>JAUBNY010000721.1:130853-151874 GCA_032275445.1 Crypturellus soui
ACGTGTTTTGGAGTTGTCCTGCTATCCTATTTCACCCGCGTGTCCTTAACCTTCCCCAACTGTCCAGCCCACTTAGCTTTGTAGATTTTTGAGGTAGGGATTCTGTTCTGATTCTGCTCTTTTGCAATTATAGTTTATTTATTTAAGCCATATCACAGTTTTGAAAATCTGTCTGAACTGCTTTCTAGCCATCGTCACTGAGGTAAAAAGCTTGAAAATGTGATCTGTGAAGAGCTCTGAAACCAGAAGGCTGGTAAAAGCACGCTAAGATGTACTACTCATACTGTTTCATTTTATAACTCATAACGGAGGATTTTCCACCCTTGAAGTTGGCAAGGCCACAAAACAAAAGTGGTGTTTGGAGCTTTCAACAGCAACCTATGGGTAGTGCAGCGCTGCGCGCCTGCCTTCAGCCGCCCATTTGGAATAACAACACAATTCTGGACACTTCTGAGAAACGCGTTTTATTGTATGACAGTTGTCATGTGAACGCCTACAAAAGAGATCATTCTGCAGCAGTAACAAAATCAAATTACCATACAAATGCCAAACAAAACAAAACAAAACCAGAGTTAAAATGATGAAAAAGCAGTGCCATGTTACACAATGTAAAACATATACATAAAGCCACATTTCTCTGCTAAAGTGGCAGAAGGTCATTGCTGTTAAAGGAAGTAACCGATCTTTTTCTCTTTTTTCTTTTTTCCTCAAAAAAAGGCAGACATACTGAGATATTTTAAAAAGTCAGAATAACATGAAAAGCAGCATTTTCAGGAAGGTTTCTAAACCATTTGGGTCTTTTGTCTCCCACTGCTTCTTAATTTTATTTTAAACATACTGGGAAGGACGTTTCAAGAAATAGTCAATGTCAATTAAACCACGAAGTTTACTGACCCTGGCCAGAAGAACAGCTTGTCTCTTCCGAAAAGCAGTATAAACAGTATTGCAGAAGACTAAAACTATCTTGCAAATAAGCTTTGGTTCAACTCACCAAACAAAATTTTGCTCGCAGAACAAGCAAAACATCAAATAACCTATTCTTGAGAACCGTGTTGGTTTTGACTCTACCAGTCTTTTGATGAGAAGTGGAGCAAAGATATAACAAATGTAACATCTGGTACAATTCCGGAGATCAAAAGTAGAGGCTGTTCCTTGTCTCTTACACCAAAAAAACAATAGTTCTGTAACTGATGATTTTTAGAATTACTGTATAAAATGACATATATGAGAAAGAAGACTCCGGAATACTTTAAGGCACCTGGTGTTGAAATATTTTAAAGGCATTAATAACTCAGAAGACCAAGCTCTTTTTTCCAAGATCCCCATGATGGAATGTAATTTATAATAACCAGTTTTGCTATTTCTGAATGAAGCATGAGGTTTTTTTTTTTCAGAATGGATGTTTAAAACTATTTGAAGTTTTCCTTACAAGGAAATACAAAACACATTGCCAGAAAGATAGTTTGTACATTTAGCAAATCAAGACATTCACTGAAGAAAGGTCTTATACCTGATTAGAGTCTTCCCATTCAGGTGCATTGCACTTTTTTCCTCAACTGAGATTAAATGTATCAGTAAATCTTAACATTAACAGCTAAACAAAACAAGTATCAGCAAAAAACAAACAAAAATGCCCTGAATAAAAATTTCCTGTTTAAAGTAATTCTGTTACTTTATTTTAGATAAAAAGATGGATAAAAAATCAATGACTGGTATGAACGACTCACTACCAGTTGCTCTATTCAGCAATTTATGGGTTATCAGTGTGACTTTTTTTTTTAATTTGAATTTTTTTACATTGATATTTGATACACAGAGCTAGTAACATCTTGTCAAAATATGTGAAGAAGCAGAATCGGCATTTTCAGAGATTCCTAACATTTTTGTGCGCACTCAAAAAGCTACAGTATCAAAGTAATTCTAGCTTATAGATTGATAGCTAGATCTGTCAGGGTCTCATACCAGTGGCTCTGCAGCAGCCAGCATCTTGGAGTTAGGCTCTGGAATACAATTTACCAGAGATTAATTTCAGTGATGAAATGTATTAAAACTATAATTATACCTTCGTTTCATACACGTATTTCTCTTTGATTTTGATTAAAAAATAACAACAACAACAAAACTCCTCAAGATATGGCCAAGAGAATGCACATTTCTCTTAGAACCTGGTACCTTAGTAGCAGATACCTGGGGGTACTTCTCTTGTAAGAACTATTTAGAAAAAGAATGGACTACTAACAGAACGCACTGTTGTCACATAGGACTAGACTCTGTGGGTACATCCCAACTGGCCAGTAAAAAGGATAACCCCAAATAAGCTCAAGCACCCATGACCTGTCTGGGCTGCAGAAGGGGGAGCTCTCTCCCCAGCCCTGTTTTGGGTGGCCCCAGTGAGGCGTCTCCGCGAGGAGCCCTGGGCAGAGCCCCCGAGATCTCACACCCGCCATGGGTGCCCGCCACGAGGGGCAGCGGAGCCCGGCTCGTGCCGGCTCGCACTTTCCTCACGCCCTGCACAGCCCCCGGCATCATCCGAGGTGACCTGGCGCCCTGAAGCGCTGCTTTACGTCTTCACATATCTCTGCTACACAACTGCCACTCTACTGAGCCATATCCTTACTTCAGACACCTAGAGGTGGAAAAGTTAAAAGAAATCAAAACCAAAATGAAACACACCCAAGCAAACAGGACAGTAACTGTGAATTAGGTCCACAGGGGTGTAGGGGTAGGCCAGGTAGGGCCCTAGCAATACAGGGCCAGGTGGTGTGGGATGCGGACCTGGTGGTGGGCTTGAGAGGACATGAGCTGGAAGCACTGCTAACATGAGCCAATCTAAGCCATTTGGTTTTGCGGACTGGTATGTGCCCGCAACCTTCTTTTATTTACCACCAGACATAGCACGAGACTCATGCTCTGCATCACTGTGTGAAGCTCAGTTCCACTCATTTCAATGGCACTGGCTAGCGCGTAAAGTGCTACACACCGGAGAGAAAGCGCCAGAACCTGCCAAAACAAAACAAAGAGACCAAGAGACCAGAACAAAAGACCAAGAAAAGGACAGTATATTTCATTTTGTAACATCCTCCAAACACCACTAGAGATTGTTACCAGACTGCTTGCTGTGCGGGGCAGCAAACCAGAGGTGGGTCCTCGTGGCTCACAAAGCCTCCCCGAGCAGCGCGGCATCCCCTGCGCCAAGCTCTACGGCACCCGGGCCCTCCTCGAACCGCAGGAGCCAAGGGAAACCCTGCAAGAGGCACCCACCTCCCTCCTGGGATTTCGCAGCAGGACCCTGAGCCCGGCCGCAGGAAAGCTGCTGCCCGAGGGAAAAGCAGCCTCTGCCTCTTCCTCCTGTGCAGGACAAGGACCTTCTAGGTTGGCCCTTAGGCCGAGGCAGTGGTTTAGGCCTCGGTTTACTTCCTGATAAGGAGAGCGCAGTTTGGTATTTGAACCACACATTTGTTGGGAGAACTGCCTGAAATGATAAATAGTTGAGTTTGCTTTGGTTTTAGACCCCCTTTTTTTTTCACCTAGTAAACAATATTTACCTTACAGCAGTGAAAGTCAACATATTCAAACCTTTCTGAACAGCACAGTATTTTCTGTGTCCTGGAGAGATCTGTTACTTTCTAGGCTTTCCTGTGCCATTTAAATAGCAAGATTTATTCTACATTGGACCTCAAAGAGCACGTATCTCACTAAACATGAAAAAAAGTCTGAAGGAGCATAGCACTTGCTTGACTTTTTTAAGCATGGGAATAGTGTTTTTACGTTCAAGTGCTTTGCTGAATCAGGACCTAACAACCAAACACAGAATCTCTCTCCCACTATCAGCAACAGCCATTCCAAACTACAGCGTGTACCTTCCTACCTCTTTTGGTAGGATGGTAACTTCAAACAGCTCAAGTTCAAGAGAACCCCTGATGCAAAATTTTAAATAAACTAAGGTTAAATATTTGTAAAGTATCTTTAATGAATTTGTTGTGTACCCTGCAGTTATAGCTTTGGCTTGAAGGCACAAATATTAAGGCACAATAAATGCAAATAATGTATACATTTCAATGTGTTGTGCTGAAGATAACTTTGTACTACACGGTACTTAGGTATAATGACATGTCATTCAAACGTTTCCTCAAGTTATTTTAATACTTTTTTCTTTGATAACCTGGATAAAAAAAGGAATGTATGTTAAATTATTTAAATATTTCCTCAGTGCAAATGTAGTAATTTTCTTCTAAAGTACAGAAGATTGATAATGATTTTTCAGCAGTTGAATTTCTGCAAAAAAAGGTAATATTTACATTCACCTTGGACAGCATTACTTCAATTATTTATCAAAAAATAAGCATATAGTACTTTCTGCTATCATAAAGAAATTTTTTTTGGCTTGTTCAATTGTTGTTTCTACCAATCTGCAAAACGAAAGGCAACTGCAATTAGACAACTTATGCACTACCAAATCCGCTGTTTAGATCTAGTCATTGTGTTAAAGTGACACCGAACAAATTTTGTTTTTGCTTACTCTCAAAATACTTCCAAAAGAGAAAAAGGACACATCTCAATGTTTTTAATAAGCATCAAAAACGCACCCGAGATCTGTTAGGTGTCCTGCACCTGCTTAAATAAAAGAGATCTCTACCATGTAACTTTCAAATAAAAACTTAGTCTGCCTAATCTCCTTAGCAATAAAAACATACTTAGTTGGAAAGAAAACATATATTGCACTGAAATTAAAGAAACAGGCACAGAAAAAAAAATATATTTTTCTCAATATTAAATAGAAAGGATGTCCAGTGCAAAGAATCGTCCCCCTACTCTTCCTCCCCTCTGAAACTTTCAAACACCGTCAGTCACTGAGTCTGGATAATCGCAGGTTTATGTTCTCTGGGAAACAGATGCGGGTTGTCAGGAATCACAGTGCAGTTTCGGTGATCCACGCTCCCGAGGAAGGATCCAAGGAGCAGTCCGTGGCAAGCTGGCCATTCTGAACAACTTCTGGATAATTCTTACTGAAGTAAAGCTAGGACAAATATTATATTTGGTAAGCAATTAAAGATTAACTATACCTTAAGCCTTTAGTTTCAGATAAAATGTCTGGAGATTAATACAGTACGGATATATACATTTTGATAAGAAAGCAGGAACTTCAGATTAGTAGCATACAGTGTCACTGAAAAATTAGTAAAATTATAGTATGATCTTAAATTACAACAAAGTCTGAGAAATAAACACTCAACCTGTAGATCCACTCAAATTCTGGTAATTCAGATAAACAGATATATGTTATCACTTTACATTAACCCGATAAGTAAAATCATTTTACTAGCTCAACACATAGAGATAAATTAAAAACAGGGCAACAAAGAAGCTGTGAAATCTTACGTCTGCACAAGGGTTTCTCATTTTCACACATAAAATGAACACAAAGGACTTGGATGTTAATATCAGGTTGTAATCCCTATATTTTACAAACTCTGATTGACAACCATTGAGACTTCGTGGTATATGTATGAAATATCCCAGCGTTTAATTTGTGCTGCAGAACAGTTATAGGGCCTATAGAAATGTGATCTCTGGATAGTGAATCACAATAATGAAAGAAGCAAAAGCTTTAACAATGACTCAACCAAGCAACTTCTCTAAAATGTAAGATGATACCAAATAATAGGACAGTTCTTTGCCGAGCCTTTGAGTTCTTGAATTCTACCAATTTCTAGCTGAACTAGAAGAGATACAGGTTTTCTGATAAATGTATAATCAGAACATAAAGGAAATGAAATGCTGTCAAGTTTCACTGTTCCACAATCATCAGTTTTTAGTAACTGTATCATATCTCTGTTCCTTGACAGATGCGCATAACAAAATGAAATAATGTCAAGACTTGTGTGCTCTTATCTAAAAATGTGTTTGGGTGAAAGAGGACTTCAAATGCATTTTTTTCAAAGAATGTGGAAAGTTTTGTTTGAGTCTTTAAAAACAGAAACTACACTATCTTTCTGAGGCTGACACGTGTCACGAGTCGGGTCTCACATTCACACTGTGCCGACTATGGCTGATGAGACAT
Source organism: Crypturellus soui (assembly GCA_032275445.1). Taxonomy (NCBI): domain Eukaryota; kingdom Metazoa; phylum Chordata; class Aves; order Tinamiformes; family Tinamidae; genus Crypturellus; species Crypturellus soui. The sequence continues at coordinate 136,915 of JAUBNY010000721.1, forward strand.
TTCTCCAATTTATGTTTGGGAGTGCTGTCAACAAACGGCAGTTTGCTTGATAATACCCTCCTTTTCATATACATGAATAAGACGTGGGATAAAATAGAAATAGTTACACTATACAAACACTCCTGAAAGAGCCACTGTCGCCCTTTGTGTACACACGCTAACGCGCTGTACGTGCATCTTGGGACTTTCAAGGAAGGGGAGGGTCTGACTGGAATCAGCCAAAGCAACGGAAGTCCCAATGAGAAGCATTCCTCAGGAGCCAGCCACTATGGGATGCAACAGAGGAAAGATAATCAGGTGCCTGGCTGCAGATGGGAAGCTCCGTTGCATATTCCCATCCATTTCCTTGTTTAAAACGTAACTTCAACATACTTTTACTGTAGCTTTTGAATACGATTTTATTTTTAAGTTAATAGAAAACCTTGGCACGTTGCTAGAGACATAATGAAATGGCAGCTGCTTTTCAACTGTCTCATTGCAATTCTTCCCCTGGGCCCAATCCCTCAAGATATTAAATGCCCAAGTCTTTATTCAAGCTTCTTTCGTTGCCAGCTGAGCTGCAACCTTTTAAAAAGTAATCACTGAGGTGAGATAACAGCTAGTATTTTAATATTTACACATCTGTCATAGCTTTAATACAAAATCATCCTTACTTTTCCCTCAAATTATTCAAGAACTGATTGACAGAAAAACAGCCCTATCCTGCTGCCACCAAAGTTTGTGGAAAAGCTGCTCTCAAAGGAAGAGCACATTAAGTTTTGTTTATCTGAATAACTGAGCACACTTCTTTAACGGTCTGATGACTGTATCTCACTTTCCCATAGGATTTTCTCCTAATAGCTTCTTGTAAACTGAACAAAGATAAAAACAGCTTTCTCCTAGGGTGTTATTCTGGAGACAAGCCTAATGGTGCAAAGCACAGCTCTACTGCAGCCAGGCTCAAGCACTGCTTAGACTGCACCTTGCAGTTTCCAGCTTGAGGTCCACTGAGCCGGTTTTCTTCTGCATTTGTGCAAAAATCAGGGATACTCATTGATCTAAACAGACAGGCAGATAGCAAGTTTGGATCATTTTGGAAGATGGAGCTAAAGTTTCGGGAGATATTACGACCTTGAATAGCTGGATCTTTCAACATTAGCTAGGATACTTAGGAGAGTTTAAGAAAATTAGGCTTCCAATTTAAAGTGTCTAGTCATTTGTGACGGTTATTCACATGTGCCTTACATGCACTTAAAGAATATATATAGAAGCTATACTGTTCTGAAAAATGCATTTGAAGTCTCAGCTTACTGAAAGAAGCTCTTAACACAAGTATGTTCTGCCCAAGGTTCAGGTCCAGAATGCAATAAATCAAGAGATCATCATCAAAGTATGGCCCCATTCCAAGCCATTTTATTTAGCAACTCACTGTAACGCCTTTTGAAACACATATATATGCCATATTACCATCTCTTTTCATGTGCAGCATGCTGCTTTTCAGCAACTGAATAAAAGCTGTTCTTCATAAAAACAGTTCTTAGTAACCACAGTAGGAATGTATGAGACCAAGAGCAATCTACGCAGCAGACTTAAAAAGTGTAAGAAGAAGGGCCATGAGATTGAGCTCTTCTGACTAAGCAGCTTCTCTGAAAGTGTGCGTGGAGCACCAGGGACATCAACAAAGAAAACCTTGAATTAATGTCCAAGTCATTTGAACAGAGAGAACTGGAACTGTCCTTCTGGATAGCTGCTGACAGGAGATATAGTCTCCCAATTCCTACTTTTTTGGACTGAGTGTGGATAAGCACCATGCTTTGCATTCTTGGCAGATGCTAAAGCTTGTATCTGCCTTCTAGCCTGGGAGTTAGCAAACTTTTTCATCAAACCACATTTCAGCAGAGACTGGTTCCTGGATCTCTTCCCTTCCTGTACAAAATCACATAACATTGATGTGGTAACTCCAGATGACTATATGGGCAAGTAACATCAAGTAATTATTTTTATATATTTTGAATTATCTTTGAATGCAATTGTGCAATGGGGAAGAGCTGCAGGGAAGGAAGGAAAGACAGCATGACATGGCTAAATCTCTGCGATGACAGCGAGCAGCCTCACCTCTCACCATTCCAACGACGGAGCCTTAGGAGTTGCCCTCCGCTCTGCAGACAAACACTGGTGAACTCGAAGCCTAATTTACAGGCTCCTTTGTAACCTAATTTATATAAGCTCCAGATTGTCATACACATATCATGAAGAACATCGCTAGCCCATTATACTTCTAGTAACAAAATACAGTAAATCCCATTGCAGCATTTTAGGAAAACAACAGGACTGATTAGATAGTCTAGTTAAGGAAAAAAACTGTTTCCAGAGTTCTGCAATTAGTGCCACACATGGATTTACGGTGTATGCTCTTAGCTACAAAGCTTCACTTGAAAAACTCCCTTCAAAAATACAAACATAGGATTTTAGTCTGAATCTTTTCCCCTTCTGAAAAAAAGTTCTAATGAACAGAAACTTCCTTCCTAGCCATCAAGCCAAAAGATGGTCAAAATGAGCTCCTCAATCAGGTCACTTTTTATGTTCTTATCTTTGCTTCAGCTTTCCATCTGAAAAGCAGAGATGATAGAGCTTCACCTCAGAGGCATTTTATGAAAATTAATCCATTGATGTTTCTTAAACACCTTGATTGCCAGAGGAATGCTCACAATTACATCGATAATTCTGTACTCTGAGTAGGATTTGAATAGTAAGTAGTAAACAGGCACAGAGCCTGGTAAGGAACAGGAGGCAACAAAACATTCAATGAGCACCATTCATCATCTGTGCAGAATGAAGCAAAGGTATCAGAACAAAGGAGAAGCAGAACAAAATAAGAACATAATCTCACTTTGGAAGACAATAAAATAATGTGCCAGTACTGATCCTGAAATGAAAACTGTGCGAGTCCATTTAAAAATGCAGAAACAACAGAACTGAATGCTGGCCTACGTAGCCTTTACGATGTTTTCCAAGTTTTTGTAAGACCAAAGTCTTCCACAGGGGTGTATGTCACATATCATTAGCATTTACTCTTGAGTGTACACATGGATGAATGCGAGAAAACCAAACAGCCTTGCAACTCAGTATACATAAATATATTTATCATTTGGAAGTCTGTGTGTATGTCACTAAAAATGATGATTTAGTCTTACAAAGCTGATTCTGATGTGTAGGGGAAGGTCTACCATAACACCAGACATATGAACTTGTAAAAAACAAACTGCAGAGACAAAATTAATTAACACTTCTTTTAAAATTACCCGTTTTGCTGTTTCTATGAGAGAAGCTGCTTCAGTCTTGCCCACTTGTTGCACCATTTTGTAAAACAAGCCATCTTTTTCCTGTAGCAAAATGTAAGGTTCACCATATTCTTTTAGTCTTCCTGCATCTAAAACCTGTTAAATCAAACAAAAATAAACTTAATAAATATGAATTTCCAAAGCAAGTGTTAGAGACTATGAGCAAGGTGTGTGGTGGACTATAAGCTCTTTAAGTTCTAAGGGAGGGATTTTGTATCCTGAAAATGAGACCTTATGCTGTCTTCAAACAGCACTTCAAACACTTTTTTCAGTTTATAGACCAGTTGTACTATTTTCGAGTGCCCTACAGCCATTCTACCTACAGGAATCCAATGCAAAGTTATGCAGAATATGGAAATACAATGCTTGTGAAGCCAACAAAGCAGATTGTAAGATTCATTGTGTAAGAAAGAAACAAAGACCTGTTGTTCAGAGGCCTAAAATGGGCTCTGAAGTAAACAGCTGTAGGTATAAAACAAGCAATAACCACCAAGGCGATTAGGGGAGAGTAAGTAGGCCTTTTGGATTAGAGGAGGTGAAGATGTAATTAAAGAAAATGAGGGTGTTGCTGAAAAGATAAACAATTTCTTGCATCATTTTTTTTTTGCCAGCTACATATTAGAAAAATACCTTGAACCTATTCTTTCCACATAAAAAAGATGAGATGCCACCAGACATATAGGTACCCCAAAAGAGGAAGGGACAAAAAAAAAAAAGAATAGAGAAATTAAACAGCCATTAATAAGTCATCAACCACAGAGGATACATACAGACAAAAATATTTAAAGAATTTAAGAGTCGGCTGACTGGACCTCTAAGAAAATATTCTCATACTAGTGATGCCATTTACGTACCGCATGGCAGCAAATACTGCACTTACATTTTGAAAGGCCTTAAGTGATCATGCAGGAAACTTTCAGATGAGTATATTTTCTTTTCAGATGACACAGTAGTTTAGTTAAAACCATCATTAAAGTGGAAATACAAGACACACACCAGATCACAGGCAGCAACTGCTCCCCACAGCTGTAGCAAAAGTTGGACCTCATAAAACTGACAGAAATCTTCAAATGCACCAGAAGAAAAGTAAGCACAAATGGCTTATTTGGATTTCCAGACATGTATCTCCTGTAACTAAACAATCATTTTACAAGAGACAAAAGATATTCAAGAACTTGTATAGAAAACTAAACTTAGAAATAAACAGTGTATTTTTACTGTGGGGAAAGCTTAGTGGCTAGGAACTGGTAGGTACTGTGGGAGCAACATATGTGCTAGTCATCAGAAAAAGGAGCTATCAGGAGAGGAACAAACCCCCAAATGACACAAAAGCATGCAGGTAAGTCTAGACCAGAAGATATCCAGATAAACCCAACTAACCTGAGTAAATGAGCAACACAATAGCAAGCAAAAGTCAATATTGACAAATGGGATATACTCAAATGCTTAACTGGCTTATGAATTAATGGTATTGACTCAAGAAAGAAATTTAGTATGGGTTTGTAAGTTCTATACTCTGTGGGGAGGAGGAGCAATGTTAAAAATAAAAGCTATGTGAGAAAATAAAGAATAGAGAAAATATTTTTATTCCTATATAAATAGAAAATTGGATACACATGTATACTGCTGAAAAAAGATATTGGCACAACAGGGGGACTTCACGGACTCATAACCAAGTATAATTCCGGTGTACCTACTTGTAGAGGAAAAAGAAAGGTTCAAAAAAAATTGAGCTGTTCAGGAAAGAGGTGAGCAAAAGGTATCATGAGGACAAACTCCAAAAGAACAAAAATACTGCAACTCCAGCTTTACATCACCAGTGGCATCACATGGCACAGTATGTGGTGACTGAATATATAACACATACAGTATGTCATCTCCAAAGGCATTTCTTGTACACATGTAGCTATTTCAGCCCACAGTTTTAGCTCATGTAATTTGGATATTTGAAGAAGAGTTAACAAAATAATTTTCATCACTATCTTTTACATATTTCAGTAAATCATAGTCAAAGATAGCTTCCTTAGGAATGTAATAATCCCAAAACTTATTCCTCCTTGACACTTTTGAGATGATCAAGTCCAAAAGAGTAAAAAAGATTTCTAGATGCAAAATGCATCTAGAAAAAAATTTACTGACATTTTAAACAAATCATCACACTATTAATGTCCTTTGTTGAGAAATAAAACACACAAGCTTGTATTAGGAAATAAACAGAACAAACAAAATGTGTTATTTAAAAAAATCTCAAATGAAAAAAACCTGTCAATATCATTCTTTTACTTAAGAATACTCCACGCACCATCTTAACTAAAGGAAAAAAAAAGCATTTCTATTAACTGTTCTCATCTACGAGACAATGGAAAGAATTTAAGTTGATTTACTTGGGAGCTATACATTTATATACTTATACATTTATTAAAAAGTGCTTAGACAAAGAGGTAGGTACTCTTCTTTGAAGAAATATGCACTGATAAAATTTAAATAAACAAACAGATACTTTGGCTAGGGCTTTGCATACTCTTACTCACTGACTCCAAGCCAAATTAAAATCATTAGGACTTCAAAAAGCAAGCTAATCATTCAGGAAAGGTGGAATCTGGTGTTTACTAGCCACATATTTCTGATCCGCTTGCATGCAACTCTTATCACTGCACAATATGGGTGAATTGAACCCAGATACATTCCCAGGTGGTTGTACCTGTGGAACTTGATGCAGAAAAGCCAGGGAAGCTGCTAGTTTGCAAAATCAGATTGGTGAAACGATTACGGAGGACACACAAAAGAGCATGGGACTTGAAACCAGACTGTGATTTCCTCATAAACTTTAGCACAGATCTTTGAGAGTCAAAGATTTTAGAGAAATCATTTTTCAGTTCCTCCATCTGACCATTCGCAAAGCAGATCAAATACAGCCTCATAATCATGCTGTGAGTGTTAACTGTCTGTGAAATATTTAGACATCCCAGAGTAAAATAAAATAAACACTAAAAACTACACAACCCCAAAGGGCTTGTACGGAAACCAGGGCCAGATTTGCCACTTGCTTTGCACCAACAGCCTCTTTTTATGTCCTCTGCACTGTCTTTGCCTGTTTTGTAGTTAGACCCTTACAGCTTCAACAGGATCTTCCCAGGTGGAAGGATAACTCCTATAGTAAAATATTTATGAAGTGGGATGTTGGCAATTGTGCAAGAGTGCATGCAAGGAAATTCTTGCTCAGAGGAGTTCACTCCCATCCTTATACATGATGAGGCTGTTCTTTACTCACATCTATCCAAATTATCTTTACTCAAGCAGCACTGCTGAGACATTCTACCAGTACTTAAACGCTATACTGCTCTTGAGTAAAATCCCCATGCCATCTAATCCCACTCCATCTAATGTCTTCTTTGGGTTGAACAGTCAGGGGCAGTGACTGCTCATCACAGGCATGAAATTTTAGGGAGGGCAAGCGCCATGCTGGGCAGGAGGCAAAGGAGATGTGAACAGCACTTGGTTGGATGGAGGCACAGAACGGCAGAGAGAGAGTGGAATTAAAAACACCGGGTGGAGCTGACAAACAGAAAAGGAGCGATTTGGAGTTGAGTGACCTGCAAAAGCAATCATGAAAACACAGCACTAGCCACATCAATGTGTTGTTTATGTGAACACTTGCTAGCAGAGAAGAGCTATTTGCTTACACTGCCAAAAGGCAGCCAAACTAAACTGTATCAAGTTTGGCTACCACAAGGTAGTGGGGTCCATTTTTGCCTCAGGTGTATTCTACCAAAAAAATCTACTCTAAGCTCTCCGAACCCCCAAACTGCAGTATTTCCATTCCACAATCTCAGGACAAATTCAGTACAGGGAAAAGGGGGGAGTGCTCTGTAACTGAGCTATCAAATAATAGCACAACAAAGCCAAAGGATCCCCAGCAAATACAGACTTCCTAGTGAAGCCAAGCATCTACGGTCTCAGTAGGCTAAGTGACTTTACATGAATAAAGCTCACTTTATTCCTATCTGGAATTCTTCCCTCAGCAAGATTAGTTTAGACATTCAATACACTTCTGTAGCTGTTTTCATACTGGCATTTGTGTGTGACCTAAAGACAGAGGAAAAAAAAAGATGGAAAGGAAAACATAAAATGGTGAAAAAAAGAAATCAGAGATCCATTTTACAAAGAAGAGAAGAGAAAAACAGGGCAATGAAGGCAAAAGAAGAAAATATTCTACAGAGATGGCCCGAATTTTTTCACAGGCTGCAGGACCAGGGCAGTACCTATTCTCTCTGAGGAATCCTGTAAGTATCTATACCGTTCTGCTGCACAGGACTTCTGAAAAGCAAACCTTCACTTTGTAAGAGAATCTAGTATTGTTTTGGTGGATTAACGTAGGCAAATAAGCGTCACTAGCCACAGAAAAGGAAAGAACATACACCCTTCAGATTGCTGTGCCAAGCAACAAGTACTTATGGCTATCCATTGACACAAAAAGAAAGTTCTAAATCCTGCATTTTCTAACTTTCAGCAGCAGCAGAAGCAGACAAACCAAGAGAACAATAGTTATAAAACATTCTGAGAAAAAAAAAAGTACAAGGTTGGAAATGTTCAGCAACAGAGGAGGGGGGCATGGGAATTTATTTCAATTATTATTGAGGAATGGCTACTATTCCTATTCACGTTCATCTTCACCATAAAGCCAGAGGGAAAATGGGACATTTAAGAGTTGATCATAAATGTTTTTATTTCCTATTCAAAAGGAAAATAATTCAAGCAAATTATCTCCTAGGGACTACATCTGATTTAATTTAGAGTTGGAGAAGAGATCACCAAACAACAAAATTATTGTAAAAGTTCAAAACTCTGCTAGGAATACAACTTTAAACAATGTTTCCCTCAGAGAGCACGCATCAAGATGATCTTCAATAAAGTCCTGGGAAGAGGAGAATATTCAGGAGATGCTTCTGGTTACATCATATTATAAGAAATATATTTACTAAAGACAATACACAGCTTTGTGGGAAAGAGTCAAGGGCCTGTGTCCCAGTTGGCATGAAGTTCAGATGCGAGTATGTTCTGCCTCTTCCGTCTCATCGTGGTTTGTCAAAACAGATCAGAAACATGTACATACTTCTTTGAAGAGTCAGCTGTAAATATCAACCAACCTAAACAGGTTTGCAAACATTGAAGAACATTGAGAAGGGGGCAGGTATAATTCAGAACTATTTTAAAGGAGTTGTTGGCTTTTAAATATCTTCATTGCTTTTTTTTTTTTTTTTTTTTGCAGGTGGAGTGGCTCTCTTGCTTTTGTTTTCTTTTAGTCTTCAGGTTTGATCTAAGCATTCCCCAAGCTCCTGTACAGATAATATACAAATTGTTCTGTACATAACCCCAACCAAATTTGGTGTCAAACAATGTACATTTCATATATCATATGCCATCTGGGTACTCTTTCTTTAATTCCTTCTGAAAAAAACAGAGCACAGTGAGTGTTTATCTTCTACATTTAAGAATTATTTCCAAAACTTAAAAAAAAATTCACCTCAGCAGAGCTTATTTTTCTGTTATAATGCCAAGTCTTGTCCCATTGAGGGTTGAGATGCACCCTCCTAAAAATCCACACATAAACTTCAGTCATGTTGTTCTGCAACCAGAATGAGTGAGTTTCTTTATACTAACACTATTCCTGAGACACATGGAAAACTGAGCTCTGCCAGGCAAGTATATGTTATCTTTTTCTCAGAGATGCTTGAAAACCTACCCTTCCATTTTTCTCCATCTGACTGCACGCTACTGTAAGCTGGCTGGAATGTTGTGGGGGAAAAAAATCACAATTATGTTTTACTCTACTGATAATCATTTGATATTAGCTTCTTCTCTACCTCAGTAGAGGAAAAAAAGCTTGTTAACCAGTCAGCGCAGATGATTTTTGTATTCTTCATTTCCTCATCTCAAAACGGATATACGAGTGGGAGTTTAGCCTTTCCCTCAGAGTGCTAAGGGACCTGGTACCACTTCCTACCAACAGCTGCACATGCTGAAAAACCTCTTCCTTGGCCAGTCAGTAATGACCGTTTCCATCGCTGTAGAGCCACGTTTCCCACTTTGGATAGCAGAAGGGCTCAAAGATGGACCTGAAGTGTCCGCAGATACGGTTCAGCTTAAGAAATCCTACTCTTAAATAGAGCTTTTGAAGGTCTTACAAAGTACATAAGCTACAAGAAGAATATACTTTTCAAAATGTTAAGGAATATTGGGCATCTCTCTTGGTTTTATCAGTTGCTTATGACAATGAACTTGTTGCTCAGCTGCCATGTGCAGTTTCACCTTATCAGAAAAGCATTAGCCACCAACATGTCCTGCACTGATTTACATTTAAAATAATACTGTAGTTCTGAGAACGCAAAAAAAAAAAAAAAACTCTAAAGAGCTGCTAGCATTACTAGCCTAGTGTGGATGCCACACTACTGCCTTTAGAGGAATGTGATCCGACTGCCCTGTCCTTATACTGATGGAAATTCATCCATAAAAACACCTGACAGAATGAAAGATCAAGACTCATGAAACACTGGCTTGCCTCCCTGCAGTAATTCAAATCCAGCTCCTCATCTGAATGCTCCCAGCTGAAGTGCTGCTTCAGTAATTAGTTGTTTTATTCAGGCAAAAGAGGAATCTTGCTGGGCAGCCCTTTTGAAATTGGGAGCAGCTTTTAAGAACTCAGAGATGCCAACTTTATGGTGAGGTGTGTTTTAACACTGACAAAGGGAACCAAAAACCTTTTCTTTATCTTTTCAAGCTCTTTGGGGTTTCACCTTCCTCCTTTTAGAGACTGCTGGGCCAGATGTGATAGCCACAAGTGAAGGACCATGACTGCCACGCTCTACTTCAGTTGACAAGACTTGCTCAAATACACGATTGTGGTACATTGCTCAGTATTTTATGCAAAACCTGGCCTAAACATCAACATAATGTCCTTTCTTAATGGTAGAAACACATAAATTACTCCGTGTTGAAAACACCACTTTCACTGTTACTGTTTGTTAAACTGAATAGATAAATTCCAAGAAGGAACATCGAGGGATCTATTTCTCCCCTGTGGATTTCAAAAAATCTGGGAACTGTGCTACTTGGCATTGTTCAGATTCAAAGCAAATCGATCATTTCTTAAAAAAAAAAAAAAAATCTCTTGCTCTGTTCAGTCCCTTCAGAAATTCTGAAAGCCTTTGATCACCCAATGAAAGGAGGAACCTGAAGGTTTAGAGCCCTTGCCCCTCCATCAGCCAGATGGGCTCCAGGACAGGCAGGAAGGAGCCATGCAGGGAGGAGGGCGATCACCTCTGCTCTCTAGGAACTGCACTGCAACTCCTCGAGGCTCCCTCAGGCATTTCTCACCAGCCCCTCCAGTTAGAGTGCAGACTGTTTCTAAGTTTTCATATTTGATCTTCTGGATTCTGAAAACCTAGACAACCAGTCACCTTCCCAAACACGTATATACAAGTGTTGTTTTGATGGGATACTGATATTCAGGTATCCTGAGACACAGCATTCTCTCACCTCCCCAGACAAGCGATCTCAGTCATCACCAACTTCAAACTTGTGTTTCTGGGCAGGACCCACTTTCTACAACTATCCTTTATATTTCAAAATTAACACTTCTTTATGAAAGACTTTCATCCCACAGCACAGCTGGTATTTGTCTTAGCGTGCAAAAAAAATACTGTTTTCATCTAATATTCACTAGTCAGTATTTCCACAGCAGAGACTTGGTCAAAAAAAGAGGAGTTACTGGTGTTTGTTTCTTCAGAATACTAATGGCAGGTACAGAAATAGGAATGGAGCAACTTCTCTGTGGACATCTGAATCCAGACTCACAAGCTCCTTTAAGGTTTCAATGAAAAATCAGGTGCCTACACAACTCTGGGGGGGATCTGATCCCTAAGATTTGGCTACTAGCTGCTGTAATCCACTGAGTTACTTATATATTCATTTAACAGACTACAACAGTCCAAGTGGAATACCCACTAATAATTAATCACATTAAGGATTCTGAGATAATATAAGGTCAAAAACACTTTCAACTTCTGCATCATACCATAAAAAAAAAATCCATCTTACACCCATGCAGTTCTTTCTACTTTTGCATTTTAAGGGACTAAAGAAGAACTCTGAATGCAGCTCAAATACTTCTACCTTTCATTAAGTCCCATGCTTTTCCATATCACCCCAAGGACCAGGAAAATCTATGGCTTCTGCCAGTTAACCTGTCTAACACACATTTTGCACATGAGGGCCTGTATAGGAGAGCAGGTAGCTCTCCACTGAAGGGGAAGGGACAGTCTTAAACTGTCTCAGGCTTAAACTAAAAAAGTCATCACTCTGGGGAACACGCACAGTGCTCACCAAGGACTGTTTTGCAACTAGGACTGCATATTTCTATGACATCTTATAACTCAGACATTCTCTTTAGGGGATTGTGTAAGTTTTACTGTAAAACACTGATTTTCCAGTCGTGGTATTTAAAATAGGCAGCAAAAATGTGGCCAAAGGAATAGCCAATAGCCCACAGCACTAATGGCTTTAACTCAGTGATGCTACCTTTAGCATAACACCATTTCCTTCCTGCATTTCCACTTCTCCATCTAAAGCTGGGCCACTGGCATGAAAGCTGCTGACGTGAAGGTATCCCAGAGCAGTCATCACTCCTCCATGATTTTGGGAGCTCTATTTCCAACCGGGCCATTCATTCAGTCTCCCTCATGGTTATTCTCCCTCTGGCTCCAGGACTCCCGTGTTTCTGGCAGCACAGCCCTTCAAATGGAAGGGCGAAGAGTGGCCTTATCCTGACTGCTCTGTATAGGCTGGTGGGCACAGCACTTTCCTGGGAACAAGGAGTGTGGAGTCCAGATCTCCTCAGACAGATGGCAAATGGAAAGCTAGGATTTCTGCACTTCCAGGAAAATTGCTGCCACCCCCAGGCCATTGCCACCAGGTCCCTTGGTGCCTGTGAAGAGACCGGCCTCAGCTCCGGCTGGCTGAGGGACAGAAGGGTGCCAGGCTGGGCCAAACACCAGAACTCACGGGGCAGGAGCTCATACTTGGTACTGCACTCAGAGCTTGCCCGCTAGCTGCAGGGACTCCCTTTCCCTGAACAAACCCACCAGGCCTCCCCTCCACGACTCCACCTTTCCTTTCAAGGCATTCAGGCCTCTTGGGCTGCCTGGTTCGCCCCCCTGAAGCTGGTCGTCGTCTACAGTGTCCCAAACACGGCACCTGATTCCAAAGGACCAGAAGTCCCACCACAGTGAGTGTAATGTAATGCTGGTAACACCTGAAGGTGGGAGGCTGCCTGAACAAACATGGGGAGTCATTTCTTTGACCAAGGAGAGGTACTCAGGTACAACGTGCACGACGCTGTTGGTGTCATAAAACAATTTTACGTTGCACAACTGAGATGTCAATGTCTCGTCTGTATCATCATGCAAATATTTTAAAGGAAAAACAAGTAACAATGCTAGCTAAATGACACAGAATGATTTTTTTTTTCTCCTCTCTGAATCAATTTCAATTTTAATGCTCTGATAAGGTCTCTGGCTTTAAAAGGGAAAAGGCCAAGGAAGAAGATACCATATTGTGTTACTTATGTTTGATACTTAGAGATGGGGTTGAGGTCAAAGGGATGTAAAAGCTTTTGAGACAGAAAAGGGAGCAAACTCAGTTTCAACAGAAAAAAATGGCTGGTTGTGTTTTGACCTCTTGATCTGGCAGTGGAATACATTGTATTGTTAACCTGAATGAATATTAGTCATTTCAGGACGTAATCACAGCAGGTTCTCCCATAAATCAAACCTCTTCCCATGCTTCTCTTCAACAAAAACATCTTATTTGAATGACAGTTTTTAATTACAAGATCAAGTCCTGCTTACATAGAGTTTCCATTTCAAAGAAGCATTGCACTGATATGAAAAGTCTCTAGGAAAAAACATCTTTGTCATTGGATAATGCATGAATCTTGACTAGCCTACAGATTTCCTATAGAAAAATATAATGGCATAGCATTTAAAGTACCACGCTCTTGCCAAACGCATATACTTAATTCACTACTGATTCACTACACCTCAATTTCTGTAAGCTTCTCTTGTTTCCTTTGTAGGAGTAGAATTTATATGAAAAAGATTTCTCAACCTGGAGGATAAACCAGAGAAGAGGAAGAGGGGCGGATGGCGGGGATTTTCTGGGTGCCACTGGAAGCGTTGGGAGCGGTGCCTCTCGGCTGCCTTGGGCTGCGCGGGGCTCGGTTTGCCAAGCTGCAGATGGGACTCGGGCAAAAGGCCCTCCCTTCAAGGCGAGGAAAAGCCAGGGCAAGGGCTGCTGCCGCACGCGGCGGAGGGGAAGCTCTGTGGGACGAGGGGCTGCAGGAGCCAGTGGGAGCTGCGCTCGGGCCAGGGCGGCACCTGGGCAGAGGCAAAAGCCTCTCCTGCCACCCTCACCCTCTGCCCGGGAGGGGAGCAGGGTGGCTGCCCGTGGCTAGAACGGGAACAAGCGCCCGCCGGAGGAATCACCATGTGGGTTCTCAAACAAATGAGGAAAAGGCAATGAGAAGGTGTCCTAGGAGCAGCAATAGCGCAGGAAGGAAAAAAAAAAAGCCTCTGAAAACCGCTGGATTATAATTTTATGGTAGTATTATTTGATGGCCTGACTTAACAAGTCTTTCCAACTCCAGTTCCAAAGATTGTATGGATACTTCCCTATCTCACCCAGGTGTTTGAAGTTTAATTAATTAATGTTTGTAAAGAGCGTTACAATTTCCAGATGAAAGGTCCTATGCAAGTGCAACGTAGTATTACTCACCGAGGTGATTGGGTTAGAGAGTATCACATTACACAATACAGCTCTTCCCTCAATGATTTTGAGCGTTTGAAGTTCTGATAAAAAGTATTTATCACTAAGATAGATATAATGGAAATACGCTTAAGGTGTGACCTGGATTATGAAACCAGAGGTATGGTTTTGGGAACGGAACAAACGAGAATTTAAAACAACTCCTGAGGCCAGATTTGTGTACAGTTGTATAAAATGTATTCTGTTCTTCCTTTTTTCCCTCTCTTCCAGTAGGCTTTTCTTCTCTCCAAAATAGAACCGGTTATTACGAAGGGTGTGAGCAGACCTGCAACAGTTCACGTTCAGTTCCTATTTCCATACTCATCCAACTTGACATTTTCTCATGACTTCCTCAAAATTATTTTTTGGTCTTTTTCTTTTTTTAATGTTAGAATTAACCCTAAAGGTGAACATTTTCTTTTTGTAAAGGTCTGGGCTAGCAAGCAATTAAATTGAATTAAATCAAAACTTTGTGGACAAGACCAAACTGGGGAATGCAGTCAATACACAGAAGGCAAGGTTAACATCCAAAAGGATCTAGGCAAGCTAAAGGTACAGACCAACAGGAACCTCAAAAAATTTAACAGACACACATGTGAAATGCTGCATCCAGGACAGACTAACCCCCTGCACCAGAACCAGCTGAGGAGTTACTATCTATCTGAGGAGCAGCTCTGCTGAAAAGGAGCTGAGGCTTGGGGGGCAGTTGGCTAAATGGGAACCAAACTGTGCACTGTGACAGTGATGGTAAGAGCATCTTAAGATGGGTAAGAGCCTCTT
>JAUBNY010000721.1:151974-165091 GCA_032275445.1 Crypturellus soui
CAGTTGGCTAAATGGGAACCAAACTGTGCACTGTGACAGTGATGGTAAGAGCATCTTAAGATGGGTAAGAGCCTCTTGGGCTGCATCAACAGGAAGTATAACCAGATCAGGGGAAGCGAATGCTCATCAGACCAACTCAGCAGTACTGTGGCCATTTTTGGCTCCACCTCAGTGGAGGAAGCACAAGAGTAAATGGGATGGAGTCCAGCACAGGTACCAGCAGGTACAGGCAGGGTACCTGCTCCTCAAGGAGAACGTGAGGGAGCAGGGCAAAATCACACTGAAGAGGAGAAGAGCAGCCTTCTTGTGCTTGCATTGAGATATTTGGGCATTCCCTGCCCAAACAGGCCAGGGAATCAACACCCTTGGGGTTCTGAGATCCAAACAGACAAAGTCCTGAGTCTGAAATTAGTATTGAAATTAATTTCAGACCAAACGTGGTCTGAAATTAGTGTTCACCCTTTAAGCAGGAGTTTGGACTACAAACCTCCTGGGGTCCCTACCAGCTATAATAATTCTATGGAAATAGAAAAGAAGCAAGCAAACCAACAAAAAAACCACCACTCTATCTTATGCTCAGATTATGTGGCTTGTTCAAGATGAAGGCTTGGTTTTCTGTGATTGAGTAATTTTGATCAAAAATTGCTTGAAAAACAACCTTACTGTCTGTCAGAAAACAACTGCCCAACTGTTCCAGTTGTCAGGTTGTGTATTTGCTCCTCCTCCGTCATTTTTCTATCAAGCTTACCCTGGCAGCAAACAGCTGGGATTTGGGATAGCTTGTACATGCAGGCATTATTGTATCTAGAGCTGTCAGTTAAAAGAAAAATAAATCCTAAAGTTTTAAGAATGGTGGGTAAAGGAGTAACTGCACTCCAGCTTGTGCATTTTCCCTCTTAAAAAAAAAAGTCCATCAATTTAGTATTATTTTGAGACCAAATTTTAAAACAGAAAGCCTTCTTTAGCTGTTTTCTCAAATTTCCTAATATTGAGTAAATAATTAAACTTCAATGAATGTTGTTTTATTGTTAATGGCACTCATTTAATTGTTAGTTGTTCCAGAGGGACATTCTTGTTCGCTGGATTTTTAATGCACACTTTCATTATTCTTTCAAAATTCTGTTCTCTCCCCTCTAGGAAGTGCAGTATTTCCAGTTTGTATGGAAACAGAACCAATTACTCTGAATAAGGATGTCAAGAAAACAGATTTCTTAATGGGTCAAGTATGTCAGTTTCTTTCTGTTTCTCTGTATTTTTCTTCTTGTCCTCCTCTGTCTCAAAAAATTACAGAAGTCCTAAGATCAAAATGAAGCAATATAAAAGCACAAAAAATGTTTTCAAAATTACTGAAGACTGTAGACCCTAAGGCACAACTTTTTGCAAATCTGCTCCTTAATACACTCTAAAGAGGTCATTAAATCATTCTAAAAGGACTGTATTAGACAATGCATGAAAATAAATGGTCTTTTAGGAAAGCAGAACTCTTAGTAGGGCCTAAGCTGAAACAACACAAAGTTAAAAATAGTATGCTGACTCTAAAAATACAACGAAAGAGCTATACCATTGCTAATAAAGCACGGAGCAGTTTGGGAAGAAAGATGGTTTCCTAGTTGCATTCTTTGCTCAAATGCTTTTTAAGGGGGAAAAAAAACTACACAGAAACATTTACTTGTCATTACAACTGTATGATATTAAAGGTAAACTAAGAAAACATCTTCATGGAAGGAGCATTCTGTGCATAACATGTTAATGGTAGTTAATGAACCCAAACCCACAGAAATCCCTTTGGACAGCTAACAAACACACACAGCTATTAATTAGGTCACAGTTGTTTCCTCACAACTCTTTTGTTCACTTTAGTTGTAGAAAACACCAACATATCCATCACTCTTGTGGGGAGGTATTCACCAGGAAAGAAAATATTTATTTATTACACCTTAAATGCTTGCAATTACATGACTTATTATGACAGTTCTGCTAGTTTCTCTCCTGGCAAGTACTATAATCACTCACTTCACAATTTACTCTATGCATCAGAACATCATTCACTTCCATTTCATTCTTTTTAAAATGACTTTCAGCATTTTCATTTTCAGCTCAATAAAGAGATTTTGGAGGGGGAGGGAGGTGTTTTTAATTTCCTAAGGTCAGCAGCACTGAGAGGAGAAGAGTAATTTCTGCCTGAAGTCTAGCTAAGTTTGAGTTCCACTTCTGAATGCCCACTTCACCCACTACGCCAGTTATTTGCTAACTGGCTATGAAGCAAATGTTTGCAAAGAGCTCCTTTCCTCCTTTCCCACTGCAGAAAATTGCAGTGGGCAAAAACTGTGGGCTGCACATCATTTCAAGGATGGAGACCAGTCAGGTTTCCTGAGAGCCTAGAGAGGACCATATCCTCTATGAAAATAATGAGAAAGGATTGCCTCTTTTCTGTGCATGTGCAGGGCCAGCAGGATGGTAAGGAAGGTGCTTTGGAGGCAGAGACCATCTCTGCTCTACAGCAAACAAAGCTGACAGAGGCAACGCTTCATCTTTTCTGTCTGAACCTTGCTTTAGAAAGCTGCCTGTGTCCACTAATTCATCAGTCTAGTTCTACTTCTCCCACCACCTCCCTTGCTCAAAGGCAGCTCCTGCCTGCTCACCACCGTGTCTCCTGCGCCACAACCTCCACCACTTCCTTCTTGCACATCCCACACCACTAACTACCGTCACTGACTCCCCCAGCCCACCGAGACTGAATTAATGGAGCTGGCTGAATTCAGCTGACTCTGCCCACCTGGGCGTGCATCTCCTCAGGCTCCAGGCACTGCCAGAGCTCATTTGCTCAGGTCTGCTGCTCTGCCTCACCTGTAATGGGTTCGTGCCTCGCAGGGTGGAAACCACAGGGCCAAACAACGCAAGAAGTCTTTTCAGGTCACTACTACAGTTTCATGAGTTGTCAGTCCCTGCAGGTTAACTAGGATAAGTCTAAAGGACAGCTATGTTTCTAATCATTTCTGGATCAAAACTAAGAAGAAAAAAAATCAATAAAATCCATCTTATCCAAGGACCAAAAAGAATTGAAGCAGCTGCCTGGCTTACCATAATCTTGTCGCTGTCGATAATGGTGTTGAGGCGGTGTGCGATGGTCAGCACCGTGCACTGAGCAAACTTCTCTCGGATCGTCTTCTGAATGAACTCATCTGTCCTGCAACACACAAAGAGCAGAGGTGACAAAAATGAGATGCCTGCATGGAAAGCTGAGCGGCAGGCAGGACCTGGGACTTAACACACATGAGCGTATAGCAGGAACTATACAGTCAGGAAGGGATTATAGTGCAGCTTCCTCTCACTATATTAGGTGACTTGAAGGCATATCATGAACCATACTCCAAAAGTTGTCTTCCAAAGACTGAACATAAAAGAATTCCTTCTTGGAAGAAGAGCATTCGGTTTCACTCTCACAGACTAATTTTCTAGGCATTTATTATAGAAGAAAAAATACTCCTATTAGCAGTTAGATTCAGATATTCCTACAAATTTCCAGACCAAACAAGTCATTGTTATTTTAAGCTTTACCTTGCGCAAGCAGTAAAGGAAAGCTGGTGAAAGCAAATACTCTTCAGTGTAAATGGGCTGAAAAGTGAACGCAAGAGTGCCTACAACTAAGGTTCTGTTCAGCTGTGTAAAAAAATAAACTAGATGGTAAACAAATCAGTTCAAACTGATCTTTAAAATCTTGAAAATTTGAATTTTCAACAGAAAATTTTAAACAGAGAAAGAAAACTTGCTATATTACTAAATCAACAGGGTTACCTGTAACTCATGTGCCAAGGAAAGGGCTAAATCCTGCCTGTTAAGAGTCTGAACATCCTGTATGAATAAGCACTGAAGAAATCATATCAGGAGGAAACAAAAGGCTTGAGAGAAATAAAAACCAAGCTGGGATAGAGATACTGAAGTACCGGGTTGAAGTGAAAACTACAACATACTGAGAACAATCCTAAAAAAGAAAATAAAGTTATACTGAAAAAAAAATACCTAATGGGGCTAAAATGCTCTCTAGCTGTAGACATGAGCATTGAGGCAAAAGAGCTGCTATACCGATAAAACCAGAAATTATTCAAGAAACTGACTGCAGCTAAGTACTGACACTATCTAACTTGAAGACCTGCAATGAGGCACAAATCCAGGAGTCTATATGGTCTCCCTATAGCCCAGGCAGGGGAAAGGCAAGGCTGGCAAGTGCATCCAAGGACCTGAGCCAGGCGGCCACCGGGGGCCGAATGCCCTCTAGAGGCACCGGCCGCTCGGCACTGCACGGAAATCTCACCTCCCAGCCCGGGCACCGTGCCAGGCTGGCTGTATGGGCAGGTATCATGGATCCACTTTTAAAAAAAAGTTTAATAGATTATAGAGAGGACTATATAGAGAGAAAAAAAGTGTAAGAATTAAAAATCTCATCCAAGAGAGAAGGAAGAGCCAAAGGGCTCAAGACACAATGGGCTTAGTGGGACCAATGAAGCACCAGCCTAGAAATCTGCACTTGAAGGCAAGGCTCTCACATCCAGTATTTATATTAAAACAGGAAACTGAATGTTTCTAGAATGACTGCATAACAACAAGTGCTGTACCTAAAGTTAACAAAAGGCAAAGAATATATAATTATATAAATTGGTATATTCAGACAGTTATACAACTCTACACCAGGTGCATGCAAAGCTTTAGCTGTTCCTCCAGTTGTTAAAAGTAGATGGAAAATTAAATAAAATACAACAAACATTCATGCCATATTAACAAATGTATTCCTCAGACAAATTATTTTTTAGGTAGAAGTACTCTATAGTGAATCTGTCTGGACATGCATAGACATTTGGTATCACGTCAAAAACTAAGAGAATTGTGCTGATGGTGTCAATGAGGAGGCACTAACAAAAAGGATGACAAACTTTGGAGTAATAAGATGACTTAAGACAAATGGGGCAACAGAATGGCTTTCCATAACAGGAAGCACTACTTCATGCTCTGAAAGACCGAACACAATTTCCATGGCAAAGTAATGTTGAGCGTTCAGCATGACAGAGGAACAGCTCTCTACAAGAGAGATCACTTTAGACTGACAAGAGGACAAGTCACCACAGAGAAGGCAGACATAGCCTAAACTCTGCCCAAATCCTTTTTTGGGTAGACTGTAAAAATCTGAGCCTCTGACATATTAAATTCCCATCTCCATTTTGGGACAGGAAAGCTTCTCAGCAAGCAAACATCACTGCCGTGCCTGCATCCTCATCAGGGGACAGAAGCATCAGAGCTCCCCCATGATTCTGCAATTGCCAAGGAAAAACTAAGTCTTTGCCTGAGTTCTGGTTGCAGCCTGAACCACCAGAGATATTTGCAGCTTGACAAACTCTTTTCATAACCATCTTTTGCCAATAGCTTAGCAGTAATAAGCATTAATTCAGGAAAGCCGAGAACAAGGTCTGGGCCTCCATCAGAGAGAGCTTGGACCTTCTGCTTCTATTTCCTAGAAGAAGCTGAAGGACATGGAGGGAGCCCTCAACTCCTCCTTCCCAACGAGGCAACCAGAGACAGGCCAAGAGCTCTTTAGCTCAGTGGGCAATAGCTTCCCCAAGAAAAGCACCCTGTAACGTCCTCGCACACCTCCGATGACAGTAACATCATGGGGTCTGCCCCATTACTAGGGCACATATATTTTTGCCATCTTTGCAGCAATGCCTCAGTGTTGCTCTCAGACTATTCTCTCTTTGAGCAGGGCCACCACGATAACGCACAGCAGGGCAGAGGTTTGTACAGGCAGCAGGGTGCATCCTCTGCAACAGCTCAGCAAGAGTCTGCACTGAACAGCAAAACAAAGGCCTCAATAACACTACCTGGAAAGAGGTGAGACAGCCTTTTTCTTTCCTTCTAGTCAAGCCTGGGGCGAGGTTTCCTGAAGAGCAAAGGAGTACAGAGAAAAGCAGCTTGCCTGGAAATGCTGAAAACAACTTTTAAAAGAACTTGAAATGATTTGCAGCTCTCAGGTTATGCCTGTTGTTATCTCGGGAGAATGGATACTGGCTGAACATCCCTGTCCTCTGCACTCATTTATTATCCCTTTTATTTATTATATGCATTCTTCACAGCACCACCTCTCCCTGCATTTAGGTTAGAAATCATTTCTCATTCTTAGAGAGATGTTATCAATCTATTATCTTAAACAGGTATTTCTTGAATATATACTGAGCTGTAATAAGGAACTGTTGGCTGTATTGTGGATGCAATAAAGGTTTTAAAATGAGACTACAAAGTAATCAAAAAAAATCTAATAACTCCATCTTCAAATTATCATAGTATGAAATCTCATGCAGACATGTCCACGTAGAGGAACTGCACCAGATCCTCTCTCGGGTTCACAGGAGACCTTGCAGTACAGCTTTTGGGAAGGCAGACAGAAACACCAGAACAATCTGCCCAGATAACCTTGGGAAGAAGGTAGGAGGGGACAAAACTACCAAAATGACCATGTGCTCACTGAGTACAGAGACTATGTCCCATGCCCGTTGGCTATGCTTACTCTCCAAAGTGCCCAAAGCAGCAGCATTTCTCTCCTTTTTTGAGGGCACAAATGGGCCCTTTGAGGCACTTAGGCACTCGGCCGCTGCCTGCACCTGCGGCCAGACAAGGGCCGAGGGATTCGGTCACTCATTGCAGTGGCTCAAGCCCCACCATCTTCTCGGCACATCAGAAACCAAAAACACAACCAGAATCCCAGACCAGGGCTGGTGCATGACAAAACTCAACCCTTATCTGATTAAATGGAAATCAGAATCGCTGTACTCCCCAAGAAGAGCACGATAAGAAGACACGAAACCGTGGCAGAGCTGCCCCATTGGCAGTACGGGTTGGGAATCTAACAGCAAATTTCAAAGCAAGCCAAGATTTGGCATATCTGCTGACTCTGTAAAATGAAAACTATCTAAAGAGGAAGAATAAGTACAATCTGAATGAGGGTTGCTGAAACAGAAACACTGGATAAGTCTTTATCTTCATCCGAATGTCCTCTCGGGACTGTCCCAGAAGCGTATCTCACACTTCACAATTACTCAACGGCCATGGAGGAGGCAACACATGCTGATAATTTCTCCAAAAGAGAGGCACTTACAGATAGCACTTTGATGTAAAGAAAGGTTAAACCTTACAAGGTTAAACTGCCTGATGAACTGAACTATGCTCGATTATTGTGTTTAACCAAACTCCATGAAAAAACGATTTAAAAAGTGGCAGTAGTTCAGTCTCAAAATTTTCTGTTCTATACAAGCAGTACAAATGCCATTTAAAAGATACTACTGTACTCAGTGTACAAACATCTTAGCAATCAATGCTAGCATTTATTTTTTAGAAAAGGCTCTATTACCATGCATTAGGTTTTAATATATCACTGAAGTGACTACAGAAAGATTTGCAGCTCTTCTGCTTTGAATTTGTCACAACTTTTGAGAATTGTTTAACTGCTTTTTCATTTTTCATTTGATTTTGTCTCCCCCTAAACCCTGTCTTCTCGCATTTGCTGCCAGGCTGAACTGGATCAGGGATACGGCTGCAGAAGCAGTTGAGCCAAAGATACCAAAGAGAAACAAAGAGAAGAAATGGTATCTCAGAGCTGGTGGCTGCTCAGCCTGGTGTCCTGTCCCAGGTGCTCGGAACGAGGCGTTTTTGCCACCAAGCAAGAGACAGGGGTGCCAGGCACGGGGGCTGTGCGTGGGGAAGGAGGAGGTTTTCCTTCATGCCAAAAGTGCCTCCCAAACTCTTTGGCTAAGCAACAGGCATCAGCATTTCCTTGTGAGCCTCCTATCAGATTGCACAGCTGAAAAATCCTCTGCTCAGTAGCAACAAGTGAAGGGGAAGGTAATGATGATTGCAACGCAAACTGAATTCAAAGAAGAAGTTTTAAGTTATTATTTGTATTGTTATGCCTAGAGTTGACACAAACATTTACCTTATTATAATATATATTGCAGCACACATTAATCAAGATCCATTAAACGGATAGTGCAGGTTGTGAACACATCTATGAGATGCCAAAATGGGGAGGATGAGTAAGATGGCATTAAATTTCCGCAGCTACAATTAATCGCAGTTAATCTATCAGTGCTCAGCCAAAAATAAACTAACAGCCAAAAAACCCCAACAACCCACACGACTCTGGGAAGGGAATGCACTCCTCTAAAGGTTTTAGAAATACCCTGTCAGCTGAACTGGAAAGCCACTCCAGTGCCACCACTTCTCCCCCAAGAAGATGCTATAAAAATGAGTCACGCCCAGATGACATAGAAAATCCTTAATGCATCTGTTTGAGGGACTTGCTGGGTTATTGTCCTCTTTGGACGTTGAGTTCTCCCTCAAGCCATAGTTTGTTGGAACTATATATTCAGCTCAGGCTAATTGATGCAGTACGTTTGCAGTATTGTTTCCAAAATATTTCCACCAGCGTTTCAAATGTTTCAAAAATTAACAGTGGGGGTACTTAGCTATTGGAACAAGGGTTGTCATTGAAAATGCCTTCTATTGAGGTTCAGTGTTCTTCTAGAAATACGCTCTAGTTCAAACAGGAAAGAATTCAGGAAAATTCTGTTGGCCTGAGTTATACAAGACATAATAATAACTGATAAATGGCTCCTTCCTTTAGCTTTTAAAATTTCAAAATCTGTTTTGTAATTCCTGTGGTATTTGGGATATTCTACCTTTTTACCCTATTTCATCTTTAATTTGTTATATTGTTACCAAAGTAATCTGAAGGGATAGCATCTCATAGCCAGAAGAATATCTAGTTTTGTTTACAACCATTTGTTCATCTTTTTTTTATTAACAAATTTGCTATGTTTTACTTTTTGCAGAGCTATTTCTTCCTGAAGTCAGCAGAACTCACCTTAAGTTTCATGGCTATGCTGATGTTACTAATCTGCATTTCCAGAAAGTTCTTGTCTATGGCTGCAGGACAAATAACTTTGAATATTAATTTTCCTACTCGATGGAAAGCACTGAAATGAGGGATATTTTGAGCACATTCCCAGTTTATATCATCTGCTTTGTATCCAAAGCTCAGCTTCCCCAGTTTGAATAGACAATAATGATGCTATCATGGAAAACACAAAACAGCAATGCAAACAACAAGAAACACAAAGCATTTAAGCTCATCTCTACAGGAGAGATGATGATATTAAAAAAAAAAAATAGAGCCCTTCTCAATGTGCCAGATTTTGTTTTTACCTTGGGTCCACGTTTGCTGTTGCTTCATCAATGATAAGGATCCGATTTTTTTTTAGAACCGCTCTGGCAAGACACACCAGCTGCCTCTGACCAACGCTAAAATTAGACCCGGACTCTGCCAGCTGTGTCTCCATCTTATTAGGTAGATCTTCCACAACCTCCTTCAGCTGCACCTGTTGACATGTCAACACGCTGTAGGATGAGCAACTCCCTTTTAAATCAGCTATTGTTTGCCTGATGACACCACAATAAGTAGCAAGGTTTGTCTTTTATATTCTGACACAGTACATGCAAGTGCCAAGCTGGATTACTCTGCGCCATTAAAGCATATTGTTAAGATTTTATTAATGTTCATTAAAATCAAGATATGAATCAAAATATAACCAGATCATCATCCCAAAGGATTTTTTTTTCATAAAAGACATACATAAAAATGTACGCTTCACATTCACAAACACACCCATACACACACACACACACACGCACACACACACAAGTTCACCCTTTTTCAATCAACAGCTGTGCCCTTATCAAATCTGAAGCATCTAAAACCTAACATACACAAGCACTATAATGTTACTTGGCATGTAAATATCAGATGTACATTATTTGATTAAGTTACCTCTTCCAAGACATTCCACAGCTCTTCATCGGTGTATTCGTTGAAAGGATCTAAATTTTTTCTCATCGTTCCAGTGAATAAAACAGGTTCCTAAAGCCCAGAAAAAGTAAGCTTTTATGCTACAACAGGTAATTTAATAATAAGCATAACTAATCTACATCAGCAATGGCACAGAAATATCCTGCAACAACTTATCCTTTATGAAATGCAAAACAGTACTTTACAATAAGACCACACTGATAGAGGAAAAAGAAGAAGACAAAGTAAGTACTAGACAAATTTATATGGAGATATTTCAATAAACAGGGCAGGTCTGTTGGCAGAACTGCTGTACACATGTCTGTTGGTACTCAGGTCAGCACTTACATGCCACTGTTTTGATACCACAAGCTATATACATATTTACATGAAATTACTGCTATTCTCCTGGCATTGTTAATGAACATCAGCAACAACCACTGTAAATGGGGTTATGTTCCTCAATTACATTAAGGCCATTCCAAAAAGCTTCTGTTTGGACTACATAAAATAGAGAGGAATCAAAGAGCTCACAATGCTTTTTTGACTTTGCTTTTTTGTTTGGCTGTTATTTTTTTTTTCCTTTCCCCATTTCATACCATAAAAGTTCTTCAGTTTTACCACTGCAGCTCCTACAAGAAACAGTTTCCAATTCAGGGCAACATTCAGCTCTACACACACCGGTGCCCCCCTGCACTGCGGAAGCACAAACCAGTCGTGCCCCGAACAGGAGCACAGCCGGGCAGAGGAGCCTGTCCCATCCGAACACAGCAGGGCCTCAAACCAGCACATTCACCCATCCAGGGACCAAGCTGGGTTTCCTTAGAGCTGAAGCAGCTGCTCTAGTCCAGGCCAACAATGCATTCATCAGACTGGTTCAGATCAATTCACATTGAAAAATGCGGTATTTGGGAACGGAGACCACAACTTCGGATTCAGAACTCCCTAAACAAGAGACTAATACTCACCTGTGTGAGCTGCCAGACCTGAAAGTCATGCACGGGTACAATCTGAGGGCTAAATTCCTTTTAATTACACACAAGGACAACAGCAAGTCAAAAGCTTCACCACTGCTGATCAGAAAGGGAGTCTATTCATGGTGTTATCACCATCTCCTTTGAATTGGAGAAATTTTATACAAGTATTTTCTTTCCCTACTGCATCTAAGTGCTCCATCTAGCCCCAGTGACATCCAGCTGCACCAAAGCAGAACAGAATTTAGACCTAACTCCCTTTTATTAGGTCTTTCTAAGCGACTTTGCGTGGTACAGAAGGATTAACAAAGATGGAACATGGCACCGGCAGCGCATGCGTTCCTTGATGTAATACCCCAATTACTTGAAAATATCTGCTGCATTAAGTAACATCACTGAAAACCTGTTGAACCAACAAAAGGATTTAGTAAGAACATTAACAGGTTGAAGAACATTTTTCTTCAAAAACACCTAGAAATAATTTGTTTAACAATATGTATTTTAATACACCATTTGGTGTGTTTTGAAAGTATTGTTAGGTTTATATTCCATTTCAATCTTTTTTTTAATAATAGACATAAAATATATACTCTTTTAAAAATATTTTTTTTTTATAATTCAGCAAAGTAAGAAGCCGAATTTATAAAATGTTCATAACTATTATAGAAGTCCTAACAACAGACGTGTACTGCAACAGTAGATAAGGATAATTTTTAATTATCACTTCTGACACAGACTATTATTTAAAATAGTCTGGTTTATGAGAGGAAAGTAATAAGACAAACCTGTAAATAATTGTTGTAAAAATGCTTGCAGTCAGGGAGGCAGACAACATTTGCATAGAAAAGATTTACAAACATAACCTTCACACAGCTCCATCTAAGGAAGCAATTAGAAGCCTAAGCACATTTTTATTTCTCTGGGTGGGTATTTAAACTTACATATAAGGGAACTTCAGTCCTGCCTCATCACTCTCTAGGAATGGCTCAGTTTAGTCTGCTTTATGTCATAATTCTCATAAGCATCTCTCCCTCTCTCTGTTTTCTCAGCTTCCCACATAATTATGAAGATTTTTGCTGCATAATAACTGTCTGATGTTACAAGACTATTACTGATAATACTACTAGTAATGTAATACAAAAACAACACCTATACTATAGTATAATCTTTATTCTAAACCCTTCTCACTAGCAGCTCGGCAATATTGCATATTGTTAGCGAAAACAAGTCTTCCTTTATGTGGGAAAGAAATCCTACCGGCTAGCCCTCAGGCACTTAAAACCCTCAGGGACCACAGTGAGAACCCATAACATAAAAACTGAAGAAAGTCACAGAACTCATCTAGATTAAAATAGTTTCATGATCCTGTCAATGAATCAATGCATTAATAAAAAACATGTATCTGCATTGCTCAAGATGTGGAAACTGTTTCTGACCAGTAGTTTTCCTGTCTCAGGGCTCTATTTTTACTCAGTTTGTCTGAATGCTTCCAAACACAGAAATAATCTGCAATAGCTATGGACAAAGATTTGAAAAAGCTGTGGACTTTGAAGGAACTGATGGTCATTTTCAGGAGAAAACAAGGAAAAAAAACCTTACACACAAACAAAAGAAACAGAATTTTAGTCTAGGTAGAGTCCTCTTTAGACATAAAAGCCCCACTATCTTCAGTGAGCAGTGTCATTGTGCATTAATGAAGCCTTCAGTGTGCTGAAACAAAAGCCCGCATTGGGCTGCAGGCCATTTTTTAGGGGGGTGGGGGAAAAGGGGATACTTTTTGCTGGCAATAGCACACCCAACTTTTTCTTTCATTCCTAGCCTTTGTACTGGGGGAGAAGAGAGAGCAGGAAAGGCAAGTAATCAAGAGAGGCTTAAAAGAAGCACCACCCATTATTTATTTATTTATTTCCAGATTTTCAAGTTAAAGAAAGTAACTAACAAACATGATGGATGAGGGCCATCCTGCCAACACACTAGCAAAACATTTGGATAGTCAAAGGACTCTAAATATGACTTCAGTGATAAAATACAGAGTTCTGAGAATTAAAACTAACATGGCAAACAAACTTCTCCGGTTTCTATCTTATTCTATTGTCTATCTACTAGAATAAAAAAAAAAAGCAAGATGAATGATCAGTGTGTATAAGAACCTCAAAGGAGGCAGTGAGGAGGATGGGGCCGGCCTCTTTTCAGTAGTGGCCACTGACAGAACAAGAGGAAATGGCCACAAACTGAAACACCAAAAGTTCCACAGGAA
>JAUBNY010000721.1:179673-205884 GCA_032275445.1 Crypturellus soui
GCCACCTGGATTTTCAAGTGCTTTCCGCACTGCTATCTCAGAACAGACCGAGACTCCGTTTCGCCTGTAGTAGCCCACCCATAGGCTGAGGGTGACCTTCCACATTTGCTTTTTCTTGAGCTTCCCCTGGCTCGTCCCTGATTTCAGCTGACCACAGCGCACGCTGGGACCGCATGGGTCGGCCTCGACTCGGCGGCGCCTCTAGGCCGGCTCCGAAGGCGGTCGGGAGGGCTCCCCAGCAGCAGGGCCATCACTGCCGTGCGCAGGCCCTGGCAGCGCCCGGGGCCTCCTCGTGACGGGTGACGGGCTGAGGAAAACAGCCGCGGGGTGGGTTTGGCCTAGGAGCTCGGGAGGAGGCCATCTGACTGCTCCATGGCTCACCCGGGGGTAGAGCTACTGATGAGACGACATCGTTTGGCTTTCTAGATGCACAGAGCAGACGGCAAGCGTTTTGCTTAGGTGTCATCACGGGGAGGCAAGGTGGCAGCAAGAGCGTCTCCCTCAGATCGGGTACGCACGTGGGTACGTGGGCACTGAGGCCAAGGAAGCCCCTTGCCTCCTCGCCAGCGCTGCCGTCAGCCCTTCTCCGTGCTCCTCGGACCCTACGGGCAGGTGAGGGTGACAGAGCCCTGGCACAGGCTGCCCAGAGAGGCTGTGGAGTCTCCTTCTCTGGAGATCTTCCAAACCCTCCTGGATGCAGCCCTGTGCCACGTGCTCTAGGTGTCCCTCGTGTGCAGGGGGGTTGGACTAGATGATCTCTGGAGGTCCCTTCCAACCTTAGGTATTCTGTGATTCGATGATTCTGTGATTCCATTTTTATCGTGAAGAAGGGATGAAAAGAAGGCAAATAAAAATTCCCTTCCACCTTCAGATTTTCTCCATCCTCAGTGGCAAACAGATCGAGGCCAGCTCCTTCCTGCTACCAGCTCACTCCCACATCTGTTTTACACACCTCCTCCCTTCCACTTCTCCCTCGGCCACCTCTAACGGGCAGCAGGCTGGATCGCCTGGTAGCAGCCACAGAAGCAGTTTCTGAAGCACTTCTGCCTCCTCATCAGCTGCAAACCTGAGGTGAAGCATTCAGGAAAGCTGCTTCTAGGAAAAGAATTACGAGGAAAATCTTAAAAAAAAAAGTCTAAACTGAGGTGTTAGCGATGATAATCTACAGCGTGTTGCAAAGTGCTAGTGGTGGTGGGAGTATGAGGATCCAGCTCGTGTAAACAATACCTCACTACAATGAAAATACAGGGAAGGAAAAGATGGTTAGGATGACTAAAGTAAAAATCTGACACCGCCTTTGGAAGGAATTTTAGATGAGCCTGCACCACCTTATCATTACAAAAAATTTATGATAGGGTGGATCAGTCATGTGTGTTGTTTTTTTGGAAAACCAAACCTGCATATAAATTAACTCTTAATGAAGCAGTCTGAAAGCCAGACACAACTATTTGCAGACTGTAATCATGTAGTTATTGTGTGAGGTAAGTCAAAGGTCCTAATTCCCAAGTTTCACAACAGACAATCAACCTCTACAGTTTAAGGCTGCCTGAACTTCTAGCAGATTCAATGCATGCAAGCAGGACGGACCATGCAAGCAGGTAATCAGCAGGCTGCTGATAATGAGCAATCTGATTAACCTCCTCTCTGCACTCAAGCAGCAAGCTACAGATTCAGGCTGCATGGCAAGAAAAGCTTGGGACTGGATACTTAAGGCCCTGGCTACCACAACCAGCTGACAGTTGGTATTTGCATCAAAAAGCTAAGCACAACAGAAACTTTCCCCACATAATGTAATATAGCCTATAAAACTGTATGTTTAATTTTATTCCTTATTTTTGGCACCGAAAGGTATTTTGTCATGACTGTGTAGAAAATACAGTAGACAAATTTTAAAAATTAGGAAAGACAACAGCTGCATAAGATACCAATACTGAAGAGACTAACATACAAACGAAATCAAATTTGCTTCCAAACAGAGCCAACAGTATCATCCCACATTCATACCCAAATTTGCTTCAGTTTCTCCAAAGATGAATCCCCTACTCACAGACTAGCTGTAGACAACACACTCCATCCATACTCTGTCTGGGGGAGGAAATCTTATGTGCTTTGTTTTGGGGTCATACTTTTGCTTGCAAGAGTCCCGAGAAGTTTCCCTCATACCTCAATCAGTCTCCCAACTGACTGTGGCTTATCAACCCTGAGGAAAAATCTCTCCTGTCTCACTGACCTGCTGCAGTCCCCACTAGACCATGCAGAGATCACTATAAGCCTCTGGGGAAGCAAATGCTCCGATCAGCACATGCACTTGTGAAACATGGGCCTTCCCTTCATCTTATGATGATCTGTGTCTTTGTAATACTTATAGGTGTTGAGTGTGATGTCCTGGAGTTTTTATCTCCAATATGCGTTGGTATAGGAAGAACAAGGTATTTCTGTACCATAATGATACAACAGAAAGGAATTTATCATGAAGAAATGATAGTAAAACAATCATAAAAATCTGGAATGTGACAATTACAAACCACTAGCTGTAAGCCTTTCTTTTTCTTGAATAAGCTATATAGTTTATACATTATTGCATATGACAAACCAGTCATTCAGTCCTTCAACAAAGCCAGAATTGCATTTCATAAATTCATAAATTTCATAAGAATATTTACTCTTCCATCACAGCCATTCAGTATCAGTTATCTACCTAACTCAGTATTTCATGTTTGACTAAAGTATTCCTTGGGAAAAGGCACTGATGTTAATGTGACTATGTTAAGAATCCTTCGAGTCCTCTGGCACTTTGCATGGGAACGTACCCTCACCTGTTAGTCTGTTTTTCAACTTGGAATATTTCTGGTTCACACTTCCAGTCACTGTGGATTTAAAAGTTCTTCAGTCCCTTAGTTCCTCATCTATCAATCACATCTCCATCTTCTTTCTAATGTACTGGACAGATTCAGGTCTTAAGGGTTTTCAACTGTCTTCATCATTCAAAAAGAATTTCTGCTGTTTTTAATGACCTTACACAGTAGAAATTCAGAATCTTTTAAAATATATACATAAGAAGTACTATATGAGACACTGGCTTTTCTTTGTAAGTGCCTAGTATGATTTATGATGTCAAGTTACCTGCATGGTGTTGGGAACTACGATACAGGCTCAGTACAGTAGGAACCACATGGTTCTGGCCTTGCAGTCAGAGTCCAGGCAGATCCCTAATTTTAGGAACATCTACATTTACATTTAAAGCCCCACAAGTAGATAGCTGATTTTTTTTGAGTGAATCTCCAGTCAAATGCCATCCAAGCACTGCAGTGCTCCAGTATTGTGCATACTGGTATTTAAGCACCTTCCTCCAACTCCTACCCTCTGTACCCCACCACGGACACATCCAAGGATCGTAACAGTTCATGGACACAGCCACGCAGTCATGCTAATTTAATAAAGCAATCGTGCACATCCTGGCTTTCAAGTTTGCAACCTTAACCGCATTAACTTAGGGCACTCTCGGTCAGACTCTGCTCTGTGAAGTAAAGCCAGGCCAAGAAACTACAGAACACCACTCTGTCCGTACACGCTTGGCATCATGTTTCCTTCTCCTCCCTCCACTAACTAAAATTATTTCCTTGTTGGCTCTGCCAAATAACTGCATGTACAATCGATTTCTAATCCAGTTCTGAAAACGTTTTCTTTTTCCTTGAATTTTTCTTCTTTTTACTTTTTTGAATGTGTCCAGACTGCTTGGACAGACCCTGTCACAAAGCGTGTGTTGGGTTATACTGGCACAGCAGAGAACAACCCTCCTTGACGAGGAATCACTGCGATGAGGAGAACCAGCTGGTAAACACTTCACTCACATGAGCTGCACCCAGCACAGCATATCTGACCACAATGTAGGTTTTTGCATTTTATCTTCTTTATTACTAAAAACAGAAAACATACAGAAACTCATTACCTTTGCACAACAAGCCTAATATCTACACTGCTATATTTTGTTTTAGTTGGTTAAAGTAACTGGTACCGAGGTCTGCAGTCTTGTTTTCAAAATTACCTTTTTATTTGGCTATAAAATATATAGAGAGAGATATAAAATATTTTATATTTTATATATTTTTAAACATATATATATATGTGTATATATATATAAATATATATAAAGCATCACAGGACTATGGCTGTTTATACTACTACTTGCATCACACTGCCAGGAAGAGACGTGTCTTGAGAGAAAAACTATGAAGACTTACGGGTAGCATTAAAAACAAAACAAAAAAAAAAGTGTTGCGTGTAAATCCTGTATTTAAAAGATCTCTTAGTCATGGTTCTTTCCTGAGGCAACTAGTGACAGTAATCCATGACTGAATCGACATCTCTCCAGTACTAATTTAGCTTTAGAAAAACGTGCATGCTTGAAAATATAAAGACCAGATGCAAGACACTGGTGGGCAACAGAGGAAAGGAAGGGAGACAAAGAAAAGAAATAATTTAAATTCAAGGTGGAAAGGCTGAAAGAAGAGCCAGAACTAAACAGTGCAGTTCAAGCCCCCAAACCAGCAAGCTCATGTTATGTTCCTGTGAGTCATGCTCTCTTCCTCAGAAACTGCTGTTACCTCTTAGTGGACGAGAAGTTACCTGACTCAATCCACCCATCAGGACAGCCCTCGACTCTCAGCTTAACTCTGCAAGCACGTGTGAAATGCAGCCACTTCTTTCATGTTTCCACCTTCTGCTCAATCTTGTCTCTAAGAGATGGTCTTTCATGAGCATTGGTTTTCCTAGAAAAACCCTGTATCCTTAGCTCCTCAAGGCAAATGCTTTCTGTGCCACCAACACGCTTTTTCATTTGGCTTGGCACACATCTTACCACAAAGGAGAAGATTTAAGAGATTTTTGGAATCCATGATGAGTTTTGTCTGGCTGTTCTTTGAGAACGAACTTTATAATAATAAGAAAACAAACAAACAAAAAAAATCACAGTACTTCTGATGTCTGAAACTTCTAGATATTGATGCTTTATGAACAGACACGTAATCAAGCCCTGGAGTTCTGGACCCTTGGACACCCAAGATGCTCATCCTTCAACAACTTAACACAGAGCTTCAGGAAAACAGGCTTTTAGCAGGGCCAGAGCTGTAGCCTCTATTTAAGCACTTCTACACACAGGTCCTGTTCACGTCCACTGCACAGAAGCCGCTGTCTCCAGTAACACCTCTACTTTCTGTCGCTATTTCCTTTATTCAAAATTTCTAGGTTTTGCTACTCAATTCTGTTGGGTTTTCCTCTCATTAAAAAAAATAAAATAAGTCTGCATTTAGTTCCTGGCTATGCTCCTACATTGTTATTTTCCCACAAGCACACATGACATATATGAAAACTAGTCACTTAAATTATTGTCCCACTTGTACCATGAAAAACATGTTATATCTTCCTGTGAAGAACCATGGAAGCCCAGCACATTTTACACGGTAGTTCAAGGGAGCGACATTTTCCAGGAAGAATGCAACATGTGCAACTCCTGTTTTCTTAATAGCTCATGCCACAGCCTGTCTGGCACATGACAGAAAGGTGCCTGGCACCAGCCTCTCCTCCCAGAGCTTCTCCTCTCCTCAGATGGTGGAAGGCATCCCCTTCCTACATAATAATTTAGGGGTTTTGTGAACATATGCAGTCTCTAAGACTCCCACCCCAATACCTGCAAGTGTGATCACTTTGTTGGCTGCCCCTCTTACTCCAAGATTCTCAGGGTAAAGCACTTGCAACTGATACTTTTCAGAGAAAACTAAGGCTGGACAATTTTCGGTCTCCTGCTATCTCTTAGAAGCCATTTCCCACACTCCTCTTCAACCATATTAGTCCCGTACTGCTGCACTGATGAGATCAAAAGTCTGACTCATTTTTCATCCAATAACAGATACTTTTTCTCTAGTACTACTACAAATGGCATATTTCCCATTTCGTTCTCTACTCCTCATACGGTTAGTACTTTATCTCTTCAGCATAGACTGGCTTACCCATAGTTGTTCCTAGCTATATCCAGCTCAGAAGCCTTCTAAAAGCAGCTTTGCTTTCACTGATAATTATTGCACTTTCTTCTACAGAAGAGGCACAGATAGAACAAAAATCAACAAATGTTTTGCTGCTTTCAGGCTACTAAGCTGCAGGAGGCAGATGTTACAAACACATACAAAGGGATGTGCGAAAAAGGGCTCCTGAAGATCTGTGAAGGGAAGGGACTGCCAGTACCAGACTGCGGACGCTAGGGGAGCAGAAGGGGAATGGCGCCAGAAAGGGGCCAGGCTCACGCTTTCCTGCGGCAGCATCTCCCATTGCCACCGGACTGGAGCAACCACCGCTGTTCCCCAGCACGGCCTTAATTCAGCACTTGTGTGTTCCAGGCCATCCAACTCTTCATTAAATATTATCCGCTGTTCCTGCAAGCAGCTCCTCTGAGCTAACGATGATGTTATCCTACCCTTTCTGTCCACACTGGGCCCATTTTTCTTTTCTTTTTTTTTCCCCCCAGATGCCAGGCAAACTTTGTCTTACCACAGATGCTACTGCTCCAAATATTGCAGTTCTGCAAGCTCTGGCTTTCAGTTACATGGACTATTCTCATAGCAACTCTTTTTCTCCTCTAAAAACACCTCGGTTTCCATTGCATGAGTTTCTCTGCTCAACTAAGTCTACTTGTTTAGTCAAAAGTCGCTTTTGGGTCTTCCAAGAACCTTAAAAGCTTTGTGCTACATTTGAGTCCTATGCTGCCCTGTTAAAAAGATGGTGAGTTCTCCAGTTCTTCAGCTTTGCATAAATACAAGCTTTTATTTAATTATGTATCCTGTTCATTCTTGTTATTTAAAAACACACTGTCATATCTTTATTTTTAGGTGGAATAAAGTAGTACTCAAGATTTCTGCGAGTTCCACAGTGGTCCCTCTGCCTCAGTTAAATCAAAACTGAAAAATACTAAGCACAACAGATTCAGCTATCATCAGAAATAAATCAACCTTCTGTTCTTTGCTGGTAACTCTCTTTCCTAGAGGATATGCACAAAACAAACAACACCTCCAAAGCTTGTAGTCTGCCTTTGATTGCTTCCCCAGGTTCTCCAGGGCATTACAACTCCGATGGGGCTACAAAACACTACTTTGCTGTTTAAAATAAATTCCTGACTCGCATAACTCTTCAGAATTACATGCACTTCAGTAATCAGGGGCTCCAAGCCACTAAGCAGTGGCCTGACACGTTCAGCAACTGCTTTCTATCTAATCCGCGTGGGCCTCCAAGCAGCAGCGCCAACATCCGTCATCCAGCTCGGCCACCTCCTGCAGGTGCCGATCCCAGCAGCATCTACGCAAGCAAAAAGGCTTCCTGGCAGCCTAAAACCATTATTTATTTGGTACATACACATTCATGATTTGCTACAAATGCAAGACCATGAAGAATTTCCTTTGACCAGTGTACTGATGACAAACCACGAACATCCCCCTCCACCCAGCAAACTACATATACTTAACCAGACCCGCAAATCCAAATTTCAGTCCATCACGATAACTAACTCCCTACCCCTTAGTAGTAGGCTACTATGATGAACTGCAAGAGGGAGAACTGAATCAGGTATCAAAGCCAGCATGTTCTCACTTTGAGCCTAAGAATTTTTAAAAAGGAATATCCAAAACAGTTCTTTTAGGATGACAACTTGCTTGACATTCATAATGAGAGCTCTGCTTGTTTAAACTAATAATTAGATTATTTCAAAAGTCACTACAGAAACAAACAAAGGATTTAGGGATGTGACTGTGCAAGAAAATGCAATCCCTTAGCATGCGCTTTTTCCACAGAGTAGGAACAGCCATTGCCTGGACTGTGAAAGAACATTGCTCAATGCATACATTTTTACACTTTTAAGGACACAATCCAAACTAATTAGCATGTATAAATGACACAAAGTTCTCACATAAGGTAAATATAACCTTACTCAAGATATCTGATATTCAGCTCTCAGGTGAGCTCTCATCTTTTCCTTGAGAAGACTGTCCACACTTCAGCACATATCCTTTAAACAACAAATTCATCTGGAGTTTTCAGTTCAGCTGCATAGTTCACCAGACAACTGCAGTATCAATTTCAGATCTCACAAAAAACAAGAGAAGAGTTCTCGTGTTCTGCATGAGATGCACATAAAACCCCAGCAGCACATTTTTATGAGATACAGTCTTTTTTTTTTTGCTAGAGATAATTTCCTCTCCCACATGTTTGTTTGGGGCATTATGCACACATAATAATTTAACACACACACTCACAAGTAATATAGCTCGGTAATTTAAATTACCTCGAAGTTTCTTCCTCTCTCCCTCCTGCATCCAAAGCAAAATCTCCAGCCCTTTTGCCAAACAGTAAAATCCATCTTTGTTTGTAAGCAGACGCCCTATCTATAGTATATCAATAGTTTAAGGCAAACTAGAAGATTTGTACTTATCACGATTTGGAACAGGATTGTTACACTCTGTGACTGACAGCAGAATTAAAAGATTTTTCGGCTACTGTGGAGTGTTAGAAATGTTAATGATCTTCAAAGATCTTAAAATACCATAATGAGAAAACTGTAAAATGTAAGTTAATTTACAGCATTTCTCTGCTCTCTTTGTCACAGTAAGAAAAATGAAAAACAAAACAACAACCAACAAAACTTCCAATGGATATAAAGAAGCTCAGATGAACAGAGTCTCTTTTACAAATTCTACCCAAAGAGTGCAGGAAGCTACAGATCATACAGAACCAGGACAGCACGGACTTCCACACAAAGGTATCATTTTCAGTAGATAAAAATGCAGTTGGAAAAACTTGCTAAGGAAAACAGAAAAACCAATCTAGAGAAGAGGCTGACTGTTTTAGATGAGATTCAGATTTTATATCTATTAGTTTCAGTCACATACAACAACAATGCAGTGAAAGCTGGATTTTGTCTTCTTGGCATTAAGCCCCAACTATAAATGCTGAAAATTTTAGGGAGAACAAGAAGAAGCCTGCATCTCGCAGGACTTGCATGTTCTAGATTAAAAAACAAACAAACAGATAGATTCCTGCTTCTTTTGTTTCTCTGAGGAGCACAATATTCAAAACATCAGTCCTGCACTGAGAAAAATGGAAGTAGCAACAAAAAAGATCGACATTTGCAGTCTACAAATGCAGAAGTATGCAATCTAAAAGAAAAAAAAACCTAAGAAAATACGAAAATGAGAAAAGGATTAAAGGAAACACACAGAGCAAGATGAGATAAAGTAATAAAATTGTATTTCTCAGAATTATTTTATATTCTTTCCCATGTTAGGTATGAGGGCAGGTCTATAAGTTTTTAACATGGCTGAAACTAAGTAAATACAAACCCTAAAACATTTTTAAAATATATTTTTTCCATACAGTTAGTTGTTTTACTGCAATGACACCCACTGCCTTGACAATAATATCTGCACAATAGAGATATTTTTATAAAGATTATACACACTACTGTAAAAAGCTAACAAAGTAGAGAGGGGGAAAGTATTGGGTTGGATTTCATACGGCCGACAGAGCAAGAAGAGCTTTCCCTAAACATTTGCAGTCTCTGTATTAGCACTAGGAATCAGCCTATTAGCACTGACTCCAGACTTTACATGCTTTATCATATACATATATAAGTATATGCATACACAAACAACCTCAGTAAATACGCAATTCACATGCAAGACAACCTTCCCTAAACTAAAAGGCATATGACGAAAGCAGTAGTTCTGGCACAGATGATCCCCACTGCTGGTCACCACCACGAAGACTAATTGGAAACGGAGCTTTAACAATCCGGGCATTCAAAGCGAGAGGCGCGAGAGGTCAGGGAAGAAGAGCAGCAGTTAGGGACGTGTCTGTGCTAAACCCACAGCTCCACAATTTGGTGTCAGGACACAATTGCGTCCTGAGCCTCCCTCCTGCGTGCAGCCCTTGCTCCTTTTGAGGGGGGCTCCTTGCACAGAATATGTATGTGGGTTTTGGGAGAATATATAACCCCTTGACCATTCAAGGGAAAAAAAAGTAAAACTGAAAGCACTTGCAAAGAGCAAATGAGTAAAAAGAAAGTGACTTTTTAAATTAATGATACATTTTTTTCCCCTGAAATTATAGCTCAAAAATGACCCATGAAAAAATACACTCTCCTATGATTTTAAGTGTTAAGCAGTCCTTAGTCAAGCACTGGCGGATGCCCTGTATGTAGCATGATATTTGGGAAAGCACAGTTGGACTATGAACTGCACCTAGAGACAGTTCAGGGAAACTTTAATGGTCAGGTGCCAGCAGGCACCTTCTGTTCCTTCCCTATCTACCTCAGCAAAACTGCGCCGTCTTGGGCTGCGATTGTCGCTCAAAATGATCAGGAAGCACCAGAAAAGAGCCCCAAAGGTCTCTCCAAGATACCAGCTTGCTTTAAACACCAGGCTGAGGGGAACATGCTGACGTTTAACATGGACCCATGTATCGGTTATTCTGTCGCAGTCTATTTCATGCTCACACTTTACACACATACAAACACAGACACAGAAAAGAGACGATCTTCAGCTAACACAGCATCTCGCCCACACAAGCCATCTTGCACAGGCACACACAGAAAGGCTGAGCACCTCCCCACGCCAGGCCCCCGCCTCTCCTGCAAATCACAAAATAACAAAGTCATTGTTCAACTAAAGGATACTGGAATTCCTTCTACACACTTTCCCTGACATCTTCACACAATAAAATGCAGGGGTCAGTGGTACTGAAACAAGCAACGGCAGTTCCACTCTTTTGCACATATGAAAGCAAGTGACCCAAGCTATTATTCCAGTCTGAGGCACTTTTTGTTCCTAATATCCAGATGCAGCAGCTATTTTTTTTCTTTCTTTTTTTTTAAAGAAATGACTGTGGACACCTCCTTCACATTTTCCTTTTCTTCGGCATTTTCACTTCATAAAGCTGCAGTCAATGTGTTTTGTGTGTGGTGAGAAGGGAATGGCACATTCAGTGGTGGTCTCAGCCACAGCCTACATTGGTGGCTCAAGTAGTCTCAGGATTAGGTCTTTGTGTGTGATGAAAGGATATGAAAAGTCAGTTATTTAAACTCAGTCAAGCTGTTGATTTTGGGGAGGAAAAAGGTTTTGCAATTCAGTTTTCCTCAATAAATCACTGCCCTTTTCCAAGGGCAGCTGCAGATAGTTCACATGTTCACAGTGTTCTCCAGAAACAAAACAAATCACAATTTTTTTGTCCAACACAGGGGAAGAAATCAAAATGAAAGGCCATCACATGAAGTTACTTAAATTCTCTAGAAACTATAGAAAAATTTTGACTCTGTTAAAAGGTAATGAGATCACCGAAGAATTAAGAGTGCCAGAAAATAAAGCCAAGGAAAACTATTAATATTTATCAACATAATTAACATAAAATCCCTGAATGTACTTCATCCTCCAATATGTTTAGTCAGCTTATAGGTACAACTTTCAACTAATAGTGAGGAATTTGGGGGTGCGTATCCTGAACCACCTGTGGACCAAGTTCAAGGATGCTCAGCCTTGCAGATGTATCTTATGTCAAAGTGAGACGCAGATAATGAAAATTAGTCTTGGAGGCAGCCCTCAAAAATGTAGCATCTAAAATACCGGCCATTTTGGAATATCTTGATAAATGAACACAAAACATTATTGAATACCTTGCATTCTTAATTCCTTGTATTTCCTGATGAAACTCTGACTTCTACACTTTATACAGTCACAATTAATTGCTGATCTTTTCTGAAATCAGGGTAGGGTATTTTAATTAATTACACTGAGCTAGAGATGGATGTGCATTTTAACCACGACATTTTGAACTCCAAGCCACCCACCGATCAATGCAGTCTGCAGAGCGCTGCATTCCCGCACAGCTTAAGGCGGGAGGAAGAGCAGCAGCTGGCTACAACACGGAGTAAATCTAGGTGTATTTTCAGAGGCGCCTAAGAAAACTGATTAACAAAATGCCAAACACCATAAAAGTGTTACTTAAGTCCTTTGACCTTTACAGGACAATCAAGTTCAAACTAACTAAAGGAAGAATTTCTGTGATTAGCTGTATAAAGGTAGGTCTTAGGTGCTGCTATCAGGCCTGCCCTCTGATTAAGTCAACAAACAGGTAAGTAAAAACGTATATATATAAATGGAGTAGGTGTTTAAATCCCCCTTAAAGGTTTGAAAGTTCTTTAGTGGTCTTTAAACAAATAGTTCCCGACTTGAAGAAATTGGAACTTAGTTGGAAAAAAATGCCAAAAATATGCAATTCTGAATACCAAAATGAAAGAGATGAAATAGAGTTGAAGTTAATCAGACGAGCAGTCATGAGGCAAGTAGAAAAATGAAGCTTTAAGAAAAAAAAAAGAAAAAAAAAACAAAAAAGGAAAAAAGGAAGAAGAAAAAAGAAAAGAAAAACAAAAAAAAGGAAAGCAATAAAAGAAAAAAAAGAAACAAGAAAAGAGAAAAAAAAGAAAAAAAAGAAGAAAAAAAAGAAGAAAAAAGAAAAGGACATGAAGGTCCAGGCTATTTTACTTTTTTTTTTTTTTAAAAAAACATTAATTAAAGCTTTTTTTTTTCTTTTTTTTAAAATCTTTTTTTAAGTTAAACAAACAAATAAAAAAAATGGGGCCTGCAGAGTTTACTTTTTACTCTAATCAGCTTTGGACAGGGCTGTAACTGTACAATTTAAGATATCTCTGCTATGATGCTGAACTTACCTTTGGTTTCTTTTCAATTTTTATACCACATGCTTACCCACAGAGCTCTTCAACAGCCTGTAGTAAAACGCTTCCATAAATACATTCTCGTAAAAGAAATTTTATTTATAAAATTTATAGACACATTGTTTTCTATGAACTGTTAGTCACTGCTTTAACATGACATTTCTCACATTCTGTTAAAGTTCACAGATTCAGATGAAGGAATCATTGTCTTAGTTTAGAGGAGACCAATTATTTTCTTTTTGTCTTTTTTTCCCCTTATGTTTCCAAAGACCTCTGGACTATATTTTGGTACAGTAAAAACACGAAAGACAGGCAGAAAGAAAGATAACTTTGTAGATACAGTGAGAGCTGCTACTTTAGGAGCTATTTCTGAACAGCAGTTCTGCAAAATCTAGCCGTGTTTTTTGAAGAACACACAAAGTCTACAAGACATTTTTGTGCTTGCCTTGATTCTTGTTCCTAAAACTAAGTGTAAATTAAGCATCTACTGCTTTGAATATAAATGACTATTTCTTCTTCATTTACCCAATGGAAGAGCTAATAAATGCAATTCTTTTGGTTTAAGGAATTAATTTTCATCCAGGATAGCTGTCTAGACTAATCATGCTCATTATGATTGTAGTGCAGTGTATAAATCTTATTAGGGACTCTAAAAGCATGTCATGAATTTTTAGCATTGCCTTAAAATCTGTTCCCTGTGCAACTATGAAATCCCTAAAACTAGTAGGTTTTAATTATTTATTTATAGATATTTAAATGGATTCCTGCTGTTGCTTGTGAGTGCCCAATCACACTGTGTTTATTTGTGCTGAGGTGATGCGCTCGCTCACTAATATTGTAAAAAGGCTGGAATGCCTCACAACGACCCCGGCAATAACTCAGAAAAAGGACCACTTCTTCAATGCAAATCCGCTCAAGAAAAGCTTCTGCACACAAAGTAAGATGAACCAGTTACTGCATTGTTTATTAAGTTTCACTTGATTCCTCCTGACAACCATTTAAACAATGAATGTTGGGAAATGTCTCTCAAAGAATCAACAACAATAGTTGGGATCAGAGCTTTTATATTTAGCTAATACTGTTTTTAGAAAGGAGAAAATATTTCTTCCTGAAGGGATTATAGGAAGTCTTATAAAAGACACCTGCAAACAAAACAAGCGACAAAAGATCTTTATCATAACTGATAACAGTTATCCTTTGTACAAATCTGGGCCTCTTCAGAAATAACGCATCTTTGCTATTGAATTTCAAAAGGCATCAACTAATCAACAAACTTGCTAATCAAGAATAGTAAGTTTTAGAAAACTTGCCAACAAGGAAATGCTTTTGTCTTATGGATAGCAGCTTATTATTAAACAATAGCAAGATCCTAAGTTTTCTTTTCTGACGCCAACCAGAACAGGCAAGCTTTGAAACACGGCATCATTTTA
Organism: Crypturellus soui; assembly: GCA_032275445.1. Lineage (NCBI taxonomy): Eukaryota > Metazoa > Chordata > Aves > Tinamiformes > Tinamidae > Crypturellus > Crypturellus soui. The sequence continues at coordinate 193,867 of JAUBNY010000721.1, forward strand.
ATAGCGTACTAGGCATACCACTTTTTACTTTTGGAAGAAACAAACCTCTCGCTTAAAATACAAACTTGAGAGTGCGTGACAGCTGCTGCAATAGCCTAGTGAAAGGAAACGAGCAGCACCGTCAACATGAAGAGAAAGGCCTAAAAATCACGCTTGCTGCAATACGAGCACCAAAGATGACTCAGATCACGTTTACAGCCACAGCCTCCCTTCCTTCACCCCACACAGGTTATGTTTTGCCCAGGGTATGTGTGCACTAGTGAAATAACCCTGCTCTCCAGCTTGTTGCCACCAAGGTGGCTGCTCTTCCCATGTCCCTGGTGCACAGGTGAGTTCCCGCTGAGGTTTCCCCTGCAGCAGAGTCCTTGGCTCCTTCGGAAGGCAGAACACCGTTCTCAAGACAGTTTGCTTCAGGGTCTGCTCCCAGAAGGAAGCATGGACAAGACCACACCAATTTTGGCACTCTCTGCTTAAAGAAGAGAATGCTCCAACATTTTCCCAGCAAGTTTTGCATCCTCAGACAACCCTGCATGCCTCCAAACCACATGCCAGGGCACGCAAAACACCCACTCAGTTTCTTGTTATAAACACACCATACAAGTGGGCTGCAAAACAACCATCACATTATTGTAAACATACAAAAGGAGAAAAAAAAAAAAAAAAACTTAATCATTTTATTTCACAACCACAGGGCCTAGAGGACATGCTAGCCAAGAGTGCTGCCCAGTGTGGACGTTCGTAGCCTGGTCTCTTGCAAAGGGGACAAACCTGGGCAAACAGGGGCCTCTGCACTGCCTGCCCTGATGTCCAATGGCCACTGCACAAAAGAGGTGGTTTCGTCTTTGTCTTTCCCCTCTTCCCCAAAATGACACATGGCATCGTAAAGACTTCATAATCAAACACGCACATCAGTTTTAAAACCTTTTGCTAACCTAGGCAAAAACATGTTAAAATGGTTTTACTTTTTGCTTTCTGCAGTATTTTACGAAGAAACAGAATAACGGATCCAACAGAAAATCACCACGGTATCACATACAATCCTTTATTCTTTCGTCATCATTAAAATCTCGAGGCTTTGTCCATCTTTTTTTGTCTGCAGCAACTTACTTCACTTGCTGCTATTAAGGTTATTATATTCGCCCTATTACGACTAATCTTTTCTTTGTAAATAGCCACACCTATTTTAATCCAAACTGGTGTGGTAAGCATTTGATTCTTTGTGGAAGTACACACGTAATTAGGTTAATCTCTGCTATCTTTTCATGTGAGTTGATTGTTTCTTTACTATGGACATATTTCTTATAACAGCAAGAAGCCTGCCAGATTGCTTGGAGGCAAATCAGGAGCAATTTACCAAGCATGTAGCTACTATGAACTGAAATCCTGACATAATAGCAAGTTGTGTATAGCCACTCCTACCTGCCAGTTATTACTCATGTTAGCTTTTTACTGACACATTAAATTTCGACCGCACCTTTCTTTCACAAACACAGACTTTCATTAAACTCAACTACATCTGTGACAAATGGCTTATTTCCACCGGACCACAGAGGAATCCAGGTTCCCAATGCAGTGCAGAATTATTTGAATGTAGCAACTGAGTTACCTGCACGAAGTCCAAAAACGTCAATGGAAGCAAGTCATCCAGATGGCCAATATCTTTGGAGAAGCGATTTAAGATTCTTCCTACAGAAACAGGATTGGAGAAGAGAAAAGAAAAGCTTAATACAATTTCCCAAAAATACCTTAAACACAGATCTTTTTAAAACTGGTTTAGTAAGAGTTAAAAGGAAGCAGCTGGAATCTAAAGACAAAAAGATAGCTTTTGCAAATCACCACAAAGGGAGATTTTTTGGTGGTTCTTTTAAACAGCCAATGGAGCAGGTTTTGCTATAGAAGAATAAAAGCATTTTTTAACAAATACACTTCACCCAGGTATGGAACATACACTTAAAAACTCATTTTAAACTTCTCCCATCAGCTCAAGCTAGTAGTTAATAGAATTTTACAGGTGAAAGGTGCAAGCTTTCCCTGCTCACTGTGTAGAATTGAAGGTTTACTCTTCAGGTACCTTAACAGAAGTTTCACAAAGCAACATTAGCCAATCTCTGCTCCTATCTGAGCAGATTCTGAGACTCTCCCTGGTGCAACCATGTCCTAGATAGATCATGGCCGACTATTTCTACATTTCACCGCTCTGTTATATTTGAATTCAAATTGCGGATGTTTCTGAAATCAAATTTGAGGTACATTTGTGTTCACGTAGCCTTCTGTTTATATTTATTCAAAACCTTGACAATGCTGATCTTTATTAAAACCAGTAACACAATTTTTAATCTGCTACCGCTGAAGCATTTACACTTCGCTATTTTCCCAAGTTCTAGTTGAGTGAAAAAAATCAGTTAGAGCAAGAGTTCTTTAATAATTAAAGTCAGAAGTCTGCCACCCATAAGTGGATTACTATCTTTCTCTATTAATTGATACCTCTACCCTGCATGAAAGAAACTTGAAGCTAAGGATGAGAATCTGGCCTTTTACAAGGTGTGTATGCCCATACATGCATTTACATTGCTTTTTTTATCTCAGTATATCTTGATTCAATTATTACTTTTAACTGGTACAAACACATTCAACTGCACTGGCAACAAAAGACTTTTTTTCCCCCCTAAGTGCTCATTAAACTGAAAGAAGATAACTTTAAAGTTTCCACAGATTGTGCTGTAGACTAAATTCAGAGATAAGAGCAGTAACTGCAGTAACTTTTGTAGTAATCATCATTCCATTTTTCTGCTCAGGGTTGTCTTGGACTTATGAGTCTCATTGCATAATACTGCAAGACATGTCACCCTCTCTCCGATCGTAGGATATGCCTTCAAAGACAGAGATACTGGTGTAAAAGAGCTTGTTCCACAGCAGTCTTGTGCCAAAAGCAGTTACTTTAGCAGGTAACACTAGGATCCGTCCTATTTCTAGGCATTGAGGACAAAGAGGAAGTATATACAGCAACACAAGATCCAGCAAAAAATTCATCTGTTTCCATGGCAAGCATCAGTTGGCGATTTACCTTTCATGTATTTCATGCTGGAATAGATAAATCAGAAGGAATTTCAAGGAAGTTTTTTTAGGGTTTCCTGGGATTCCTTTGCATGGGGATTGGCCTTGAAAGGGTCTTCTAGTATACAGAGTACATGTACTCAGAGTTAACCTTGACTACTCAGACTTCTAACATCTCTTAAACTTATATTACAGCGTGTTTTCAAATGAACTGTGAAGGCTTCATTGGGAAAGCAAACGAACAAACAAAAAATCATTCCAGAAGGTAAAATACTTACTTTTGACAGCACTTCCCTTACTGGCCTTACTAGCAGAGGCAGATTAGGGAAGAAACACGGCATAAAGGATCGGGATGAGGATATTTGCATTCTCTTCCCATCTTTGCCACTTGTCTCCACAGTGACCTCATTTTATGCCGCAGAGCGAAGGGCACGGAGAGGGGAGGTGACGGTGCCGCGCTCCTTTGTGAGGCGCTGTGAGAACCACCGCGGACAAGCTTTACACGAGGGCAGGGGATTATTCCTGCGGCAGGGAACCCGCCGCTTAGCTCGGTCTTTAAAACCCTCCTCTGCCTTTTAACCCGCGGCGGGTTTCACGGGCAGGAGAGGCAGCCGGCAGCAGGCCGCAGCTCTCCCGTGCGGCCCCGCGGGACGGCGGCGCTGGGACGGGGCCGAACCGCTCGCACGGCCGCTGCCTGCGCGCGGGGCCCAGCTCGCCTCAGCCCCAGCACCCTCCGGAGCCAGGCGCCGCCCTCCCGGCCTCCCCCCTTCCACAAGGGGAAGGGAACATCCAAACCCACAGCTGGGAGGGCATGATGCTTCGTCCCATTTTGCCTGCTAAGGACGAGGCCTCAAGGGCTGCCACAAACTGCTCCCTCTCAAAAGCTGTGCGAGTGCCGTGCAGCTGCAGCCCCAGCGGTGCCGGGAACTCAGTGCGCACTCCCTCCCTTCCCCGAGATTTCCACTGAAGGATCACCAGTTAGAGCTGCTCAAGGAGGAATTCTGCAGTTTTTTTTATTATTAATATGTAATTCGTTTGGAGGTGGTGACTACCCCCATTTCCTGAAAAAGTTTCAGTGTTGCAACAACAAGCGTTTCAGGCAGCAAGCACGATACAGATCTGCCCTGGCTCTCGCAGTGCCAGCCGGCAGAGACACAAGCGAGAACTGCTGAACACTGCAGTCACCCCCGCTGCCAGGAGCGGCGGCAGCATCAGCACCATCTCCTCCGGCTCGAGCTTTGAGGAACACAGGCGCAAGCGTAAACGGCCTCGGTATTCCTTTGGCCTTACTCCCTTCTTCCCTATACCCCTGACCAACCAATTACTCAGGCTTCCACGGGTAATCAAGCTGCTGATGAAGTACCCGAACTCTGTTTGGCAATTGCCTTAAGAAACGGTTAAGCGTAACAGCGCTTCTGCAGACAGCGCGCGCGGAGAGCGCTGGGAGCCGCCACCAGGAAGGTGGAAATTAACCTGACACTATCAATAAAACAGGGAAGCATCTTTTAATCTGCCTAATCCTCATGCAAACATAAATTCACTAATTCCGACAAGGACTAAAACATGAGTGAGCCACAGAAATGGTATATGGAGACGGCGAAACTTGAGAACAGCGTCATCTTTTGCAGGCCACCTGATAAAGTGAATTGAACACGGGGCAGATCTACCACTTACTGCCCAAATATCCCAGTCAATCTCTGTTGGTAGAATTTCATTGCTTGGGAATTTTCAAGTTACTGAAAAGGCTGACTTGACTACAGCCTACCACAGCCCTGATTACAGTTTGCATAACTACTTGGGGAAAACAACACCTGAAATAATTAAGTTTAGAAAAGTATCTCACCTCTTGATAAGAGATTCCTATCTCATAAAGCTGCTCAGTTATTCTAGTGACCTTTATTGCGTTTCCACTCCTAAAAGCAAGCTTTGGTCCTACTTTTGTTGATGCTGATATTGAGCGGATGTTAGCCCACTGAATGTAGGAGACAAGACCCAAACCTGGAGATTTATTTCAGAAACAATTCATAAACATACAACCAAAATGGCACTTTATCCAGCATATTCAGTGCAGGAAAAAATAAAGCTGTGACCACCCATCAAAGCAAGCAAGTTCCATCCCCCAATACAAATCCGAGAGAGCAAAACACCCCCACACTAGAGCGCTCTACTTCGGAGCCACCAGAAAATGCCCCATAGCCATTAAGATATTGCATGTGTAGCGATTGCTACATTTTCAAGGCTGTCTAGAGTAAATGAGGTTTATTTCGCAAGGTATGAAGAAACAGAATTGTTTCCACTTACTGGAAGCACAATAAATCCGTGGCTTGGTTATGAATTATTAACAATGCCAAAGAAAAAAACCCAGGCGTGAAAGTTAAAGTAGCCACTTGGAGTTGGGATTCAAAATGTTTGCCCTTATGACTGCAGCTTCTATCAGAACTGGCAGGTCTAACTTTTTAAGGCCCATACTTGACTAAAAGAACTGTTGCATCTAGTATTCAAGCGGGGCACGAGCTACGCTAACCTAATTTGTGGAAAAAAAAAAAAAACATAATATTGTCTTTCTGTCCAAAGCTGATAGACTACCTACATCATTTTCATGCAATACTATACTTAATAGTTCCAAACCCCCAAATTCTCTAAATGAGTAGGAGCATTTCTGCTGAAGTATATGTCAGGAGATGTAAATTCCTAGATCCAGCCTAGCATTTTCAATTCATAAAATTTTTCAAGCTCCCTTGTTGCTTGTATGCTTTACCACCCCAAAGAGCTTCAGCCTGGGCTTTGAAAGCAAGAAGATACTAAACCTAAAACCTTAGAGTGAAATGTCATGAAGATGCTACGAAAGAGCCTTTTGAGAAATGAGGAACGCAGGATGCTCATGTTCCTCCCAGGTCTGCATCTGCTGCTGCTGCTGCCTCAGGCTCTCCCGGCTTTCACGCACTGCAAAAGATGCACTGGGGAACGTGCTCGCTCCAACAGCCCCATGTTTGTTTTTACATCAAATAACTTAATCAGAACACACACTGTTGTTAGATTTCTTCCAAGGTAATTAAATAACTATTCAATGACAATTAATCACAGTTAAATAAGGGTCTGTCACCAAAGTGCTATGTACACATTTGAGACTATTTAATGGTCAAATACTTGGCAGTATCAAAGTTAAACAATGATTCATTAAACCTCCTCCACCACACAATAGCTAGGCTAAACTTGAAATGAGAGAAGCAAAACTCTTTTGTTCTGCATGAAAAAGACATCAAACCTCAGTATGTGATAGTCTTTTCTTACTAACTCTGTAAACTGCTTTAATTGCATGAATCAGAATGTGCTCAGGTGCTCTGCGCCCACTCTGCTTCTGCAGGTGCCTACCGATACTTGGGAACAGATGTTCAAACCTATCATCCAAATAATGGAAATACTTGACAGCTTGCCACACCTACTTAAAATGTTTATACATACCTCACGATGAAAGAAATATAACCCAAACTGAACCAACAGTTATGATGTGAACACCAGAAAAAAAACAAAAGATTTTTCTTTTTTAAATGAGAAAATAGAATCATACACAGGAACAGCCAAATGCCACCAACAGCATTTGATATTGTGCAACCTAAATTCCAAATATCAAGGGCTCTGTACAGTAGTGGAGCATTATTTTAAAATATATTTGGTATTTCTAGTTTACTTCGCTAGCCAGTGTATTCCCTGATGTACTTCCTCTGTGCAATAGAATAAAGTAGATGGGTTAATTTTAAGGCTTTTGCAAAGAGTTTACAAGAGCTGCATAAAGCTGTATATCCACTTGTTTCATCATACATCACAGAAATACTTTCTGGCTACTTTGCTGGTCCACTGACTCAGTTCTTTAGAAAGAAAGGGGGAAAGTTGTAGGGAAAAACTCTCTTTATTAAGTTTTTGCCCCTGGGATGTGGGCTCCATGGGGTACACACCCTTAAAACTCCTTTTCCTCAGAGATCAACTTAAAACTCCTCCCAGGGAATTTTAAATGTATCACACTAATCCAATATACATTTTACTAATAAATATAGCATTAGTTGGTAATGCAAACAACTTTATGGGAACAGACCTGAATGCCAATTTTCATGTGCAAGTACACTGCATGTACCAGGGTGGCAAAAAAAATAAATAAATAAATAAAAATCACAGTTTTCCTTATCTACTCCACAACAGGAGAGGAAGGAGCATCCCCCTATTGCTCAGTCCTGATTAAGAAGTAATAAATTTAGCAAACCCCCATTCCTCTCTCCATGTTCAGAGATGGGCCTGAAAACAACTTGTGCTGTTAGGAATAGATTAAAAAAAATAAGTTTAATCAGATCGGAGTAACTAAACACAAGTAATCAGAACAGGGGTTGCATATTTGCTCGGATTCGCTTGCCAGTCACACCACAGAAATACCCGCTGCTGATCCAAGACAGCTTTGACTTGGAGAGATGGATGTCAGGGAGCTGACAGCACCTCACACCCATCTGCCTTATTTGGGGGAAGAAGGAAAAATCCCCCCAAGGATCATACGCTGCTGACAACACTTTCCAGAGCGGCACTGGAAAAAGGGATGCAGGGTGCAGGTGCCACCACGGTGACCTTCTTGGATCACTATTGCTTTCCACCGTGGAAAGATGCATTGCAGCCTACCACACACCAGGTTTTGACAGCACAGGCTGTATGGAAAGCACCTTTCACCCAAGAGAGAGAATGTGCTTTAACAGTCCAGATTACAAATTATAAAACCAAAGTCATTTTAAATGTACGTATGGTAGTCAAATAATGTTTATAACTACACACATGGTAATAAAATAATACACAAAGATAGGATAGAAAAAAATGACTGCATAGGACTGGATATGTTTAAATGTATATCAATTTAACTACATTAAATATATTTTCCATTCTGTCAGAGGCATAAACCCAAAGCTCCTCATGTATCTTGCTGCTAAAGCTGTGGCATTCAGAGACTGATAGTTCTTCACTCGCGCTCACTTTTCATACATGCGCACAGTATTTTTTTCCCCTTTTTTTGGTGTAACTATAAGCAGGCTTTCATGTTATCAAAGCACTGACAAAAGTGGATTGTCCGTATCAAATGCTGGCAGGAAGCAGACATTACATCAACCTTGTAAAATACAACTATGAAATCAACAAAATAATTAAAGATGGATTACTGACTTTGAAAGGAATTGTAAGTTTGTGAAATATTTCTTCAGAAAGAAATCTGGAAATGCATCTCCTGCATAGCTGTCAATTACTGATCTGCTCTGGCTTTTCTTCCATATTTCTACAAAAAAATGTCAATAGGTCTGTTATCTTTTTTTTAATATATGTTTAGCACCACATGTCCACATAACCTGCCATATACAGCATTACTGTCTTCCCTACAGGCATCCTATAAATATAAATAAGAAATTCTACCCCATTTTTTCTTTAGCAGCCTAGAACTGACAGGAATATTATCACTTTCTTAGACATTTGCAAATGGCCCAGTGGTGCTGGGCCAAAATATGCTGAGATCATAATATCCATTTATCTCAGCTGCCAGTGTGTAATAAATTCAGGTGGGATGCTTTCTCCTCAAATTAATTTACTACTTGAAAAGAACTTCTTACACTAAGCTGTCAAAAAGGAAAACAGAGTTAGGAAACTGTAAGCAAATGGGTACACTGTTAGTGCTTGATCTTATTTTTAAGTATAGGATTTAAAGAAAGATGGTAGCAATGATGAGAAGACTGAAAAACAGGTTCTGTAACTGAATCTGCATTCACTTACCATGCTACTAAAACATATATACACAATATAAATATATAAAGAGAGCATATATGCACACACACACACACATATATGAACCGTATGCTTTTAGTGATGATGGAGAGGTCCAAGTTACCTGGTGCAGACATATTGATGCTGACTGAGCAGTTATCTCTGGACCTCCCCAGGTTACTGGAATTGCACTGTTTTAATCAACCTTCCCACTAGAATTACCAATCTCCCAGAAAACCAAGACCGGATCAGTGCCTGTGCATGTCCCACTTACCCTTTTTCTAATTTTTCTAAAAAATGCTACGAGCATTTTTTTCTTCTGACTGTGGCTGGAAAAGCATGAGCCATCACCAGCCAGTCTATTTTCCTATTTATCTATTGAACCACCACTCAATGAAAAAAAGTGCATGCAAATTCCACACTAAAAACATAGCACACATGGGAAAACATCCTTCTTACTACCTATCTTACTAGGAAATCACTTTACTGGGCACCATTAAAATACAGGCTTTCTTCATTGCAACCACCTTTCATATTTTACCTAATCTCATTACCAATTAACAAGGTGCTCTGGAATTCTCCATACAGAATTAAGCTTTGTAGCTGTATCATCCTCAGTAATTAAGTGACATATTTCATAAAAAAAAGTTGCTTCTGATAAAATACATTTATTTGCAACTTCCAAATTATGGATCACTGTAATACTGCCTCCTAAGCCAATAACTAAAATAACTAATATTCACTTTTTTTTTTTTTTTTTTTTTTTTAGTTTATTGTGAAGAAGGTATCATTCACAACATCAAGCTTCTGGCTAAATACCAAAGTTTCATACCCTAATCTAAGTACGAAACTACATCTTTGCTTTGTACTTGGAAAGATAATGGCATCTATGCTTCTATCACAGTACACACATTGACTTTTCTTCCCCTGCCAAGAGAAATATTAACCCTTGGCTTTGTAACTTAGTAAAGAAAGTTACTGAAAAACAAACGAACAAAAAATTGCAGATATTCTTTTTGCTCTGTTATTAATTCACTTTTGTACGCTAGAGCTATTTTAAGTTATCATGAGTAAAATTAGGATTAGTGAAGCTTATTGATAAATAAATATACTAAAAAAGTCTAGTATATTTCCAAAAAAAAATTACTAAAAGTTACTAAATTTTACTGCAGACTATGAGAAGTAAGATGAACTTTAAGTCTAATAGTCCAACTAAACCAACAAAATAAGCAAATTATTTATAACAGCAAACAGCAAGAGATGACAGTGGCTTCATTATGCTCTTAAAGGAAAAAAAAACATCATAATAGCAATTACTTTTAACTGATCAACTGGCCATTTAAAATAAATTCTGTTCTATGCTACCTACAGAGTTTTACTGTTGATTTGTATCATCATCTTTTTCTATTTCAGACACCAACACTACTAGGAAGATAATGAAATCAACTTTTTGTTAAACTAGTGATCCACAAAGACATTCCTGTCTGAAAGAGCATCTGTATACTCCAATTCGCTTTTCTTCTATAAATCCAATTTGGATTGAAAGAATGCCCTGCCATTTTTTTTTCTTTTTTTCCCCCAATCCTTACTAAATCAATTAAAATGAACACAACCAGCCATGATAGACTGAAAAATCTGAAGATTATTCTATTTCTCTAATACTTACATGAGAGAAGAAAAATAGCTTTTAGAGCTACTTTCAGATTTTGGGGATATACATCTATTACAAGGATTAAAACAAAAAGAAAGAAGAACAAAAAGAAGGAAGAACATGTCATCTTTTTGGTAAGGATTTTTCATCAACAAAAAGCAGTTTTGATGTGCTATTTATCCAAGACTGGATTCAGAATAAGCTTTGAATCCTATTTTATATTTCACAAAAATATCAGGAAAATATCTCACAAAGCTCTTGCAAATCTGCTCATTTTTGCTGATTTTTCTGTTTCTTTTCTTTCTTTCCTTTTTTAAAGCACTGGAGTTAAAAGAGCTAAATCTTCATTCCAGCTTAAGATGACAACAACCAAGCAGAACAGCACTGACAACAAAGTTTTTGTTCCTGAAATCTTGCTTAGAAATTGCTCTCTGGGTGATGGTTATCATGAGGAAAACAACTACTACCCCATACTTCACCAATCATAGATAACCAAATCCCCTCCCTCCTTGAGAAGGATGATTATAAAACACTCCATCCATTTTCTCTCTTTCTTGAGGAGAATTCAAGACAGCCTGAACCCTCTGAAAACTCAGATAAGACTTCTGGCTTCTCATTCATTTTGAGGATAAAGTCTTTGGGCAGTTAAAATAGCAGGGGCATTTCATGTCTTCATAGGATTTTTCTAAAGCCTCATCTTTTATTTGTCATGTTACATTTGTTTCCATTTCTTTTTCTTCTTCTGGAAAGCATGTATTGTTTGGCAAGGATAACTTATCTCTAAATTTTACTCATTAAATATCCATTTAATGATTTTTGAGATACTTTTCTTCTTCAGCAATTCATACTATGAAAAAGCCAGTGCAACAACATAAAATTTTGACTATCCAGAATTCACAACAGGTTACACCAGGTAATTTTGAGTGGCTTTCTTCCCTTGTTTCATGTGAAATCTCATTATTATTGAGTTCAAGAGAAGTTCTGCTAGAACTAACAGAAAATGAGAATTGTGTTTATTTTAGTTTGCTGTGCAAACAATCAAAGCATTTGCTTTGAAAATCCGCCGTGTGTTAAATAACTTTTTTTTTTTTTAAGCAATATTTTGTTTCAGCTTACTATGTTTTAAACCACATCCTAGAGCAAAACCACAGAAAATTTGGAAACAACTCGACTGACAACTTTGGTTCCATTCCCAAAAACCACAAAGGAAGAAGATACCGGGAAACCTGTCATCCTTTCTGTAGGATATAGCCTATGGCCCGGGAGCCAGGACACTTGCAGGAGGCTGAGGGCTGGAGTCAGCTGGATTTTTTCCCGCCACAGAGCAGGCCCAGAGCTGCAGTCCCAGTGTCAGGGCGCGCGCAGCACTTGCTCTACCAGAGGCAGGCCTGGGGAGGCCACCCGCGACCTCTTCTGATGGAGCTGCTCTCCCTTTGCAGGCATCTCGGAATGGTTGAGGTTGGAAGGCACCTCTAGAGGTCATCTAGTCCAACCCCCCTGCTCCAGCAGGGACACCTAGAGCACGTGGCACAGGG
>JAUBNY010000721.1:205984-244844 GCA_032275445.1 Crypturellus soui
GAGGTGGAACTTCCTGTGCTTCAGTTTGTACCCATTAGCCCTTGTCCTGTCACTGGCCACCACTGAGAATAGTTTGGCCCCCTCTTCCCTACATTCTCCCCTCAGGTACTTATACATGTTGATCAGATCCCCTCTCCATTTTCTCCAGACTAAACAGGCCCCGCTCACTCAGTCTTTCCTCATATGGCAGATGCTCCAGTTCCTTAAACATCTTTGTCGCTCTACTGAAACGGCCAAGGAGTGGTGGCCTGAAGGCTACAGCAACCAGCATGGGAGAGGCTACAGCTGGATTCAAATCTGCCCCCTGCCTCTCTCCCTTCCCCCATCCCCTCTCCTCTTTTCTTTCTTTTTTCTTTTTTTTTTTGCTTAATTTGGGGCATGGCCTGGATGCTTTCCTGCAGAACGGGCTGCAGGGCATAAGGAGCGATGACTTCACCTCCTCCTCAGATCTGTGATGGCACCAAATTCCACTTACAAATCTCACCCGAGAAACCACCAAAAACTCTGTCATCTCAAAAAAGCTGATGGCATCCACATCCTAAGCATTTTCCTGAAGTAAGAAGTGCTCTCCGAAGGAATCTAGATAGTCTGACAATGCATTTCTTCGGGCCATCAGCTACTTGGAAAGAAAAATCACTACAGTGTAAACTTCTTTACAGCCTAAACTATAATTAACAACAAACATTGAAATGGAAATGTAGGATATAATATACATTCAAATGAGAAAAAGAGAAAAATATGACCTTTTCCCTGCTGCGTATTAGATTCATTATGTTAAAATAAGACAAGAATTTGAATAAATTATACACTAAGCAGTGTGCAAGGTTAATATTGTATATGCCTGTGCTCTGCCCCCTCTACTGGGCAACTATTAGACAGCTTCACCTCAAAAACAAAAATCATACTACGAACAAGTAGCTGCAAAAGAGAACTACACTAAAGTGGCACTGTTGTGTCCATAAACAACTAAGAAATTGCATGTGAACATACTAGTATAACCTAGATAACTGGACAGCTGACTGCTAGAAACTCTTATCCATATATATTAAATACTTTAAAGATGCATATAAATTGCTTAAAATTAAGAAAAAAAATCACATATAACCCTGTATTTTTTCATGCCTTTTGTATAATAATAGACAAATCCAGAAGAGTAAATCATGCTAACAGAAACATTACTTTGCTTTTCTATAAGGAACACACATCAAGGAGAAAAAAAAATGTATATAGTGACTTCACCGAACAGTCATTCAAGCAAAAGTGAGCACAATTCACAATCTATTTTGTCTTTATTCAATTGGAAGAAAGACCTCAACGGGAAGCCCTGATTTACAGCTATCTAGCTGTATGAACTCCTAAACAAACAGGTGAAAACAGAAAAGTGCCATCCATAACAGTGGACTTCTGAGAGTGCTAGCAGTGGCTACCTGTACGACAGAGACCCCAAGAACAGGATTAATGCATCTCAAGCGGGAGTCAAAACCTCACAGGGAAGCACGTGGGACAACAGAGCCAGGGGCCTGCCCCATCCCCAAGAGTTTGTCACGTGAGTTTGTCACTGCCACCAGCAACTGCAAAGGAACACTGAGGACAGGGAAGACGTGGCAGTAAGCTGGAACAGAAACTTGCAAGACAAGATGTATCTCTTTTTTTTTTTTTTAAACATGGGAAAGCAAAGGGGTCAGAGAATTAATGAGTTTCTCCACCCTTATATTAAACTATTCTCAGTTTGTACTGTGGTTACAGTGATGCTGGTGTATCTTGAGAGATGATTTTAAGATGAAGAAGATCCAGCTTGTGCGTGAACTTTAGTGCACAGACAGCAGGAAGTTACAGAGATGTAAGCACGAGAGATAAGCAGCAAAAATGATGATGGGAAGCAAAAAAAAAAAAAAAAAACAACAACACATAAGAGTCTGCCAAGAACAGAAACAGCGAAAGCTTTGCACAGGACGAGGGCTATGGCTCAGATGAAGCCACATGCTTCCTACACAGAGTTAGATTGTTTCAAAACACACAGGGACCATAAAATCAGGACTTTGGATCCAGGCTGGGAGAGGAACTCCAAGGGAGAACTATCAAGAGGTTAACTGGTGCTGGTAGAAAGAGCCACAGAAATGGCAAAAGGGAGATGTTTGGATATTCAGGCAGCTCTGTACATATTGACCTGAATTTGTGTCCTGTGCAAGTTGGCTGCTTGCACCTGCCTTCTCCTTCACTCCACTTCACTGCATATGTGTTCCCCTTTTCTCATCTCCATCTTCCTTCAACATTTCGTCTTTTACCCTGCTCTGGTGTCACTGCTCCGGGTGCAGTGACACCAGCTCCCGGACACAAACCAGCACACTTAACTAACAAAAGAGCACGTCACCATCGCAAGTGCGATCAAGGCGTGAAGCCTGACAAGGTGAGATACAGAGCAGGAAGTGGGGAAGAATAAAGTATGTTGAGCTAGTGGAGAAGGAAGCATTGGTCTAAACAAAAAACTGCCTGAATTCGTATTTTGGAAATATAGAGACACAAAAGGATCCAGACAGCAGAACTACAATACTACCCATGAGTCATAAAGGCAACAGAAAGGATGTTTTGCACTGAAACACATGGGAAATTCTTGCAGCAAAGAAGAGATCAGAGAAAGAGAGTTCCCAATTTAAGACAGGGGAAGCCACAATGTCATTGTCACTTAAACTAGATTGCACAACACATGTAGAATACACTACGCAGCCACAAGTCATTTAATACACTGAAACTACACGCAAAGTTATATTTAGACACAGAAGGCCAGACAATCTATTGAGAGAGAGGCCTTTGGAGCCTTTTAGTCACCTCGTGCTTTGTGCTGCTCTTACAGAGCACATTCCTCTCCACTAGCCACAGCAGAACTGCAGGGGCTATAGCCTGTTCTGCCTCAAGTTAGCCTTTCAGGTACACACCACTTAAGAGCACGTGGGAATGGAATCAAGTTATGTCAGTTATTTATTATGCCTTATTATTTGTCTTATTACGTCTATATTATTATTTTGTCAGTTATTATTATGTCACTTATTATCAAGTTACGTCTGTTAAGATTTCAGGTTAGAGGGATTCTCGATCAAGTTTTCTTTCTCCTTTCAAAACAAACATGTTTATCTTAGGTCTTAACAGCTCACCTTTCAGTTATTTATTTGCCCCTTTTGTGTCTGTCATCCATTTTTCACAACATTGTCCTATTTTATGTCCTATCCTATGTATTGGGATGAATAAAAGTTGCATGACTGCAAGGAACTGGACAGCTACAAGAAAGACACAATGATAACAACAACAAAAAAAAGTATATTTTCAGATATTTAAATCTAATCCTCTAATGGAAAGAAACTGCAAATTTTATTTTGGTACAAGTATTGCAAACTTTGCAAATAATTAATCACTGATCATAGTCTGGTCCTAGTAATGTTTTAAAAGGCTGTTACTTTATTCTGTATTAAAAATAAATTTAAAAAATCTCTAATAAAGAAAAATTAAAACAGAAAAATACAACAGGGAAATTTAATGAATGAAAAAAGTGCTTTTTCTTGCCTTTGCATATAACAGCATGACTAAGGAACTTCATATTGGATTAGTCTGTGGGTATGCTGTTAAAATATAAGAAAAAAATGTAACTTCTAGAGAAAGTGTCAATAATCCAAACATCATTTCAGAATACTAATTAGCAACAAGCTAGTATTGTAGATATTTAATTGTAATATTTACAGAACAAATGTTGGGTCTGATAGATTTGAGAAGCTATCTTAATTTTAGAATGCAAATGAAAAGCATCCAATAAACTTTTTCATCACAGCTGAATCATATTTACAACACCTCTTAGCTTTCTGAATGTCTATTTTGTCCTTGACTGACTACAGAGATGAACTGCTTAAACACCGATTCGCTTTCCGAATATGAACATTTCATTTCTAAGGTTCTTAGTGGACAACTACACAGAGGTGGTGCTTGCGGGAAGAGGATATCGAGAGCTGAAGGGTCTGGATCATTCTAATGCCTCTTGGGTCTCTCTGGATGACTGGGGATTTTCCGGGGAAGGGAGGAACGTGTCTTGCCATGGAAGTTTTGTACACTTTCAGCAGGGTCTGTTGAGATGGCAGGATAAAGATGAACAAAGTGGAGCCATCGTAAGTTTTCCCAGAGCAGAAATCCAAACAAATATTAGGAACAAAACTGTTGCTGTGTTGTAAAACCAAATCCCTGAAGTGCTACTGCTTGCATGGCTCGCGTTCCTTCCTCAGCACATGCAGACACCCCAGGGACCCGCGGGTTCGGAAAAGAGATTCTGCGAGAACTGAAAGGTTCTGACATGAGAAAATTTAAACTAGAAATGAATCCCATTGAGGAGATATGACTCATCTCTGAGGTTTAAATTAGATTATCAGCGAAGTGAAGCATCACAGTAAATCTATAATAAAAGATGAATGCCTACAGGAAAATAAGTTTTGCCCCTAGTGGCAGATGCTTGAACTTTAAAGGATCTGAGACTAAGCTCTTTGTCTAAGCTTTCCTGACAAAAAACAATTGAAATAATTTCTTTAGTTGGTCCAACTTTGCTCCATATGCCACATGAAAACAATATCTAAACCATGTAAAAGAAAGTATATTGTCACTTCTAAACCAATTGAGGATCAAACAATTTACAGAAACCAAGACTTATTTTGCTGACAATTAAGCTCTATCACCAAGACTTGAGATTCAATGAAATTTGACAATTGTGAAGAAAGGGGCTTTTGTCTAAATAAGTTTGAAGCATTTGGAAGAATCAACAAAAACTCAGAAGACTGAATAGTTTGAAGTACTGACGTCTTTGAGGATAGTCTAGGATTCAGTAATGAAAATAACTTCCTTATTTGCTTTGCTCTGCTTCTTTTCTGAATTACTTTTGATGCTACAGCTGAAAAAGATACAGAAAGAGGCAAATGTGGTGTGTGGAGTAAGTGTTATCCCCATCACATCTCCTCTTAGATGAATTAAGTATTTTGCTAGTCAAACTCCATTACAAAGAACCTCCAATCCTTTAACAGTGTGATGAAAAGCAGGTACAATACATTTTTGTACACCAAACCCAAATATTTTGGAAGACCTTCTGAGTCTTCTTCCTCCTTGTCACAGCCCATCACATTTGCTTCGCAGTAATTTAAACACAATCCAAAGTTTGTAACTTCTAACACCCTACGTTGCTAGCTGGTATAATATTCTTGCATCTCCTCATGGAATCATCAAATATTCTTCTGCACACTTAATTTAAATAGAAATACCTAAGATTTCTGTTCAAAGTATCTCCATGACTGCTTTACATTTAATAAAGAAAAGTCAATTGGTATTTGAACATCTTGCAGCTCACAAGAGGTACAAACAAAAAAGCAGAGGGTGAAGACATTGACCTATCCTCGTAGGAATATATTTCAAGTTGAAAACATCTTGGATCATTTCAGTAACTCAACATTTTGCATTTCAGGAAATGTTGGTTTCTCTGCTAGAAGCCCATAACCTTGGTCTTAGCATGGCATTAGGCTTATGGCACATGCACATGGCATTTGTACGGCTTTGCTGTGTGGCTAAGATGGGGAAAAGAATTAACGAAATCTTACTTTTTCACAGGGATGTTTCAAAGTTTTAACGCAAACAAATACTTCTGGAAAGTGACAGATTGGGCATTTCTGCTCTCAAATACTCAGCAGGTGAACAAAATCATCAGTAAAAGCACTCATAATCTCTGAGAAACACTTATTTCTAAACAATCACTTCTGAACACTGTTCCTTAAGCCCTTAGTAGTAGCTAGCAACACTGGTTATTAAATTGAGGTGGGGCAGAATTTATTTTTTCTTATCTCAATTTTTAAAAAATAGGCTGGGATTGTTTTTCCATGTGTTTCTTTTGGGGATTTTGAGGGTTTTAAATATAAACAACATTTAATAAATGGCTTTGAATTCAATGCTAAACCATACTTGAAACTTAATTAGATACACCAAAAAAAAAAAGATCATTGTCACTAATATATTTGGAATATTAAATCTTGTTGGCTTCATAAAAACCTCAAGGCACTTTTTCTCTGGAGTTTGGTTTTATTTTGAAAGTGCTCCTTATCTAAGATTTCTTAATATTAAAACAAGTCCAGTTGAACCAGTTTTCCATAGAAAATATCAGGAAGAAATCTTCTTCCTATGCTCTTAGTTCAAATAAGGGGAAAAAAAAGATAACGCTTCTAAAACTGAAATTGTCCATATCACACAATTCTGATCACTTTCAGTGAAAATTTCATTGAAATCTCTCTTTTTTTTTTTTTTTCCTCTAACAGTGGAGGAACATGACCTGACTAGAGGTATCTACCATCTGTTTTCTGGAAATTGGACACCAGTTGTTTATTTTTGGTTGACTGGTGGGATTTGGGGCCTGAAGGGGTAGAGAATGGAGATAGTTATTTTATGTTTATAAACATAAGTGCACTGGAAGAAAAGATGAGTAAGATACTGTGAAGTTTATTTATATTTTTAGATGCTTATATTAAAAAAAAAAAAGAGAGAGACAGAAAAGGCAAAACTGAGCAAATACATCTCTCATCTAGCTACTACTGACCTACGGGCACATCCTAGAATGGATGGAGCTGGAATAGTTGTATGAGACATAAGCTATGACATCTTAAGAAGAGAGATGTAGAAACCTCGATTGAGAATTTAGAAATTTATCTATTTTCAATAGTGAATATTCAAACTGATGAACATGAAACGATGCTGAAAAGTGAACGTAAGCAAGCACAAAGGAGCACGTATTGCTTAGGAGAGGAAGCTTACCACAAAGCCAAATTTCCTTTGCTCACACCTGACTTAGCAGTACTCTGCATTGCATCATTTGTGTATTACACAGAGTGTATTACACCTTCACTGAGGAAGGTACCACACGCAAATCTCATCCTATCTGATAGGAAGAAAGCTATAGCCGAGAAGAGTTAGGCCATCTATCCTCCCAGCCCCTACTCCATCTGCTGTGTCTTAGAGCTGCCAGCAATGAAGCTCACGTTGCAGATCTTCCCCTTTTCTTTCTTCCTCATGCCATGCGATTATTCTGCCCTGTGCCTCCAAAAACTAACAGGTTAGTGCAGATTTATGTTTGAAAGGGATCAGAATGCACGCAGAAGGCAGCTTAAACACACTGTGAGAGATGGAAAAGTAGTATTCATACACACAGAAAGCAGAGATGAAAACAGCAGGTCAAAACTAAGAAAGGCTCGCAGATAGAAAAAAAAAAAAGAACTTATAAGCAGTTTCATTTAGACTTCCTTTGATTTTCCGAATGCTGCATTTGTTGCACAAGTAACCTATGCTAAAAGCTCAAGCTTGAGGCCTATTAGTGACACCAATATTCCTTCTGAACTGATGAACGAGGCAAGAGGGAGCAGACCCTAGAAGCAGGGCAGAACAGCAGCTCAGTAGCCATCCACGAGTCTTCTACAGAAGCAAAAAGTCAATGCACAAAAAAATCATTTGCATACAACACACCACTATCTGCACCACCCAGCTGCAAACAAGTGAACACGTTAGACGGAAAATACCTAAACACAGCCTTGGATTCCCTACACGTTACTGAAGTCACCTCCTTCCACAGCCTCTTGTTAGGACAACCACAACTAAATAGCCTGTTCAAGCAGAATTCAGCAGCTATGTTGAATTTAAATGAATATTAAAACAAGCTTTGATGAACCCACAGTTTCCAGTTTCAACCACCTACATCTGGAAGAAGAAAATAAACAAGCAATTAATGCCCGCTACATGACAGCATTCTGGATTTGGGACTATTGTTGAGAAAATAATAAAACAACAAGTTTTCTTCACGTCCTTAATTTTAAAGTACTAGAATGGCTTTAGTACTGATGTTGTAACAAATATAAAAGCTACCTTATACTGATAGCTGCCACCCTACGCAAGACATCATATTGCTGCCTCCTCTAAATACAATATGATGTTATTTTGTATAAAACAATGGCAGGAATCAAAACTTGAAGGAGGTCCTGTATTTTTTTTTTTAATCTGAACACATAAAACGCCACTCACAAAATATCTACCCAAAATGATTCAGACAAAAAGAAAAGGTTGGACAGCAAGCAAGTAAATATTGTCTTGTACTTTTTGCATAGCCTAGACCTTAACTCTGGCTATCAGATTTGTATATTTAAACTGAACATTAGAGTAAAGCAGTCCTTGACTCAATACCTCTACATGCAGGGACTGCTCCACTCCCTTAATTGTTCACTGCTATCATTCAGTTTTATCTGCAGAGCCAGAAAAAGCAGATTCAGACATAAAATCAGTTTCTTTTGTCTTTTCTGTACTAAAATTTTAATTTAGATCAAAAAGTGCCTTTTTGCTTTGTTTTCTAACACACTCTTTCAGATCACCAAAGGCACAAACTTTGCTTGTTGCACAACCTGCAAGAAGCTGGCAACCTGAAAAAAAAATAAAAATAATAATAATAATTCTTTCACCCAGATGCCGCAGTGCAGATTACCTAGGATCATCTGGGAGCGAGATTTCTGGGCATTAGCAAGCAGCAGAACGCAGCTAATGAAATAGGTTTCTACTGTAACAGGCTGCCCTCTTTCAATTTACAACCACAGCCCATATTTAATATTAGCAAGCTCCATTTTTTAGGTGGACCTCAGAGGCTCCCTTGCAGAGCAGCATCGCATCAGCTCGGCCTTCTCCTAAGCTCCTCGCGGTGCTTCATGGACATTATTGCCATTTTCAAGCGTCTTGGACCAGTATTTTCCTCCTACTCACAGACCGCCTGTCTCCCCTGCGAGGCTGAAACGTAACCCCTTGTTCTACCCTCCCTCCACCCTCGCCATACCCCCGAATTCCTCTCTCTGGGCCTCACAGAACCGGCGCTCGCAGCCAGGTGCCTCGGTGAGCTCCCCTGCCCGCTGCGCGCCGGGCCGGGGCTGCCTCGGCGCGGGGAGACCCGGAGCCGCGCTATCTCCGCGGGTCAGCGCGCGGGCAGAAATGAGTTTCACAGCAGGCCATTTTCCCTGCCAGGGGGGTCTTAATGTGAGAAAGATGGAAAAATTCAGTGAAAGGGCTTGAAATCCTGTGCCAGGAAGGCGGGAGGCTGCCCTTGGAAGCGGCTGTCAGCACGAGCTTCACGCTATTCCTGTATCAAACAACGCGCTGTCGTCGCCTACAAACGGCTTCTGTAAACCCCTTAATTTCACCTCGCATATTAAGGGTAAATAGGGTGAGCGCTGGCTTGGTGAGCTGAAAATCTCCTCAGTTTATGGCCAAGTTTTATTTAATTATTATTGCACCAATAAATAAGGATGGAGGTGCACTGGGTTATGCTCACGGATAATAAACGTAAACGCAACTCCAGAGTATTATTTACTAACTTTAAATACTACTCCTAGAGCAATCAGCTTTATAAAGGTTCCTGACAAAAATCACAATAGCGATAAAACACATGGAAGCGTAAGACTATTTAAACTCCTAACAAAAGCTATGATAATGCTAGCAGTAAATGAGCAACTCCCACAAAATATCACTTAATAATCACGCCCTGATAAGGTTTAAAGTACATATAGCCATTGTTACATGGAAAAAAACATTACAGTCTTTTTTTTTTTTTTTAAACACATGTAGCAACCCAACAGGTTTTAATTACCACACCTACTGCAGTGACGAGCTGTTCCACTCAAACACCCAAACATAATATTTAGCATGTTCTGTGGTTGTTAAGGATCGGGGTGATTGATGGAATCTATTGTACTGTCATCTTCCTAACAACGGGCGTGAGTGATTGCAAACACCGGCGAGAGAAAGCGCGCGCTTATTTTGCAACAAAAGGCTGTCCTATGGGGATTGCTTTCCAACACAAACTAACAAACCTGCGCACACGTGAGATGGTTCCCAAACGTGGCGCAGAGTCAGAGCGAAGGCCCCGCTTCTTCGGGGCAACGTGTCTTTGGGGGCGCTCGAGGGAGAGCAAAGGCTCTCCGAAGAGCCGACGTCCTGTCTCACGGTCCCCCAGAACTCATTCTGGCCACAAGAAAATACCTGTCGGCTGCCCCAAAAGGGCAGCCCAGGCCTCGTCTCCGAAGGACGAGCGGGCGAGGGAGACGCTGAGGCCCAGCGGAGCACCACGCGCCGCCTGCCTCGGTATTTGTAGGAGCCGTGAAGGAGGCTACGAACGAAATGCTTCAGCGCGAAGCTCTGCCTTGCTAACTGCACGATATGCCGAAACACCACCCCCTGCAAATCACAGGCTTTAGGACCAGTATTTCTTGTTCAAACACGCTCCTTGTTCAGCAGAATCACTTGTGTGAACAGGCAGACATTCATGTGCACTAACTGGAGTAGTTTCACTATCCAACTGATAGAGCTATAATTTAAACCACCTCATTATCAGCATTGCAATTTTCAGACTGGTGAAATATCGTATTTGTTGCAAATACTCTACGTTTTACATACTTTGACAACATTGCCCATCTGATGCTCTGTCAGATAAAACGCAGATAGGCACTCATGTATTGATGAACATGCTTTTAATCCCTTAAAGGAACTTTCCCTGTCACATTGTAGGTGTTTCAACACTTGATTTATGAGCCCCATAATTAAAATCCTCATGCCTTAAAGAAAAACAAACTCTGCAGTGCAGTATCGCTTTTCTTTTACATTTTGATCTCTCTTTTAATAGTTAAGAGCTTCCTTTTATATGCAACGATTTGCTATCAGTTTGGCACGTTATTTCTGGCTGCCAAGACGAGAGAATATTTTTTCTTACAACTTGGTCAAACCTCAATGTTTTTGAGTAAGCACTCAAAGAGATCAATGTTTATTTAGAGCTTCCACAAAGCACTGGTGCAAATAAGCCCCTAATTCAGCAGGTAGAGGACAACTGTGACACAATCGGGTGCTTTTGATCTCTAACAAGGCTGTAATGTCTGCCAAAATACTTCTCCTCCTTCTATGAATCATCAGAACTAAGAGTTTTTAGAGGCACAATTAAAAAAAAGATTTAAAAATTTAAAAATTAAGATGCTTTTCTGTAGTGTAGTACTTCTGATTGGATATGAATTTTAGACAGCTCTCTGGAGGGGGGACTGACATTGACTTGAACTAAATTCATGCAAATAATTCACTCATTCTCACAGCACCTATCAGCACAGCAGCAGCAGGTTTCAGTTTCCTAAACTCAATGTAATTCAAAAATTACATTATCCTCAAAAACTACCAGTACTGGAAGTGATGCAGCCACATATTAGCACCCCTGCTCTAAAGAAACCTCTGCCATCAAATCCAAGAAAAAGAACAATTTATTTACAATCTTAGCAAGTAATCTTGTATCAAATCCCAAAGCTTGTCAAAACTAGCATCTCATAAGACTATCAGTAAGAAACAATTTTCAAAAAAGGGAACTCCCAATTTAACTCTCCTTACTGTTGAGGTCCTTGTCCCTTAACCTGCCTTTCTATCAAATTTGTTTTGAAATGCTACGTATGAACATCCTGGAGAAGGAAATTAAAGAAGTAACAGCTGCAGGGCTCTTTAGCCAACCCAAAGCAACGGAGTCTGTAGGGGTTATCTGCCTCTCTCGGCTGCTAACTACAAAGCCAACAAAGTTCCAAAATTTAAACATTACACAAAAATGAAACACAGTGAAAAATACTAAGACAAAATATCATATTTGCGGATATGAAGATAACTGAACAGAACCACGTTACTACTGCTCAGTGTAGAGGTTGAAAATTCACTCCTCAAATATCACCTCCAAAAAATACTACAGATATATTTTGCTATCTGGCTGGCGAGCCACTGCGATGCTGGGCTGGGATAAAACAGATCATGCTGCCCTCTTGCGTTGAACTCGCACAGAAAGCAGTTCCTTCCCTCCTGCAAGTGAAAGGATGAAGCTGGATATCTAAAGCACGGAGCAGAAAACATCCACATTTCCCTCCATATATAGAACTGAAAGACACACAGGCAACCCCCTTACAGGAACGCAGAGAGAGGAGCAAAAGAAGCCTGAAAGGAAAGGTCACCTCACACCCTCCAGAGAGATCAACAAGTTCTGCTAGCAAAGGCAGGCAAGCAAAATGCAACAATCCCTAAAATACAGCCACATAATCCAGCACTTTTCACCAAGATTTCACTGCTCATTGGTGCTGGAAGGTATCTATCGCTAAATTTGAATTTCAGTCATAAGCATTTGATCACTCTTTTTGGGTGCTGAATAATACAAAATATTTTAGTTATTCAGGAACTTTGTTATTCAGTTATTCAATGGAGCAAATGCTTAAAGAGACAGTTGTTTCTTAATATGACAGTAACAGGTAATTCAGTTTTTACATATATGCCAAATTACAGGAAGGGGAAATCTGTAAATCAAATATTTCCGAGCAGGGATGGATCACAGGGAGGGGCTCCACCTCATATTCCCATCCTGCTTCTACTCTAGGTCACCAGTGTTCATAAAAGCACATTTAAATTCTTGTATCATTTGCACAAAATGCTCATTACTATTCCTTTTACAAACTTCTCTTCCCTATATATTGCTAACACAATACATAAAGAGAGGTTTTGATCTCGTATCTAAGCTGACTCACTTAAAATAAAAAAAAGTCATTTCCTTTATCATCATGACTGATTTATCTGCACTGTTGGGAGTTGACAGGCACGTCATGATTCACCACATATTTCCATTTCCTAATGTCAGCTCCCCGATGCTGCTCATTAGTCTATTTCCCCAGTAAGGACTACTGAGTGCTTGGGATTTCTGTTTGTGTAAGACTCCTTTCTAGACATGGGAACATAGATCACTGTGTGTTCAAATGATCATCGCTTGCCTTTTTTTTTTTTTTTTTTTTTATAGTTGCTTATTTTTGGAAAAGGCAATCTGCAATAGAGAGGCCAATTTAGCAGTCACTCCTGTAATTGTCTTGGAAACTTAACATATGCTGGGTATGCACTGGGTGCTTAAATCACAAATCTATCACTGTTTTTGTCACTGCCATCTCAGCTATGCTAACAGGGGATATAATAGCTTGGCTTGGCTATTACAGTGATGACACTACAAAAATGAGGCTTGAATAAATCCTTTTCAATATCTCCTTCATTGCAAGGCATCTCTTCACAAAAAATTATAACTTTTTTTACCTGGACAAACATGCCTGATGTAGCAGGCATTACTACAGGAAAAAAAGGCATCTTCCAAAAGAAGTTCTAAAATCAGATGCATATACAGTTAAAAAAAAAGTAGCTGGTTAAAATATATGTATGTTCAAAGGTGTATTTCAGAATTACTACAGGCTGCTGATCTCAACAAGAGTATGTGTCTTCTACTTTTTTTTTTCATTTTTAAAAGATATGCAAAACAGACGTGCCTTGCAGACTATCATGAACAAAAGAAAAACACATTCATTCATTTACCTTAGGCTTCATTTGAAAAGAGTATGATAAATTATCAATAAGCATTAAATATTATGTCTTTTTACTGTAGAGTACAACACTACTAAACCTGAAGACTTTAATTAAAGAAGCAAAACCACAACTGTACAAAAATATTATAATTTCACAACTGTTGAAAAATAATATATTAATCACAACTAATAACGTACAGTATGTGGAAGGGTGTTGACTTAAACTCACCTATAGGATTTCTGTCAAAAAACAACACAGGAGCTCTCAAAATGGACTGAAACATTTTGTTGTGCAAAGTCTGACTAGAATTAACAAGAACTTGAAAAACCAGAAGACTTCTTATGATGCCAAACAGTATTGTAGCCACCGTTAAACCTGAAATTAAAAAGATATGGTCAGGGACTGCATACAGATAGACATCTTTCACAAGAAAAAGAATTTCAAAATAGAACTGAGCTAAAAACCAAGTTCATTGCTTTGCATGTACAGAAGTCTAAACTTAAGCTTAAGGAGTCAGAATGAATGCAGAAGATAAACAGCTTACATTTGCTAATAGCTTTAGGAGTCTCTTGTTATCAATTTAAACAATTTCTGTTTCTTTTATAAAGAAACAGGACTTTATAAAAATACAGGAAATATCTGTTTCCCCATAAATCTGTATTAAAATCCTGCATGTAGCGGTTCTGCCTTTCACAGTGCACAGCTGTGGCTGTGGCTTGTGGAGGCCACTGAGAAGGCTCAGTATTTGCAAGCAGGTATTAACCAAGTAACACGCATGTGGCTATATAAAGACTATCTTGAGGTATTCTCTACTGGCCAAACTTTTTTTTTTTTTTTTTTTTTTACTTTTCCAAACCATTTCTGCAGAAAAAATAGAGACTAGGAAGAAACTACCATGGTAAAATTTTCAACAACCAAGGATCAGAAATAAAAACACTATTTTTCAATTTTAGTTTCTAAGGTTATAGAAAAGGCTAAGTTACATAATTACATAATACATATATGAAACTTGAAACCTTTTCCTAACTGTTTTTCAAGCTAACAATTTTCTGTAAGCAAATAATTACTTTCTGTTCAAATATTGCAAATATATCACTGAGACTTCATTTCAATACCAAGTTAACTCTTGCTATTCTGTGATGTAAAACAAAATTTGCCTTAAACTATTATCTTTTTTGTAATATTGTTTAGGTTATATAGCCAAAGAAGGCCAAGTCTGGCATCCTTAATCATACTGCGGAGTCTACTGGAATTGCTCACAAAATAAGACATTATACAGAGCAAATAAGAATGAAATTATCTGGCTCCTAAATTGGTGTTTCTCAGGTCAGCACAATGTTTTCTGTCAAGTGCCTAGGTCACACAGATTCTCATTAAAATACATATGTATTCTTTATACTTTTTATTTAAACATAAATGAAATAAATATGAAAAATAATAAAAAAACTGCCAGTCCTCTCAGTACATGCTCTTCTGGCACACCACCTGTTTTCTCAGATCTACCATAGCAATTTCCTGATGGAGCTTTATATGTCATACAAACCTGTAAGTGATTAGAAGTTAACAGCTAACTGGCTAGAATCTGAGAGAAAGCACATTTCTATACAGTATTTTTGTATTTCCATTCTCACTGTCTTTCAAAATAGTAATTTAGGATGTTTATTTAAAGATTGATGCCCTTTTTGGAATATTCAGAAGCATTTCTAAGTCCTACTGAGATATATTAAAATGGTTTATTTTAAATCTCGTTTTGTATACTTATCTAGAATGTTTTTTAAAAAATAGTTCTTATTTATAGCACTTCAGGAAAAATATGGCCATGCCAAGCTTTAAAACAGCAGCATATTACATAAACAAACTGGAACACTGAATTGCAGAACGAGGATCAATTTCTAATCCCTCTTACCCATCCATATAATGACTGAAGATTTAGCTGAACGACCTATTAGTATAGACAATAACCACAGGTTTACGGTGACTGACTTTTTGAATACTCAATTCCTAGTTTATTTTCCAAAATTCAGGCAAAGCAAATTAAGAGTCTATATTCAACCTATTTCCTCTATTAGATTTTTTCTTTAATTATTCAAATTAATTTAGTTAGGAAATAAGGCTCAGGCCATTAATCTGCCAAAACATTACACAGTCAATGTTAGAAATCCCATTTCTGCACATTGCTATTGTTCTGCACCTCTCAAAACTGCCTATTATAGTAGGTGAAACAACAGATACAGTTTGTATTAAAAAAAGCTATGCACAAACACATATGCGCACGTGAAATTACCTGCATATATTTCTAAATAAAAGTTAAGGTCTAGATGTTCAGTCTCATTTCCTCCATTATTCCCATTTGTTGTGACATTCAACTTCTCTTGACTGTTCGCCCTGGGGAAATGCACACACAAGATAATCATCAAATCACACTTTGCAAATATTCATACAGACATATATGCATTTAACTTTTACTAGATTCAACTCTGCTGCGACCTTTAGCTTAAAGGATCCCTGTACTTGATGCTCTCATGGATCACACTGTGAGGAGCAGCTTTCAGATCCTGCCAGAAAAAGTTTTCAAAAGTTTACATTTTTCACCAGAGATAAAATAAGAGGAGACCAGAAAAGAAAGCTGAACAAATGCTGTTTTTCCACTTTTAGCTATAAAACACTGATTTCTATTAGATAAAAAGCATTTGAAAAGGCAGAAATGATCAAGCACTTATTATCATTAACTTACCAGTAGGAAAGCCACCAATCCTGGAGGACATATGCCACCTGGAACATATATAAATAAATAAGTAAATAAATAATCATCTTAAAAAATTAAAAACATCACAAAATTAAATTTCCTTAGCTCTTCTTTTATGTTCTCTGGGAAGACATCACATAGTCATAAAAGTATGCCATCCAGTCTTTCAAGACCAGTTGCAATTTGCAAAGCACATTAGAAAGTGCATTAGAACCCTCTACAAAGAGAAGAGGTTACCTTGAATTACCTTACTTGATAGTGAACTAAAGGAAAGCAATACACTTAAGCAAACAAAATATAGCAGCTTTCCTTACCATATGTTAATTGCACATTAAAGAACTCGTTTTTTTTTTTCAGTTCCTAAATTTGCTACCAGAGATATTCCAAAATGCTTTTTGATTAACAAACTTTCTGATGTTACCAGTCCAGAAATTTGTGTTTACAGGAGATAATTATTAGAAACAGAGTTGAAGGAGGAAGAGAGAGAGGGAGAAAAAAAAAAACAACTTATTGCCACTTTTCCTTCTGCACCCACAGATGATTCTCCACTTGTAGGATTATTTATCTCAAGATAAACTTCTGTTCGACTGAATTAAAATTCTGGATGGTCTGTTGCAAAGATCTAATCATGCTCAGGTACCTTTCCAAGAGACTCGAAAGGAAATAAAGTCTCACAATCACTATTTTTAAAGCCAAGAACCAGCAGTTGTTTCCATGAAATGAGTTTTAGGTCTCTCATCAATAAATAAAGAGAAAAAAGCAAAAAGCTACCTACTCAGAGCTTCCTTAGCTCATCATTTCTTTCCATAAGTTTCAAATATATTTTGAATGTTGAACAAAATACTTTTTAATGTACTTGCTACACTTTGCATCACACGCAGCATACTTCCCTACCCTCCTCCTTACTTTCTTAATCTATTTAACAGTGACCTTCCTTCTAGTCCTTTGCAAAACTTATTATCAGCAAAAAGGGTTTCTTTTTCAAACACTTCTGTCAGACTCTATCCTCCCATATCCAGTCAATCTCTTTACCTTCCCCATTGAAAACGCTCTTTCTTCAGATTTGTTAAGATTGCTTTTTGTACTGGAATTTTGTCTTATACCTCTGAAAACTAGACAGTCTTACAATACATGCGCTGTACTGACAGTAAAATAATCTTAATGAAAACCTCGAGACTGTTGAATAAAGACGAGCACAACACAGCTCAATGCCATGCAAAAACTACATGCTGATACAGACAACATGACTGGGTATGCTACAAAATTATTAGATAAAAAAAAGCATGATGTTCTCAAACATTTCAGTTGAAATGAGGATACTATTCTTAAACTATGCTTAAAAAAATAAAGAAAAAATCAGAATACCTTCATTACTTGTGACTCCAGCCAACTTACCTGTGCCAAAATATTGAATAGTACAAGTATAAAAATTACAAAGTAATTTGCTCCTGCAGAGAAATATTTTCTGTAAACCTTAAGGCTTATTTTTCCTTCAGAGCGACTCTCCTCTGGCAAAGTAGCCAGTGCATTTTCAACCTGCAAAAAAAAAATTAATTAAAATAAGAAACAAAAAACAGAACAAACAGGGTCAGTCTTGTAGTTATAGATTGTCTTGTAGTTATGAAGTAAGCCATTTGAAAGTCACAGGTCAGAATTAACAATCAATTAAATAAGGAGATAGTGACCATACATTCAAAAAGTATAAAAATCATACCAAAAAAAAAAAAATCAATCTTAGTGCAATAATAGCGGAAAAATCTACTCTGTAAAATGTCATTGCAGTGATTTCATTTTGCATTCCATCAAGGCATGACACATAACTTACAATCATAAACATTTGCCCTGACACGACTGCTGTTTACTTTTTCCTCCTCTTGTACATTGCTGTCAGTCATGCGGGCTCTGAAAGCTAAGGCCATGACTTGGGAAAGTGCTCGCAACGCAAACACCTCTAACCTCTTCTTTTCAGGAAAGCATTCGAGGTAAACACTCTTCTGAAAGTATGCATCATGTTTAATTGACACATGCCTGGGGTCAGAAACTAGCTACGAAGTTTTAATCACCTCTTTGCAAGTTCAACAGAGCAGCTATTTATAGGCAAAATGAGTAAAATGGTAAATGACTATTAAGCAATAATGGACATGGGCTGGAGGACAATGGACACTGGAGGACTAAAAAGGAAAAAAATAAGATGGACATGAAGAAGACAAAAGAGCTATTCAAATGAACATGATTCTGAAGATATTTTACAGTACATGTGACAGAAAAACTGGTGTCAGTTCTGTGGACATTTAATATCTGATTTTGTTGTCAGCATACCCAGCTGTACAAGAGCAGTGGACTCAACAGATCTGACTCAGATGTGGAAAGAAAAATCTCACCTACTTGCCTATATCCTGACTTCAGCAGCACTAGAGCTGTCAGATGGAAGAAAAAAAAAAGTTTGGCACACATTGTTCTGTTAATGGCTTTAAGAAGAACAGAATAACAGACACCACTGAGACATTAATATCAGATTAGATTAGTGCTTTCTGTCATAAAAATGTTCTTCCAAAAAGATATGAAAAACAAAAAGCTGTGAGGAAAAAAAAAAAAAAAAAAAAAGAGTAGCAGCCTTTTATTTTCCCTTTTTTGTGTGTGTCTTCTGTGAATACAGACGCGGCAGCTCCAGGCCCGCTCTGGCACAGGATGCAGGACTGCCACGGCTGCTCTCGCGGAGCACGGCCACACCGTCTTCAACACCACAGGGCTGCAGAGCAGCGCAGAGCCCCTCGCCTCCTCCCTCAGGGAGAGCTCACGGTCACACGGATATGTCAGCGCCAACCATTCAAACGAGGGCTCTGCATGAAGCCACGGCCTCCACGTGCACCCCTCGGAGCTCAGGATTTGGGGTAGACGCACGCGCCCACGGAAGCCGTTTGCATCAGGCGCTACTAAGGCAGTGCATGTGGGATACGGGAAGCACAGCGCAGTGCCCTGGGATCCCACGGTGGAAATCCTGATTCCTGGGTGGAGCAGAGCTGGTGCTGAATGTGAGCTCTCAAACTCTGCTGTGTCCAAAGGCGCAGCATGAAGCTGGGGGAGGCTGCCCGCCACGCGCCGCGCTGGGCACGTCCGCTCTGGCTGAAACTCAAACGGGGCAGAGAGAAACCCGCATCACCGCCTCGGCCAACAGCCAGCCCCACAACACCAGAGATGAGGTTTTCTTTGTGCACTCACAGGCGGCTGCTCCGCTGCTCCATCTTTCTGCGAGTGGACTGAGGAATCCTGGGACCAGACGGAGGACTCGGAAAATGTACGGCTCCTGGAGGCCTTCAGGTTGGGGGTGCCTGGAACCGAGGGCTGTTCTCCCTCCTCATCTTTTTTCAAAAGGGAAGCAAAGTCGATGCCAGATCTCAGGAACTCTGCATAGGTACCTTTCCCCACCATTTTACCCTACAATTAATATAAGCTTTGATTATCTTCATTATACGTTTCCTGTAAAGGACATTTTTTCCTCCCTAGCCCTGATGCATAGGTCACAAGTGCTGCAATTCTGCGGTTGCTGAGCCCCAATCCTGATGCAGTAATGGAGGTGAAGCCTCTTGCTCTCAGTTCCTCCTTTGGAAGAGCAGAAACAAGCTGCCAAACCCCTAGCCAGTCCTCTCTTCCCAGCAGCTAACCAGGCCAAAGAGCACATAAAAGGGATGCCCAAAGTCCCAGCTACAACCAGCAAGAACAGCTTTGGAGAAGCTGCATTTTGGAGAAGCTGCTTTTGGAGGAGCTTTCAGACAGGCTGTTGAACCACAGAGGTGGCCATCAGGCTTTTCATACCATGCAGAGCTAGAGGTGACCACAGCTTAATGTTTTTTCAGCCTTCACGGAGCTCTACAAGGAGCAGCACAGAATGTGCACACCACGCAGCCATCCCAACCTCTGGGAAACTACTGCAACCTGCATTGCAGCAAAGTAGTAGCTAGTATCTCTTCCTTTTTTTTGCAATTCTATGATACCAGAAGTAATCTGAAGAATGTCACCATCTAACCTTACAAAATAGTCAAAATTCTTTCGCTTCCCTCCCTTTACCCTCAAACACCAGGTAGAACCAAGCTTGAAAGGAACCAGCTTAGCTGAAGGACTGCTTGGTTTCAAAGGGAGCTGTGACCAGTTCCCACCATTAATGAAAATAAAGGGTCAGCTGCAAAACCAAATTGTTCTTCCCAATTCATACCGAAGTGTTAAAAAAACCTGAAGAATAAAAGCAAAGTCTGAGGTCTCAAGAGAAGTAGGTCTCTTGTAGTATTATATATATTTATATAATACTATAGTATAGTAGAGAATATATATACACACACACACTATACTATATATATATACTACAGTACATATGTGTAAGAAAAATAAAAAGGTTAAATATATTTATGTTATAAATCAGAAACATATTTTTCAGGGAAGACTAAGATTGATAACTTTAATCCTTGAAAATCCTTGAAAACGTATGTGATCATAAGGTCTCAGAAAATGCAGTTAAAACTATTTTATTTTTGACTTGTAAATACATTTTTTCCAACCATGAATTACAAAGCATTATTAGAAAAGACATAAGATTTGTAGAATAGACACTGATATCACTTACATCTTTTAAGATTAGAATCTGAGATGCGGCACGGAGATATTGCAACTGGTGAGTCACCAAAACAAGGACCTTTTGATGTAAGGCCTGACAAATACACCTGCAAAGAGGGAGAAAAAGAATTAAAAAAAAAATAGATTAGTGTCCTAAAACATTTTGAGTGTTTCTGGAAAATTTCTTGTATGGCCTTAAAAATAAGAAAAAAGAGCCACACATGCTTAATGCATTAATTGTAAAGCTTACCAACCATATTCCTTACTTAACTTTGTAAGTTTTCAAAATAGGAAAAAGAAAATTCAGATTTACAGCTGAAAGTAGAGGAGAAAGAATTCTAAGGATAATTCACAAAAAGTGTATTAAACTTCCCACTAACAAATGTACATGATACAAACAGGATTATAGTTAGTAAACTTCACCAAAATGACAGAAAAAAGCAACGCAGGGCAATATACTATGTACAATTATGGCAAAATAAAGGAAAACAAGTAACTTGAAGAGCTAACAGCAATTATATCATATTGCTTATTGTATTTCATAAATTCACCTTGTACATCTGCTTAGCTCCTTGCACACAACTTATAATATCTATTTTACCACTCCTGTAAAGACTATAGCACAGTAAAGACTAATGCACAGTAAAGACTAATGCACAGTAAAGTATTAATCAGAATCAATAATTACATGCACAAAGTATATTATACAGTTGCAAATAAACTATGTGGTAAAACTAAGTTGAACACAACACTTGCTATAACAATTTTGTATGCTTCAATTCAGCATCAAGAAGCACCTATAAACCAACAGGAAGGTTCTGTGGTGACTCAGATAGCAAGTCATCGTGACTGCGGATTTGTAGCAGCAAAATACCCAGCTGCTGAGCAGCTGCAGATGTTCATATTCCAGACTCCTTGTGGTGTATAATTTGGGCTCCAGACTCTTTGGAGTCCTCGCTGGATCAAGCCTCAAGAGAACTGGAGCAGCAGCTTAAGCTATGCAAGAAGCCCTTCACCAAAACATAACCAGAGAACTGGACAAGGATCTGGGGAGCCCCAGAATAGTGATCTGCCTAGGAGGAAAGGTACCCAAAGAGAAAATGCCAGGTATCGACTTCAAGGGATCAAGTCTTCCCTTAGGCAGCCCCACAGCCTGGACTGAAGTATTTAATTTGTGCAGGCAAGATGCATGCTCAAGAGCTTACTGGCACAATGGCTGAAAAACCTTTAAGCCTTGATGACTATGAGTCACCATGAAGTCACTGCACTTTAAGTTGTACTTAGAAAGAAAGAAGTGGATTACCATAACATCAGAGCAAACCAATTAGATCTGTTAGGGCTGTCAGCACAAAACCCTAAGTGATCTTGACAGAAAAATGACCTCTGCAGAAAGCAAATTCAAATCAGGAATTGCTAAGATATATCAGTTCATTCAATAAGGAAAAAAAAAAAAAAAAGGAAATCTTGATTTGATGTCTGTCTGGGTAGGAAGAAATTAGCTGAATAGTTAGCTGATAACACTTGAGTAGAGCAACTGTTGTCACAATTCAGTGGTATGAGCACAGGGAGGAAAAATCGTGACCAGGTATATACTCAGATCTACTACTGACTTCAACAGCTCACTGCTCTGACAGCTCACTAGAAAATTCTGCCATTGGAAATACTGTATCATGATGAAACACGGGACTTGCAAAACTAGTAAAGCTCTAAACAGATACTAAACATCTGTTTGGACACATCAAGGTATTTGAGCTCTAGGCGTAAACATCTTTAAATGTTCCCTCTGAGAGCACCTGCCAGACGAATGTAGGCGCACGAGCCACCCCGGCTGGCACGGAAAGCTCGGGGTAACACAATATGACACAAGCTTGGCACGGAGCTCAGAGCACTGGGAACCCAAATGACTGGAAACGCAGTATTAACTTTGAATGGAAATGAAAGGAAACAACAACAATAAACAAACCCTAACACAATCCACTAGCATTAGCACTCTTCACTGCTCTAGTTCCCTACAACTGGGTGAAGGACACCTAGTTCTAAAAATACAAGTCCACATGTTTGAAGGAAAAAAAAAAAAACCAGCATCATTGCAGATTCCGGATTCTAGGGGAAGCACCATCTGACAGTGTCTCACTTGCTGACTGCTTATGCAAAGAAATTACAGAAAATCTGTCTCAGGAGCTGGGGAAAACCTGCTGCAAGTGTCCAGATTCCTGCTCTGGAGTGCACCCATCTTTTTGAGCTGCCATTTAAGACCCCACGAAGTTAAGAGACATTCATGTTACTTCGTTTCTCTTGAGGAATTGGCTCTGCGTATCAGACTGAGCACATCCAATTAGTGACAGCAGGACTAAATGCTGCACAAAATCGGTAGCCACTGGCTCATTTATCAAGCACATGCATGACCTCCACACACATGGCTAGGACAGAGGCAGGAAAGTGCCAAAGGTTCTTTAG
Organism: Crypturellus soui; assembly: GCA_032275445.1. Classification (NCBI taxonomy): domain Eukaryota; kingdom Metazoa; phylum Chordata; class Aves; order Tinamiformes; family Tinamidae; genus Crypturellus; species Crypturellus soui. The sequence continues at coordinate 229,224 of JAUBNY010000721.1, forward strand.
CCTTTCCAGCCCTGGGAAAACAGGGACAAAGGGACTATGAAAGGTCCAGGCCTCTTCCCCAAGGAGAATCAATTTAAACTCAAGCCACTCCTGACAGACACTGGAGGACGATGTTCTGCTTCCGTGTTTGTATGCTAAAATGGAAATTTTTCAATTTTCAATCCTTGAAATTCCATAGAAATCTCTTGCAGTCCAGGGAAGACACTTTTTTTTTTTCTTTGAAGTCTAAGTTTCTGTCTTTTGGTGCAATTTAAGCCTAATACTTTTCATAGGACAGAAGACCAGTTTGTGCTTGTGTGCAGCAACGCTTTAACACACTAAGACTTCCGATTCTCTTTTCTTTTCCCAGACCAAAGCCAGTCCCCAAATACAGATTCGTTTCTTTCTTAGAAAAGTGAGTTTTTTTTCTTTTTTTCCCCCCCATACAACTGAATATTCATTATGGGTTACACTGGACTGATCTACATTTCTTAGGAAGCGCAAAATCCCAAATTGGATTCATTACTATTATGCTGAGACCTTACAGGCACAAAATGTAACAGGACACTTTACCTGTGCCGTGGGATATAACACTCGTATAAATCCCAGTGCAGAGTTTTCTCTAATAATTCCTAAAGCACTATCCAGTTTTGTATCACCTGCAACTACAGCATCAATGACCCAAGACAGAGTAACACAAGTCAAGGCAGAATCTTCAGAATTCTAAAAATTACAGTCCTCCAATTTGACCAAAAAGATAGAAATAAATTAACAAATCTAAGCAACAGGATGCTGTTATCAAATTGAAAAAACACTGCATTTTGACAGCAAATTTCTGTACAATTAAAAAAAAAAATCAGCTCAAGCTTTGATCCCTCGATCCTGCAGGACAAGTGGCAGAGGACACTCAACTGGATGGGGGCCTGCAAGAGCACGGTGCTTTCTCCATGCAAAGTCAGGCACAGCCCTGGCACTTCAGCGCGTACAAATCCTAACTTGCTCTCTCTTCCAAATCAGGTTCCCTTTTTATGAGACAAGTTGTTCTTTTATCTTTTTTCTTTTTAGTTTTTTATCTCCAAGAACCAGCTTTATTTCACCTCTACAGAGTGTTTCTTCTTTTACGGTTCTACTTTCTTCCTCAGCATTTTTTCACCTCCCCTTTTTGGAAGTTCACATACAAGTTTAACTTTACTCTACTCAATACTTGTATTTGAAAATACCCACTGAAACAAAGTTAAAACACACGCAGAAGTGCTCACAGGTGTAAAGCCTTTGTTATGTTAATTTGTTTATTCCCTTTGCTTTCCTCTTGTTTTAAATTTAAAATTTCAGGGAAAACAACCCTTCATCTGTTTTCCTATATTCTGAAATGTAGTGGTTTTCAGAACAAAATATACAAGGTGTATTTGCAAAAGATACTACCAGCACATCTACTTCCCTGTGCTGTTTTTATTCCTGTATGTTTATCATGCTAAACCTGTATTTCTACCCCATAACAAGACTCAGCCTCTTTTGGGCTAACGCAGAATCATTCCAGAATAATCACACTGGAAAAAACAAAGATCCACCTAATCCCATGTGCTGTCCAGGCACCCAGGCAATCTGAATCTTTTGTTCATTTTCCCTACTCTAGTGTCCATGCCTCTCGTGCCCTTCTCAGACTTTGGTCAGCGTGCACTGAAGAATCCAGGACCTCTGATCCCTGCACCTCACACTATGGAATTCCCCTCTCTGCTTTGCAGTCACCTCACTTCTCCCTCACCTTTTTCTGTGATTTCAAAGGAAAGCTCTGCTACAAAATGATGCCCGTCTCCCTCCCTGTCTTGCAGGGAAACTCACAGTTATCTTAGGCAGCAAGGGAGAGGCTTTATCTTCCAGAACACCTTGCCAAACTGCCAGGTGATTCTCTGGTCCCCTCAACATAGGGGTATCCAGTGATCTCTTGTCCAATTACGTGCCCCTTGGGTTTGCCCCTGATGCCAACATGCTCCATGTGAATAGAGGCTGACATCCACTTATTTCATACTTAGTGCTGTGATAGACGCAGGGTTTTGTCCTGGAGCTTTTATCTAATTCCAGAGGCAAAGAGCCACACATCGAAACCAGCTTCCAGCTGACAAAGATTTGCAGAATTCTGTTGGATAGCAGGGATGCTGCACCTACACCATTCCCAATCATCATAACAAAAACAGGTCTAATTCAGAAAGAAGCCCAGTCTGCCCTGCCATTCCACCTCCTTTCATGAGTGCAGAAGAACAGAATGAAAGTGCAGTGTTCATCAGTTGGCACTGGCACACTGCTCCATCTCTGGACAACTTTTGAGGAAAGGACCATTCCTACACAAAAGTGTTTCCCTCAAAACAGTGTTGAAATTAAAATCCCATGCTTCAAATAACCATTTATGGGTCAGTATCACTGATAGGACCCAACTGAGAATCTATCCAAAGGTGATCTGAAATCTTGTCATTTACAGAAATATGTTAGAAAGACCCACAGGGAGAACACATAATTTCTTGGAGTCCAAGCATGACCAAATGACTTTCTTAAAACACCATGGGCTACTCCAAACTTCGTCATCCAAAAGAACTGTATGACTGTATAGTATCTGTGTGTGTGTGCGTCCCTCATTTTAGATCTGACAGAAAAAAAAAAAGCAGAGTTTCCAAAATACCTCATTCTCTAACAGTTAATGAAAAGATATATATATAAAAGATAGAGGCATAAAAGATAGAATTCTACTCCAGCTCCCCGTCGAGAAAGGGCTGAAGCTTCTCTGCTGTTAAACGTCAGAGAACCCACAGGAGAAAATGCTATAAATGACACAAAAATCTCCCGTTTATACCTTATTAGGCCCCAAGGAATCCAATTAAGGAAAATAAATCAACTGGAAAACAACCTTTGTCTGTTCCATCTTCTATAGAACAACTTGTCTGTATTATGAAGAATTTCTTAAGAGACACAGCAACATTAAGAATATTGTGGACTATTTTCCCACTGGAGCTGTACTAATCACATTCTCTCTCATTTGAAAAGTATTTATGTATTTTAATCCATATGTACAGCAGTAGCAGAGCAGAAGGAAGGGAAGCACCAAATATGATGAATTAACTCTCCATAATCCATAGCTTTAAGGTACTAGGTAGGAGCATATCTGTCTTGAGACAGATAGGCATAGAACAGACACTTCTAAGAAATTAAATGTGAATATAAGATTAAAAGAAGAAATAAGAGCAGGGGAACAGAACAATATCCATTTCAGATTCTCATTAAATAACCCTCTCTTTCTTCCATCTCAGCCATTGTTTTAGGCCTTGCGGTTTGGATTCCTAGGGGCAGTTTGCATGAAGTGGCCTCCCAGACATTCCTCAGCGTGATATTCTCAGAAATCATCCTTGCCCTAGTCTTCTCCTCACATTTCTTGCACTATCCAGGAAGCAGAGCCCATCAGAAAATATGCCCAGCTTTGTTAGTGAAGACCGTATACTGCACACGATGCTCTCCATACTGTCCCCAACACCTTTCGTAGCTGCCATGGAGGTTTCAGAGGCAACTTCTGGTTGCTAAAGACCCACCCCTGTCTTCAGGTTTCTGTCACCATGGCTCCATGCAACTTGGTTCTCCCCATGAAAAGCTTTCATGCTACTTTTATCCGTTTAGCTCAAACGGATCTAGAGATGGGGAGGAAGGGGAAAACCAAAGCAAACACGCTGTTAGAGGAAGAGTTTCAGATGTTCTCAGCTCATCTCCTTATTCCTCCTCACCTACATTTGTTCATGAGCAAAACATACACCACACTACTCAAGCAATGCTCTCCAGCACTTTACTGGTTTTGCAATAAAAAATTAAAATACTTCTGGCTTTGCAGCAGGATGCAGACGCTCACGGCTCACACAAAAAGCAGAATAAATTGAAGAGGGAGCCTGACCTCCCCTGCAAGGCATTACTGCACTTTCCTCAGGACCTAACTAAGGGAGAGGCAGGTTGGCAGCTCAGGTGCGTGCACCTCACATACATCCAGAAGCTGAACTGTAGAGCCATCTGGTACACAAACAAAATAGAGAGCAGCTACTCAGGGAGTTTCAATAGGCCCTAAAGAAATTTGGTAAAATATGTGAAATGCAGAAGTAGTGACCTCCAGGGAGGTCACTCAGGCAGGGAATGGGAAAATGATCCCACGTAGAGTAACTAACATAAACCTGTGCAGCAACAAGTTCTTATCCAAGGCTCCTGGAACCACAGAGTCACCATTTTAAGAGATCAATAAAATAAAATATAGTTTTGATGGCGTCTTAGAGGGATGGTCAGATTTGAAACCATAAACATCAACAGGATGTATAATTTTCCAATTTAGGTATCAACAGCTTCCCCACGTGGAGAAAAGCATATGCCTGCAACCCTAGTCAATGCAAATTTTACAACCAATTCTGCAAAACAGGTTTTTATAGTTGCCTGGGGGTGAGGGGAGGGAACAACAGTAAAGCCAAATTAATTCATGTATTTGTACAGTGGGAATTCAGGAAGAATGCAAGTGTGTTCCAGGAAACACTCTCATTTAGGCCTTCAACTGAAGCCCATTAAGTTCAATGAATGGGAGGTTTCCTTCCACTTCTAATAAATTCTACATCATACCTTTTGATACAGACACAAGCAGGCTATGAACAAAACAAGAACGAAACACTGGCTGGACTACCTGGGTTCTTCCTGTACTCTATGCTCTAGATAAAGCAGCTTGAAATAAGACAGACAGAAATTTATTGAAAAGGGAATCTGATTTTTTTTAATGAACACTGTCCTATTTCTTCAGAACATCCCTCTCAGAATATCCCAATATCCCCGTCCTTTATGGTAGGCTTATACATTCTCCTTTTCCCTACTTCTGCTCTCCACAGTTTAGTCTGCAGGCCATGTTTCCCCCTTTCGTATATTTGAGAGAAATTTCAAGCATTCAAGAACAGAAATGAAAAAATCACTCAAGAATCAAAGTGAGTTCTTTAGCCACTTGAAATAAGTGCTTATTACTACGCAAATAGAGCTGCAGCAAAGAAAGAACTGATTTAAAATCCCACCGCATATTATCCTTGACTCAGCACTAATATTAATAAAATCCAATACTGATATACGAAATCCAATTTTTCCCCTCAAGAAAAAGCCACATATTCCCTTAAGAATATTTCTCATTATATCATATGGTATCCTCAAAACAGCTCTACAGTGTTTTTAAAATAATGAATAAAATGACAGAGACACGTTAAAAAAAGGGGGGAGAGATCTTCTGGATTCATAAAATAAACCAAAAAAATGCAGAAATGAATGCATTAAGTTTTGTAGACAGAATTATTTTTCCCCCTGAAGAAAAGTGCAATTCTGCACTTCTACGATGACTGAGAATATAACAATACAACGAAAATAAGTTAAATGAAATTTGAAATTAAATTAAATGATTTTAAATGAAAATTAAGCAATAACATACTTTTCAAACAAGTGTCTCCCAACTTCAGCATCAACTGCACTCAGTGGATCATCCAAAAGATATATGTCTGCATCTTGATAGACAGCTCTACAAGATTTAAACAAAAGTCAGTACCACAAAATCTCATGCTTGTTTATTTTAATTACTAATACCTGTCCAAAACCTCCCCCAAACCCGTAAATATTAGAAGCAGCAAAAATCACTAGCCTGGCCAGATTTACACGAGCCTTCTGTCCTCCACTCAGTGTAGCTCCACGGTCTCCTATTACTGTTAAGTCACCATTTACTAATAATTCCATGTCCTGTAGACGTAAAAAAATCCAGCAAGTAAAAACCTTTATCATTTTAACCACAAAAACCAATAAACCTACTTCAACCTAACATTTCCTTACTCAAATAGTATTAAGATAGCTCACATCAAAATATTAAGTGTCACAAAAGATGAAATACCCACAGATACTTCAGGGATTTGTACCTTCAGCAAAAGATCATTAAAATAATTCAGATCTAAAAAGTCACATTTTCTACAGCTGTGGCCAGAGGGAAGCGTATTATTATTCCTGGAAACACATAAAATATTCACTGATCATTCAGACCACCCTACATACAACAATAAATTAACTTTCTATTGCTTTTACTATACATAATGAACTGTCACCATAAATAAAACTGAATAGGGACTACCAGTAAAAAGTAATTATTTTCTATTTGCCAATATCCCTAAGAATTATATCAGTTTTATTCTTATTACAGTGTATTCAATCCATGCCATTCATTATACAAGATTGGGATTACAGGCAAGAGAAAATATAAATAGTGCTCCATGTCATAATAATGTGTATTTTCTTTACAAAATACGTTTTATATTGATCTAAACAACATATTCAGAAAGTTTATTCACAGCTTTTTTAAGATCCATAAATTTAAATGAAAACTACAAAAAAGTCCATCATAAAATACAAAGTGTTTTTAATGCAGCTTGCAATCTTTTAAAATCACTAAGACCTTAAGTTTATACAACAGCAATAGACTGAATATCAGTTGAAAATTTTAAAACTACTATGTATAAAAACCTTCCATAAAATGAAAAATTTCATTACAGTAACCATCTGCTTTTTACCTTTATTTCTGTTAACAGGAATATTATAACATACTGCATAAAACCTTTTTAGCTGCCAAGCAAAATGTCTGTTTCTTGACAAATCTGGCTTAATCCTCTTCTATACCTCACATCACAAACTCCTTTACACAGAGACCTTCCAAAAATGTTTTTTTCATAAAACTCTTGGGCTCAGCAAGTTCTCCAATATAAAGCATTAAGGTTCTTTTGATAATGGTTAGCAATGAATACATGCTATACATGAAATTTATTTTAAAAAGCAAACAAACAAACAGCATTTACAAAATAAGCGACAGTGTTAATCTGAAAGTTTACTTTCTATCTTTTATTACACCCAATAATATACATATCTAGCGTAACAATAAACAAGAGCACAGAAAGTGATTATGAAATTATTTGAAACATTTTTCCTAAATTTGTCTGAGCTTGACAGAAGCTATATCTCCCTCTAGTGAAGCTCTTAGGAATTACAAGAATGTGCTCACACGTAGATGTCACAAATAATTACACATATTTGAGACACAGAATTTATTTCAAATGCAATACTGTATAGAGTGGATTACTATTAGCAACAGTATTGTGTTAGAAGTCCACAAGAACAACAAAATAAAAACCTTTAAAATAAAACACAGAGGGAAAAGCATACCTTTTTAAGAGCACAGGCTTTTAGAACTTTTTCATACTTTTCTTTCTCATACTCCTTGTCAAACAGTATATTACTCCTTACTGTACCAGAAAACACCCAAGGTTGTTGAGAAACATAGGCAATTCTTCCAGAAACATTTATTAGTCCTTTCTCTTTAGGCAGCTCACCAAGTACAGCACTTAGAAGTGAAGACTGTGAAAGATTTGGAAGGGGAAAAAAAGTAATTTAAAAAATGACAGTAAGTGGCAGGAATGACCTGCCTCTTAATTGCACATTCACAACTGAGCCTTCCGGATAGGTTCTGAAGAAAAGCTGGGTGCCACCCAAACTTTAATCTCCTGATACTAGCACTTTGGAAAACAAAATCACAGATAGTAAGTAACGTTTATGAGCATGACAGCCTATAAAGTAGCCTTTACATGCAGTCTAGAAGCAAAGTACAAAGCACTTTTCAAATAGCAATCATACCTCCCACCTCAAAACGGGCATCTGCCCTTCTGCATGCCCGTTACTTTGATGTAAAGTGTATTAATATGCAAGCAAAGGGACTGTGTATTTGCAACTTTCAACTTGTTTTTAACAGATCCGTAAAAAAACAGACAAGGTAGTGTAAAACATTGAGACTTACTTTTCCAGCTCCCACGGGACCAATCACAGCCAGCAATTCTCCTCGTCTGACAGTGAATGAAACCTGCTGAAGTGCTGGGCTATCTAAACTCTGTGGATTCAGGAAAAAGTTATGCTTCCTCAGTTATGGAATATAAACCATCAAAACAACTTTCTAGAAGCAGAAAACAATGCATATAAATCGCTATGAATAAACAAATGCATAATCCCACCGTATCTTCAGGCACACAACTTGCCTCTTCAGTAACACTCAGACTCTTCCAGAAGACACTGGTCCCTAAGCACAAGTGCTAAAACGTTACACACACAGTTAGATTTCAGGTTCTTGTACAGCAGAGATCCTCAGAGGCTTCTGACAGACGCCTCGTGGGTGATTCGCATGTAAATACACTGCCCAGAATCTGTCTGCTGTTGCCTCTTCAGCACCTCTCCCCTCTTACGTCGCACTACTGATAGGCACTTCTTTGCCCTACATATCTTATCGAGGTGTAATCGAAAAAAAAAAAAAAAGCCAATTTCTTATGAAAAAAAGGATTCTGTGCGCTCTAATTCCTACGGGCCCAATTCAGCCCTCTCAGGAAAGGATTGGCCTTTACACACATCTTCTACCGCACGAGGCCTGACACCAAAACGCAAACAGAAACATAGGAGCATTAAAAAAAGGAAAGGAAAAAAAAAAAAGCTGAAGAGTTTTGGTATTTCTATTAAAGGGCCAAACTGAAAGCAGCAAAACCCAACCTTCCATGTTTGACTTTGCACCCTCCCTATCCTACGGCTACTCATCCCCACGCGGTGGCAGCAACGGGGCTCTTTCCTTTCCCTCCCGGCTGCCCCACGGCTTTTACCACGAACTGGATTACCCGGGGCAGAGTACGCAGAACCCGGCCAGGGATCCCGTATGCAATAGCACCAGCGCGAGCTACGTGCCACAGGCACCGCTCGGACACGGTGTTTTTCCAAATCGGCATTCCTCATAATTAAAAACAGTTTTACAAACGTCATACCTATTTTAGGCACTAAACCACAGTACTTAAATTAGATTACAACTGATGCTGATGGCCACTTTCCCCCAAACGTCCTGGCTCCCCCGCACCGTGTCCGGTCAGCGCTCGCTGCTCGCCGTGTTCCTCCCGCTGCAGCTGGATCCTGCCTCACGCTGGGGTGGGTTGTCAGCGGAGCAGAGGTGCCAGAAAACACCCTGCACGGGCAGCGATGCCGCCGCTGCTCTCCTGTCCCCGGCTCACAGCTGGGTCCTGTGCCCCAGCGTGGAAAAGGCTGGTGTGGGGAGCGGGCAGGGAAGGGCCTGCTGCCCCCACCGAGCGAGTCACTCGCTCCATCTACGGGCTGTGGGGATCATGTGTTCCATAAAAATACTACACTGCTTAGGCTTCTCATTTTTTAAGGTGCCCAAGTTGTCCTGGGGTACATTTGGCTTCCGTTTAAACTAAGGGTTGTTTGGCTGAAAAGGCAGGCGGCTCCATAAACTAACGTGGGGTACATGGATAGGAACCCAGAACCCCGAATCCTGAGCTCCACGCTGGTATCAAACCAAAAATCACGCTGTGGGACTCGGATAATACTCGCCTTGTAAAACAAGAGTGTGACCATAACTTAATTGGTTTTGTTTATCTTTTGATAAACTGCAATACACCATGTTAAGTTGTTTTCCTAAAGGCCTACCTAATAATCCCTTTTTTACTTCCAGTGATTTTGGATCTGTTATTTTTTTTCGTATCTCTTTTGGCTCGTAATCTTTAAAAATAAAAGTAAATTACTATCCAGATGTACTTTTGCTAAAGTTAGGCAGGTTAAATCAGGAACTATAATATACTTGTTTTACTCCTTTCATAACCCTCCCTCGCTCTCAGGGCTTATCTTTTCCCTAAAGACCTATAAAATTATTTTGCAGCATTCGAGAAGCGTTCTGACTTTCTCTAATAGCTCTGGTTGAGGTATTCTTCACCCATGTACATTTCAATTAAATACCTAAGTGAAAATGGCATAAAGGTTTTTCAATATTAAAAAAAGAAAAAGGTAGAAGCAAACTAGTAATTCCAGTCATGCTCGACACTATGCAAGTTTGTTGTAAAAAAAAAAAAGGGAGATTTTTTTTTTGGTTGTATTATGCAACCACTTTCTATAGATTGTTATTGCAGGTACCAGTGTTGGTTTGGTTTAGTTTGGTTTGGTGAGAAACCAAAGACTAATACATTCCATTTTGCATTAGAACGTATTAGCTATCACATATTCCCTATCAATCAATAAGAAAAACCTTTTTGATGTCTCTGAAAGAACTTTTTTTCACAGAGACAACTCAGAGAAAGTAAAACATCACTGTAAAGTAGAAATTTACTTTTGTTGCTGAGTAGTATGATTAGGTAGATCCACACACGTTTCTTCATACTCTATTCTCCTTGAGGCATAGCAAGCGTAAGGGTGCACAAAGGGAAGGATTTGATATGTCTTATTTACTGTACATTCATATGCAAAATTCATGCTCAGAGTTGCCAATATTTCTCATGTCTTCTCATGAAGACTGCAACCTTTACAGCTTTTGTTAAGCAACATTGGTGACAGCTTGTAACATCTCCAGCAATTCATCACAAACTGTCACTGTGATCACTTTAGAGCCACTTAGCAATTCTAGTTTTAAAAAAGAACGTCTATCTGCCTCATTTAATGAAAAGGATAAGTAATACATTTGCCATCTGTATACTGTCCCTTTTTTCTAGACATTTTGGTAGTTTAGGTGCACTTCAGGTAAAGGACAATATGTAGTTGAACTACAGCCATTAAAATACAGAGTAACAAATACTTACAGCTTAGTCTCTTAAGCCTTCAAATCTGTAATGGGAAATACAAAATAGTTCTGGTTCTAGGCCAGGAGACTGATGTTCTGCCTGCCTTTAATTACAAATTCAGCATTTGAGCTACACTGCAGTGCTGTTAGATAACACAAAGCCATTTTTATATAGAAGTTTAGTTAGTTACTCCTAAGATTCAGGAATAGTTACTTCTGAGAAGCACTTGATATTATTTCCCATATACACATTTCCCATACATACTACAGAGTTAACATACTAATGGGTTTCTCATGTATAAAAAAATCATATAAAACATCAGCACACTATATACAGATATACTGCTATGTAAACTTGAAATGCCTGCACCATCAATATACTGTTAGTGTTGATGAAATAAGTTTACCTTATCCCAATAGCATGTCAAATCCTGAACATGAAGAACAGCATTCTCATTACTACTATGCAGTTGTGGTTTGAAGTGTGAAACCTCATCAAGGATCAGAAAGTTCTGCAAGGAAAGAAAAGCACAGTGTATTGCTTAATTTCAGACTAAGGAGTGAAAGCTCCTGTTTCTGTAAGCAGCATACAAAAATATACATTTATAAAAAATACACACTGATGAAGAAATCTTATTTCCAAAGCAACACTCAACACCTTCAAACAGCGCACCTCTAACTTGATCCTCTCTTCCTTTGCAGAAGGGACGAAGCTCTAGCTACAGCACCTCATCACTGACTGCTTTCATGGTGAGATGAGGAAAGACTTGGTGCTCATTTTGCTTAAAGGATCTGTGAGGACACTGTAGAAAGCTTTTAATAAGTACTGAACTAACAGCCTGCATCTTCACTAAAAGGAAAAAAAGTATATATATAAAGTTATATAAGTCTGAGCTCTCTGGCCAAGAAAGTGAGATTTTGCCAAGTGCTGTTTTTGACAGATGGGAGCTAATAAGTACGTGTTTAAGGGAGAACTCTGGTTAAAAGGGTGGTAGACAGGGAAAGAAACTCAGCCTAAATACATATGGGGCTGTGTGGCTTTGGAAAAGGCCTTGGAAAGATTATTTGGATTTAGATGATAGCTGAAATACGGGAGCCATGAGCAAGAAACTGCTCTGTGTTGTTCAATTCTTTCTGCATTTCTAATACACGACTGGATCAGGAATTTCTGATAGCAGTAGCTTTCTCAACAGGTATAGAGTCTAGCTAGCCATTTGATTCAAAAAGGTGACAGCAGCACAGATGGAACTCTGCAAATAAATTTTCGTTAATTTTAATAATATTAAAATATGGTTAATTCTAAAATCTGTAAATACTGATGGAAAAATCAACACTAGCAATAAATTTATGAAAGCAGTAAAGAATTTTAATCCTTAAGTTCTCTTAAAACATTCTTGCACTGTTTTTGTGCTTATTAATCTTCCACGCAGAGAAAAATGAAATTGCCAACTTGGGAAGCAAATGTTAGCTTGAGACAGAGTCGCATCCTTGAAAGAGAAACCACATCTTCTGTACCCAGATGAAATTTATTTTCCTTTCATAGTTTCTGCCAAAATACACCTCTGAAAAAACAACAGCTCTTGCTGTATTTCAGGAGAGGACCTTGATCTTAGTGTTTCATCACAAAATAGTGGGTGACTGTCCCAAGAACACTACAGCTTCACTAGTGGAGTTCTTCACTTATTCCAATGGACCTTGATTTTGGAGCTGTTTTCTAACAACTTAGGAATCACAACTTCCTTAGGAATCACAATGACAGGCAAGTTGGAGCAGACTGTTAGAAGCAAAAGCTTGGGATAGGGCTTAGGACACGGTGGAAACTGGGACAGGAAGAAAGGAGTAGATCCATTACTGACTCTGTTCAAGTGTCTTTCTGCTCTTCCTAACGCACCTTCCTCAGTCAAAACACCTCTCCCCCCACATGGCGTTAGAGATGCCTCCAAAGAGCACTGCCATAGAGCTGAGCACAGAGTATATGAGGACAGAAACGAACGCATGCAGCACCAAGCACCCCCAGCCACATCCTCCTCTCCCACAGTTTCCTTTAAGCAGTAGTCATACACGTTACTGTCTACAAAGTAGCCGTTGCGATTTTCATTAACATTTTCTAACACAATGTGCATTAACTTTCAACAAACCCTTCTTCGAAGGGCAAAGACTACTATGCTTTTTAATGTGTGGTCTTAGCACAATTAACAAATTTACCAGCAAGAAAGCTGATTTATTACACTCAAGCATATGAAATTTTAACAGGAGAATTTAGCGTCTTTCATCAACACATTACATAGCGACACTGCCATATGATTACATGAAAGGCGCTTCTCTTTTTCTGGTTCCAGACTAGATTAACCTAATTTCACAAAATTAAGGTCCAGAACAGTTGACATGCTTTACTTTAAGTGTGTATTTCCATAGCCTGGCAATTTGAGCTTAAGTTTTAAATTAAAAAAAACTAATTTGCATGTAAATCTTTTGTTCTTGCAGCTTACACTGAAGTGCTGGTACACTCAGCAAACTGCTTGTGTACCTATTTTATTCGAAACAGCACACTAAACACAACAAAATCAAATAAAATAAAGCCTCTCTGCTACAAATAGCAGCACGAGTGATGCTCATTCTTGCTGCATTTGTAGTGTCTTCATTCCGTCCTGGAAGGAGTTCAGACACTAGCTGGGGGCCGTGCCCGTCCCTCACTTCTGACAGGGCAGTGTTACGTGGAACACGCGCCCTAGGTCTCCGATTTGCTTTATTTATCCTCCATATTTCCAGGTGCACAACTCCCAAACAACATATCCAGTGGGCATCCGCACACCTTTTTTTTCTTGGCTCAAAAATTTCTGCAAGAGCTCTTTTTTCACACACTTTCTTCCCACATTTCAGCCCCCCAGTTGCCCTGTAGTTTTAGGTTTTCCCCATACTTGACACAACAACCTGTTCAATTTAGGAGGTAGATTACTTCATGACAAATTCAAATTACAGGTTGTCAAGACAGGTTGTGTAATCTCCTTCTCTGGAGATCTTCCAAACTCGCTTGGACAGCACCGTGTGCCACGTGCTCTAGGTGACCCTGTGTGTGCAGGTGGGTTGGACTAGATGATCTCTAGAGGTCCCTTTCAACCTTAAGGATTCTATGATTCCAAACCCTGCAAAACTAAAACAAAGCTGCTTTTGTTGGCAATGTTGCATCACGATTATACGAAGAGAACAAGCCCATAACCCACTCAGAGCCAGCGACCAGACCTTGATCCGTCGTATGCTGACCACCGCTTCGGACACTCGCTCAATGGCCGCGGGGAAGAAGAGGGTGACCGTCAGCCTCACAGCGCCGTACAGCGACACGGCCACGAACACGCGGCTGGCCGAGATGACGTTGCCCAGCAGCACGTAGGCCATGAACGTCATGAACACCGTGATCTTGCTTGCCACAAAGAACGAGGCTAAGTTCAGCCCGCGAAGGTAGGAGCTTTTCATAACCATGGCGATCTCCTTCCTAAAAACGCAAAACAGAATTACTCACACCTATCGCTCATTACACTTACCCTCAACAACAGGATTAGGAACCTCCACTCCTAGATTTTACTTTGATAGCCTTTTTTTCCCCAGTCCATATGGGAAGAAGTGTACTCAACAGCAACCGTAAAGGAAGTATGTTAAAAGGTAAATAATGATAGAAAAAAAAGAGAGGTAAAAACTTGAAGAAAGCACTTAAAGGCGTTCTTTTTTTTTCCTGCCGCTACTAAGGTATTAAAGAAAAACAGAGAGTTTGGAGGAGGAGGGTTGGGGTTTTTTTGATTTATGTTTTCATGTGAAATGAGTCCAGCCTTAGCCCACGTAATCCACTGATAAATCAGCTGCCGCTCCTCAAGCTGCATCACAGTATTTGCAATACCTGATCTCATCATAATTCCTTCCTCCTACTCCCTTTGGACACTGCTCCTGCCTCCTTTTGCTCTAGGAATTCTGGTTCATAATTCAGAAAATTCTGGTCTGTGACCAGTTGCTGTGCTGGCCACTGCCCTACCTGACTGCAATTCATAAAGTGCACAGATGCACCCAGCTCCGTCGAGCCCTGAGAAGCTGCTGTGGATGTGTTTCCAGCTTCCACCTCAGCTAAACTTCAGCTTCCACTTCTAAATGACTCATCAAATCAGATCCTAGAAATTTTACTGCACCAACAGGGCATCTAGGCAGCCGCACTGTAGATGCGCTGCCATCAAACTCAAGCTGTTATTAAAATAATCATTTTTCAAGAAAGCCATAATAACCTGCTCCTTCCACATATACTCCAACTTTATCTGCTTAAATTAATGTAGAATAAATTCCACTAAAACAATTCCCAATTTCTCTTCCTAAATACTCTGGGCAATTCTCAGGGAAAACCTTGCTCATCCTGATTTCCCTTCTACTTGGAACTATACGCCATGAGTAGAAATTCAAGTTGTGATTATACTACTTGAAATAAATTAAGTCCCCAGTTAATAGAGAGAAGGATGCAGGACACACCACTGAAAAACTAGTTAAGCAACTTTCCACTCTACTTGCCAAATTGGCTGAATTGACAGACTTTCAGGGAGTTTCAAAGACTTATTTTTTCAGCTTAAGGGCTCACAGTCTCTGATCTCCTCCAAAGTACACTCAAAGAACATTTGTAGATAAACTATTTGAATTGGGCCTAATTCAATTACTTCTGCAATCCTGGATGAAACCCTTTTCCCACCCTCTAATAATCCTTAATAATCCCCCATTATCTGTGGATAATCGGCAAGTTTTGTACTGCTCTCCATATCAGAAAAATCACAGTCTACCTGCGTCCTAGCTTATTAGGACTAGACTACCTTACAGCATAGAGGCAGTGAGGAAGATGGGGCTGGCCTCTTTTCAGTAGTGGCCACTGGCAGAACCAGAGGAAATGGCCACAAACTGAAACACCAAAAGTTCCACAGGAACTTAAGGAAAAATTTCCTGACAGTGAGGGTGAC
>JAUBNY010000721.1:321777-340859 GCA_032275445.1 Crypturellus soui
AAAAAAATATCATTTAAATAAATGCTGGGTTTCTGAGGATTAGACAAGTGTCTGGACTTGCAGTTGTCTGGATTTGCAAGTGTAGCAAATCAATACCATGTTGGCTCAGCATTATGTAATGGCAGGGGAAAAAAAGACAGCACTTCTCGTACCTAACTCCTACACCTACAAGAACAAGGATGTATTTCCTGTCCGCAATTGCAATGTGCTATTGATTGCCATTTTGCATGGAACTTCCTTAGGACAGAGGGGTGACAGACAGCTTTATGAGACCTGAACGGAACAAGGCAGATGGGCATTTTGTCATGTTAACAACGTGTTTGCTCCTTTGTTCCTTTCACCAAATGAGAATGAATCATCGTGTCCAGAAAGCTCCCGCAGCCATTCTACAATTAAGATACAACTGAGACACGAATGCTCAGGAGCAGATGTGATTTGGCCTGCAACACCTGAAACATTTCAACACAGAGGCAGTTGAGGCAGCTGACAGGGGAAAATTGGACTCAAGGATAAATATAACAGGGTCAAGCTGAATGAGTGAGAACGGAGGAATCAGAGGGATATGGTGATGCGTATTCTTGTCTATGAAAAGGGAAGAGATGAATACACACGCACACAGACAAAAAGGAAAACCCAGAAGCAGTGGCAGAAGAGTGAAAAGAGAGCAAAGGACCTCCGGTAGGAGTTGAAGCAAGTGAAAGGCAGTTCTCTTTCCCCGTGGCGATGCTGTGAAGTGCTAGTGAACGCCTGGAAAAGGCAGGTAGGGAGCTTAGCTGAAGAGCGCCGTGATGTCTGCCCAACAAGCACTCACACCGCGTTCACATGGCAAGGTTTGCACAAGCTGACATTAAACAGGAAAAGTATTATGTTTTTTAAGAGAAAACTAGTCACATTGGGGTCCTACTGCCCCACCAAACACCAAAACAAACCAGACATCTCTGTCTGACTGCACAGAACATGTCCCAGAAATTTCAGATAAACTCCTGCCATTTCACAGCAGAAAACGTAGCAAGAACAGGTCCAAAGCTACCTCGCTTAAAGGTACCTTAATCATCCCCCAATTCTGCAAGCACCAAGGCACCAATGCTCCTTAGCAGCCTGCTGAGCACTGGAAGAGCCCCGTCCCGGAGGCCTGGGCCTCCCGCGCCTTCCTCCAAAAGGCAGCTAATGACTAGATGAACAAGATCTACACGAACCGGTGTCTGAATAGATGGCAATAATTCAAGCGAAGGCAGTAAGAGGAAATGCCAAGGTAAACACATTCCACCGGACCTGCATCTAAGTGTGAAATTTCACCCTGCCATGAATAACGCAATAAATGTAAACGTTGTGTTTGCCCGGGTGCTGGTCAAACACACTTTGATTCCTTTTCCCTAGGAGCAGATGGGGAGTAAATGTTGCATCTGAGCTCTTTAGCCCCAGAGGCAGCTCTGCAGGAATCCTGCTGTCCACTGCTCCCCATTGCCGGGGAAAGGGAGATGCTCCCAGAGCACATCCCAAGCCAGCAGGCTGTATAAACATAGCAGCCCCTGGGGACACAATGAGCAAAGGGCTACTCCTTCCCCTTGCCACATGTGACATTTCTGTGGCGTTCAGGCTGTCCGCAGCCCTGTAGCAGACCTTGGTCCCACCATACTCTGAGGCCCAACCTTGCCACAGACATAAAAGCCAACCCACTCGTTATGCTGAAAGCTGATTTCTTCGTCTTGTCTATACGTTATCAGCCAGAGGCCAGGCTCGCCTAGGCACAGCTGGAGCAGGCATGGTCTGAGAGGAAATAAATCCTTCCAAAGCCAGATCACAGTGGTGTCCACAGACAGGAGACGACACAGCGGGAAGCCAAAATGCAGGCAGCACGGGTAGATTACCACGGGTTCAGAAAGTTGCCCTTCCAGACATAGCCACTGATTTCAGCAGCGCTGCCTCTGGAGCTGGAGATGGGACTGACCCCACTAATTTTAGCAGTCCAAAAGGTATGTCTAAATTAATCAGCTTAAATGCCTTCTGCAATAAGTAAAGGAAGATAGGCATCCCCGGGGGGCAATTTAATATGAAATAAATGGGATAGATCTCCCTTTGGAAGAATCCCTCCTTCTCTACTGACTAGACAGGGAGCTCAGAGTCACTGGCTTAGGCTGGACACTTAATCTTTAAACAGCTAAATTAGAAAAGACAAGTTCCATCCAAAAGGAGCAGGTGGCTCCGATGTGGTTCCTACGTGAGACCTGTTGCTCGCACGTCACAGGTTTCTCCATGATGTAGTGAACAAATCTATCTCGCAAAGTCACTGCAGGCCTCGCTGTGCTCTGCCTTCCGAGCTAAGCGCCAAACAGCCAGGAGCGCTGTGAGGTCCTTCCTCAGCATCAGCTCCTGCTTCTCACACCTGTGGTTTCTCTGCCAACCCATAGCATATCCCAAAGTGCCACATATTTCCATGTCCCCAGCATCCATTGAAGTTTTCACTTTTACACTTTCTTTTACCTAGCGCTCCCTATTGCATCCTCATCTTTAAGTGTGAGTATCTTTAAACATGAACAGATCCATTCCTCTAGCACTGTGGAGTTTGAGAACTTGCAAGAAATTCAGTTCCACAAAACAATTTTTTTCCCATTCTCCAGAAATCCCAGGCACCCTGCTACTGCTACTGTTAGATGACATAAAGAAATGTGTAGATTCACATCCCCGACCAGCAGCAGTTCAGGAAGCTGAATTGCCGTTCAGGTCGACGGGAGCTGGGAGCCAGCACCTGATTCCCATGGTCCAGGCTAGAAGGAAGAAGAGCCCATGGCTCCCAAGCCAAGAGCCTGGTCAGAGCTGCAAGATCCATATTTTAGGGGATCAGATAGCGGGCAGGAGGGGCAGCAGCCGCTGCAGACCCTGCTCACCTGAGCTGACTGGCCACACAGGGAAAGCGTCAATATACATTGCTGGTCTATGGAAGGTACAAAGAGTAGCTTGCTATCTTTGCTTTTTGAATAACGAAATATAATTTGTTGACGCAAGTGTTCACTTGCTGTTCACTTGCTGACACTTAGCCAGCACGCAGCATCTGCATGATCACGCTTCTGCAGCATGTGACCACGCCGTGTCAGGGGAAGGTGAACACCGTGGAAAACCTGCTGAGACCATACGGACTAGGGACTCTGCTGAACACCTACCTCACTTCGTTTTATTTCATGCTGTTTGAATGAGGATTTTGGAAAAGGTGAAATTCAGATGAATTGGATGGAGCCGTTCAGAGATGGGAACGTGCAGATGCCATGTGGAAAGTTAGTCCTACTCTTCTTAAGCCCTTCAAGTTTCAGATAAGGAGCCTGCAGTACAAGTGGGGGAATTGACAGCTCTTATTTCACTAACTGAAATGACCATCCTTCCAAGATCAGACCACTAAGGCCAAGCACTAATGTTGCTTGTGTTATCAATCTGTCACATGTCACCCTGTTCAGGAAGCAAACATGTGACAGCCCTGAAAAATAGAATTTCCTCTTACAGGTGTAGTAGTCCTGCCTTGTTTGCTTTCTTATGACTGCATGTAAGATTGGATTATTAATGCAAACCTGCATAAATCTCAGTGCCACTGAAGCTACGTGAGTGACGTCACTGCAAAGCTGCCATAGTTGAGCTCATTGCCAGGTCGCTTGGTGCTCTGGATCTTCCAGACAAACAGATAGCAGTAGATTTTTTTTCATATAATCTTTCCTTTCTTTGTGTTTCAGGCTGTTTATTTCAAAACCTCATTTCACCGAAATCACACAATTGAATAGATAACACATTGGCTGATAACTTCCCAGTTCAGTAGCCCTACGCACCAAGGGATTAAGTTAAGATCTTTCCTGATCATAATCCAGGGAACAGTTAGTACCTAACAAGCTGGTCTCTGTGCTAAGTGTGCTCTAGGGAAATTAAAAGAGGACTGCCCTGGGTAGAGGTCAGTCATTTTTCCCTATGACTTGCATATGCCAAATGTTTTTTTTTTTTTTTCCCAGAAGAGGGCGCAAAATTCATATGTAGCAAACATTAAATAAACATTTATGCTGGGCACATGGTGAAAATGTGACATTTTGAAGAATGTTTCTATTTTTATTCTTAAATGTCTGATTGCACAGTGGAAATCCCATTCCCTGGCACCTACAACATAGATGAAGGTATGTGAATCAGTCAGTCTGGTTCCCTTCATAGTCGGTAGGAAGAGCCAATTCAAGGTTACCGTTCATCCCATTTCCCAGACACGCACATTTATTAGCTGAGTAGCATTCCAGACTCCTTGGAATACCATACCTAGAGCTCCATTGGCTCCTGTGGGGCTTGGACATTGACCAAAGATGTTAGACATCTTCAATTAGAGGCCTGAAAGTGGAACTGAATCCCACATCTGGGACAGAATTCACCCAATGTGTTTTAGTTAGTTCCACCTTTAGTTATTACTTCCCCTTTCCTGACTCTACAGTAAAGAGATCAGTTTAACCAGCTCACAGACCTCCATCCTGTGGACCCCTCAGTGAGAGGGAAACCCACGCATAGGGAGTGGGTTGGATGCCTATGCTTCCTTTGCCAGGTAACACCTGGCGCTGAGAGACAGGGACAGGGCTGCCCTTATTGCACTTGCTGCCAAAAACCAATTATTAAACCATTATTGCACCATACTCCATGTAAATCGAAGCATACTTAGGAAAAGGTCTGGTATTAACATCACGATAGTGACCAGAGGATCCCGTCAGAGATCAGGATCAAGAGTCCTTTGAGCAGAAGTAACTGTGAAAATGGTGTGGAAGGGAAGGGAGTGGAAGCAGAGGGTCGCTGCAGTTAGAGCACACGCTTGCCAAAGCCCAGCTCAGTAGCTACCTTTATTCGTGTCTCAACAATTCCCCTTACCACTGGCCACTGTCGGAGCTCTGCAGACTTAGCAGACCACTGGGTTTT
The DNA here is from genome assembly GCA_032275445.1 of Crypturellus soui. Lineage (NCBI taxonomy): Eukaryota > Metazoa > Chordata > Aves > Tinamiformes > Tinamidae > Crypturellus > Crypturellus soui. The sequence goes on from JAUBNY010000721.1 coordinate 326,698, forward strand.
AAGGAGAGGCTGAAAGCTTGAATTAAGCCCTCCCTGTAAAATCTTCCTCATCACTGTTCACACAAAAAAATGATCCAGTACGGATCATTATTCAGAAGAATGACTCATTTCGGAGACGTTCGTGCAGGGTAGATTGTATCACCTCAATTGGTTATGATACAATCTTCAAACAGAGCAGCTTTGTGATTTATATTGCTTTCAGCTTCAGAGTGTTGCTTTCAGCTTGAAGAGGTAACCCTGCTCCTCAAGCACATATACAGCAGTCGCCTCACAAAAACACGTCTGCTGTAGTGTTTTTGCACACTCAGGTGCAGCACATTTTTTAGCTGTGTTCCAGCCAAATGGGGAGGCTGCAGAGTGCGCTCCCCTTTTGCCTCAGCCCAGGAAGGTGGAGAATATTTTGCATTTCTCTGAGGTCTCCCATGTGAAGATCACTTCCCAGGCACAGGTGCATTTGAAACCCAGCAGTGCTCCCAGCAAGCAAGGATAGTTCATAATTATTTAGTAGTATTGTCTTAGCGTATGAAACAACAAAAAAGAAGTCAAAGAGAAATTCAAGAGAATTTCAGTGCATAAACTGAAGTCAACCCTGATCTAAGACAGTTTAGAGATCCTCACTAGAAAGAGTGGGAGAAGTGGGTTTGGGAACTGAAGGAACAGCATTCACATTAAGATTAAGATTAAGATGTTCATTCTTCATAGCTTCAAATAAACAAACCAAACTAAAACACCAGGATCTGGTTCCTAGGAAGAAAGAAACACTGGTAATTTTGGGGGGATATGAACAAGAGTTAGCTGGCTATGGGCAGAAATCACTCAGATGAGACCATAAACAGTGCAAAAATAATTGCACAAACCAACAAATGGCCTTTTGGAAGGAGGGTGCTAAATAATGTATAAATAATTATACAGGGCTATTACTAAAGCACTGATATTCCCAAGCTCACAAATATACCGGGACAGTGGGGCTGAAGTTGCAAGAGGTGATGGGTCTCTATGCTCCAGCCCTACAGAGCATGCCCACAGAAATGCTGAGCGCAATCCTTATTGCCCATTTGAGCTTCAGATATCTTAACTAGCCAGGCGTGACTGCTGCCATAAAAAAAAAAGAGTGAAATCTGCAACAGACATTGACATCCAAATGGAAAAGAACCCCAGAAATCACATGAAACGCCTCGCAGTTCAAGGCTACTGCAGCGCTGTTGAAAATAAATGGAGATTGCTCCAGTGTATATTACTTCCCCATTACAAAAATGGAGCTGTTGCACAAACAGCTCAGACGAACTTGTCATTCCTCCCTGCAGACCGCTGCTGCAGGGAACCTAAAGAGAGATGGTGATGCACAAGTTGCAGAGGGCTCGTTTGGGAAATATCCCCTAATAGATTAAACACACTAGCACAGGCCCTTACTAACAAGAACAAAAGCTGCATGGAAGAAAAAGAGGAAACAGAAGTATGAAAAACAAAATACTAACAGAAATGATTGTCCTGATGGATACCTTTAGGCCAGGTATATTTTAGACAAAACTGTGAAGATAGTGCAAGTAAATCTATACAATTCCTGACAAAGTTGCTGGGATTTATTACACACCCATCCCATTTTTAGTAATGAAAACTTCTAGAAATAGGTGGTAAGCTTGAGCAAGGGGCTTGCACTAGATGATGCCTCCCAACCTTAACCATTCTGTGATGCTGTGATTCTCTGATTCTGTAAGTAGTAGTAGGCAGGAATATCTAGTACAGAAGAAACCTATGGAAAAAAAAGGGAGAAACTCTATGAGCAGGTATCATAGGCAGCCACCAGCTGTAGCTTGTAACTAATTGCTGCGAGGAGAGGGAAAAGCAAATTTTTATCTACTGGGTGGGGTTAAGTTGCTCCTTTGTCCAGCTAAAACCTTTCTCTTTTTCACTTTCTATCATGATTTGGCTTCATCAGCTTGTAGAGGTGTTGCTTACTTATTGAGCTGTATATATATTTAGTTTTTTAAGGAGAAAAGCTGAACCAGTGGCTGGATGTGTTACTGGCTAATAATTTTGGTCCAATATCAAACGTATATACTTTTTTAATATCCCTGGCTTATATCATACATCTCAGACTAGGCAAGAGAGATCAGACTCTTACCAGAATTGTAATGAATCACAGTCTTCCAGTATATACAAATAAGCGTGTGTGAGTTTGTGTGTTTTGCTTCAAGATGCAAGAGATTTTCTCTGTAAAAGATCAGTGGCTTTCTTTCAGGCCGTTTGATAATCTGCAGGGCAAATTCTGCTCTCAGGGACACATCCTAGTCTAATGACTTTATTATATTTACTCGTCTATATTAATATATTCAATGATGCATGTGCCACAGAAAGAACTAGGGATAATTTCTTGGCATGATGAGCATGTGGCATGAATCATCCCATTAAGCACAGCTACAGGTTTTGATGTACTTAAGGGAGAGCTTCCTCCAGTGAGTTTAAAGTTCAGAAGTTCAAAGGCACTTCTCATTAGAAATTAACCATGACACTTCAAAACCTGGAAGGGAATGACCTACTGCACGCCTGAGAAACCTGGCGGCAGCCCTCCTCCAAGCCAGCAGATGGTGGTGGCAGAGAAGTTCCCCAGAGAAGGAGCACTGATTTGAGGGAAAGCACAAACTGCAGAGCTGCCTCTGACGGCTTCTCCTTGGCAAACACTGTCCTTCGGCTTCCCCAAGCCTTGCTTGGAGAACAAGGTCTGCAATGCAAGCTGTGACAAGCTCTGTTTTATAGCTAGCTGGATTGCCCTGGCCACGTGGTAGATAACTAGCTGGGCATCTAGATAGAGCTGTGGTCAGATGGACGGGAGCGCTGCACTGCAGGGCTCATGATGTGCCTCCACTGTTTCCTCACCCTCCTACAGGTGACTAGCGCTGTCCTCATGCACCTGGAGACATCTGGCCCAAGACCCGAGAGCCTGCAGCTGTGAGAAGAGCAGTCTCTAGCTTTCTCCCAGACCACTTCCACCAAGTCGCTGTCATTCCCATCCACAGCGTTTGAGCACCCTTGAGACATCATAAAACCCTAAAAAAGCTGAAGCAAATCTCAAACCCTCCTCTCCTTTCTGGTGTGGCAGAGCAAACCCTCAGTTGACATGTGGAGGTAGCAGCTCCATCACTAACGTGTCTCTGGGCAGAGCCTGGCGGCGGTTCGAAGCGAGCCCAGGGGTGCCCCCGCTTGCTGCCAGGAGCTGGGAACACGCCGGCACCCACCAGGGTAGCGGAGGGGCTGTTCCCATCCCCACAAGGCAGGCCCGGTGGGGGACCCACGGTGGAGCTCCCTGCTGCGAGAGCCCCCGCTGGCGAGTGAGGGGCAGAGGGCCCAACACCAGGGTGAGCCCGGGAGGCAAGGCCGTGCTGTAGGGCCCTCTGCGGGGCGAGAGCCAGCAGCCCCACGCGCACGAGGAGGTAGGGGGCTGGGAAGAGCCACCCCAGCCCAGGATGGTATTGAGCTGGTAGAGTGGGTGCGCAGTGGGCACACAGTCGGTGCAGAGCAAGGACTGCCCTCCTGCTTAATTCATATAACTGGGAAAACAACCTTTTGCTGAACATATGTGAGAGCTGTGTTTTCCCTTTGTTTTAGCTTCTCTTTTCCACCCTTTAAGCTTGATCTGCTAAAAAATACACTTTCTGCTTCTCCTCTGATCCCCTTACGGAGAGCTAGGGAACAAAGTTGGGCTGATACTGGTGGCTTGAGGCCAGCGTCCCCCTGAAGCAGTGGCTTGAAATGCAGCACAGCAGGCAGGAGACGGGGAGATGCATCCCAGGACCTGCTCAGGAAATCTGAGAGTGAGGGGAGATTCAGCACAGGGACTCATGCTGCCGGTGCTGGAAAAGTTATGATGGACCTGGATAAAACTTCAGTAAAGTCCAGCAACCTTCAAGGGGTTCACGGGGACCTCAGCTTGAGGTTAGATACTATTTGGGATGGGAGGAAAACTGGAGCTGGTTCACGTAAGTGATACCAAAATCAATATTTTCACAGCGCGGGGCATGTGACGTGGCGCTGGAGAGAGCCCAGCGAGCACAATGGCTGGCACGGAGCGGGAGCTGCACCGGCCTTGGGCGCGCGCCGCCGCGGAGCACCTGCGCCCACGGGCTGGTCACCGCGCCTCAGACCCATGCCAAGCGGGGTCTGTGCAAGTTAGGGGGTCCGTGCAGATCGGGGTGCACTTACAACCACACAGTGAATTTCCCACGTGATGATGGTTTGCGTTTTGTACCGAAATACACTGTTGTGCATCAACAGTACAGCAAGTATTGAGACAAACACCTCCTTGGTCGGAAATCTGAAATTTGTATCAGATTCTTAAAGATTCTGAAAAGCTACAGATTCTTAAAAGCTGCAACAAAACTGTAGCTTTTATGTATCAGATTATTTCTTATCCCTCTTTTACTGAACCAGGTTTTTCCCATATGGACATTAAAAAGTTAATATTTCTCAAGGTGCTATATGAATGCTTTGCTGTACTACAAGCGCTCCGGGGCATCTTTCCAAATAAACCCTAATCCTTAGACATCACTGAAAGCCATTTTTGTCAATAGTGCCTTATCCTGCAGGAAAACAAAGAATAGCCACTACAATGAGTATTGGTGTCACCAACCTCACTGTCTGGCAACTGCCTGCATTTTTATCTTGTCGTTCAACCTATTTACAACCAAAATCTGCCATCTGGTCACATAGAGACTTCCGAAATTATGAATTTGCTATTGGAGTTTTGCCAGTTCTTACGTAGATGTAACATATAACGTAACTGCAGTAGACAGGGAACGCACCGAAATTTTAGAAAGAGGAAGAAATTAAATGTTCACAGAGTTGCCACACTGAAAGCAAATTGCCTCATCTCCGCATATTCTACCACTTTACAGCTTTGTTTTCTGCAAAAAGTCCAGGGAAATAATTAAATCCAAATAAAGGATTGTTATCATGAAACCCATGAAACCCAGAAAAGTGGACAATATACACGAGACTTTATTAAGAGTGGGAAACTTTCCTTACAGACTGGAGTTAAGTCAAAATTATTTAAGAATTTTCCTTTACTAGAAGTTGAAAAGCCTTTCTGACATGAAAAAAAAAGAGAGACTTTGCTTTAACTTTAATGCAAAACTTCTTGAATGTGATCCTGCCCTAATTTTCTTGCAATTAAATGAATTGGAAAACTGGAATTAACACCTACGTGATCCATCCAAAGTAATGAAGGAAATGTCTTTGACAAATGCAGACACTTGAACAAACAAAAAAAAAACATGGAAAAATACAGTGCATTTCTATTATCAGTGGAAAAAGGTTTATTCCTTCACAAGAGCAGGGTAGAGCCACTGTACTACAATAAAAGAAAAATATTTCCACTGTAGGAGCATAAAAGCATTAACATAACAAGCAGGGTACACTGTGTACAGTCCTTGGTGTTACCTAGTTGTCCACTGGACTGCGAGCCAAGAAGGATCAGTCCCCGGCTGCATCGGTCACACTACTGAGCTGAAGTGCTGTCTGGTTCCGCCAGAAATCCGTCTGATTTTGGAAAAGGCAAAGCTGGCTGAGAAAGGACAAGGGAAGGTGGGGGGAACCGAACCGTGTCCCTCTGCACACACATGCTCCCATGGGTGTCTCTACTCCTAAAGTTTCTCTCCTCTTTTTTCTCTCCTCAGTCTATATGGTGTTCAGCTTTGTTTGCGGTTCCCTGAGCTGGGCAGATTTAAGTTTAATCTTAAACCTGTCCTCTTTATCAAAGAGCTTCTGCTTCTGCAGGCAGCTCCTCTCTTCGCTGGAGGATTTTACCACCTCTATCCAATAGCTCTTACCTTTCAAACACAAACGCTGCTCAGAAATGCACATTAACTTGAACCTCATCTTATCAATTTCTTTTAAACCTGCATTGATCTGAAAAAAGTCCCACTATTTCCTTATTCTCTTTGTTTCTGAGTTGCTTGGGCATGTTGATCTAAGTCAACTTTTAACTTTACTTTGTCACCATGACCTTTTTTGATCCCAGCCGGTTTGTACTCAGATTAAGTCACGCCACAGAAGCTGCTTTGCTTCAGGTTGTGGTTTTCATGCCCTGGTTGAATGAAATCTTTCTGTGGCAGAACTTGTAGCAGGGACAACTAGAGCCCTAAGGAAGCAGTGAGGCTGGAAACACAACCCACACCACTCCCTCCATAAGCCTTTTTCTGATTAAAAAAGGGAACACTCTGAGAACTGGGGTGAGGAGTGGGTAAAAGGAAGAGTTTCCTTTCAGATACTGCTATTAGCGGCAAGGTATAAAGCAGACCTTCATCTTCATCACCTTCATCTGTCACCCTGTCCTGCCAAAATGGGACCCAGGACAAAATTGTGTTGGGGTTGGGTAGGTCTACGTAGGAGGAACAGGGTACAAATTGTGCCCCTCGCCTACACTTTCCCAGGGCCAGTTTCTGCCTTGTATGGGTTGTGTCACCCAATAAAGCCCAGCTTTTCTGAGACTTTCTGCAGTCGTATCATGCAAACTTGACTTGAATATGGAGGAAGCAACCAGGAGGGGAATATATCATAAGCAAGACAGTGTATTCCTCAAGAAATATCCTTGCTAGCCTGGTGATAAATTCACATTTGATCTAGTTGAAGCACATGCTTATCAGCTTTTCCTGTTTTTCTAAGGACATAAAGAGTTGTAAAACCCCTGCCTCCTGGACCGCTTTGAACTAGGTACTTGTAACAGTCCTCACAGATTCACACAACTCTATCAGTCAGCTTTATTGGTGTTGGTTTTCTAAAATCTTGATGTAGCTCTGCGTAGCTCTTTGGTGATGAGTAGCTGCTAAATAAATGGTCATTTGCTAAGGAGAGTGGGTACAGCACCATACCTGGGAAAGTGCTCCTCTTCCCAGGAAAACAGTGCTGCCCAGATGCATGGCCTGTAACTTAACTAACCAGGCCCTGACTCTGCTGTCTGAGTTTGTTGCATTTGTTGGCAGCACTAAGCCGAGCCGTGCACCACGGTGCCATCGGCATGTTCCCGGGCAGGATCCAAAGCCCTTGCCACTGGTGGGAATTGTCTTCTCGTGCAAACACCTGCCCACTGCCCGAATTTACCATGAACATGGGCCCAGCTTTTCCAGACGCTCTTCATTTCACCGATCCCACTCCACTGTCTCAGGAAGCATATTACACCCTGCTCCCCACCTTGGTTTTACTTTGGCATACCTGGAGATACCTTAAAAAAAAATAGGTGGCCGTAGCAGAATATCCTTTATGCGCAAACATCTGGAAAAAAAGTAACCTGTTCTGCTGTTAGGGACTGAAGTAAACTTATTTGTAGAAGAAAATGTGTGGGAGAAATCATAGGATAACAGGATCATATGTTTTGTGTGAAACATTCCCTAGGTAATCATTAGTGCCTCAGTGCACTCCTTAACATGGAAATTAATGAACCAGATGAATTTCAGTGCTACTCCATTGGCTTCAGTGAGACAGCAGAGTTATAGCCTGGAAGGGACCCCCAGAAGTCGTCTCATCAAACCCCTGCCCAAGACAGACCGGCCTGTTCAGGGGCATGCCCCGTGAAGCCTTGGACACCTCCAGGGGAGGAGCTCCCTCAGTCCCTTTGAGCAAACTCTTCTAGTGGTTGGCCACCCTCATGATTAAAAGGGCTTCCCTAATATCTAGTGGGCATTTCCCAGCTTCCAGCCTGTGTCTGTGCCCTCTCGTCCATCACTGTGCACATGCAGGAAGAGGCTGGCTCCATCTTCCTGCACTAGGCTGCCACAGGCAGCCATAGTGGCTCCCTGAATCTCCTCCGCCTCAGTCGGAACAAACCAGGCGTCTCGGTGCCTTCCTACAGGCCTTATGCTCCTCCTGTGTGTAGGCTCTGGCCCCAAAGCCGACACACATCAGCCCAGATGTGGTCTCACCCGCACCAGGAAGGACCTTTCTGCACCTGCTGCCTACACTGCCGCTCACAGAGCCCAGGATGAATTTGACCCTGGGTCTTTTCCTGATATAAAAGGATTTACTACTTTCTCTTGTTTTCTTTTGTTTAAGCTAAGTCATTTGTTTTTTTAAGGGCTCTCCTGTTGCCAGATAAGAGGCTGCTGAAGTCCAGATCTATCTGGTGCATAGGAAGGGGCAGAGATGAGCTACGGCACGTGACAGCAGGGCAGGAGCTGGGTAACCAAGCGTTCCCAGTGGCAGGTCTCAACCCCAGACCTGAGTGCAGCCCCATAGTCAGGAGTCGCCCTCTCCATCCCCACAACTCTTTGTGAGGATCACTTCTGAAAACTGGCTCCTTGGGAAAGACATTGGGTTTTTTTAGTACCCTCCCCTCTCTCTTCTCCACCTTCTTCCCAATTAAACTCTTTTTGCATACGGTATTCTTATATTTTGCAAATACATTCTGCATAATATTGCACAAGAAAAAAAAATCAGTCAGAAAAAATCCCTTCTTCAACAAAATAGCATTTTCTGTGCAGGCAACTTTTGAACTAGGAAGGACTACACCTGCGCTGCTTGCCAGCTGGAATGCACCTCCAGTAAAGTAGGAGATGCATTTCTTCAACTTTCCTGCTCAGTTTGTTAAACAGGTTATCTATTTTTAAAAGCATTGTGTTACCAACTTTCAGGGAACAACACACACTTTCTTTTTCTTCCAACGAAATTAAACCAACCTGAAAAAAAGAAAAATAATGCATTAATCTCTGTGTCAAGAAACAAAGTCTGTAATGTGCAAACATGCTGCACAGAAATGGAAAGAGGAAAGTTTATTGACTCATGGAATGTAATTTTTCATTCCTTTAAAGTGTTCGGGGTTGTCACTTTCTATTAATTTTTACTTTTTGTTATGTAATACATGCACAAGGCAACTTACAGTCATTCCTGTCCCGATAGTTTACAAAAGATGTGCAGTAATTTAATTTAACCTAATTGCTAGCTTAATCTAATTGAGAGCTTAACAAAAGCAGCTGCAGTGATCCCACATAAGCAGGCACTGGTGATCATTAACTGATGTTCCTCCTTGGAGAAAACAAGCAGCATTCCTCGGTCTTCTATGCTTTGGAGGGGAGGAATTGGTTGTTCTTTTCTTTAGGAAGCACTTTTGTTTGATGCAGGATGTATCAAGCACTGTGCAAGTCTCCTCTGCTGTGTTAACACTCTCCAATGCAGATGGCAATTTTGGGGTGTATTCCCCCAAAACTGTCTCGGAGAGCAGATCTGACCTTGCCCATCTGACATCACTCTTAAAAATCCCTCCTCTCTACACCCTGCATTTCTGCCATACTTTTGCAATATTTAAATCATCAGGAAAACCCTAACAAACAAGAAGCTGTCCCTCAGTCTTAGAGCAATACTGTTTCCTTTTCTTTTTCTTCTGCACAAGTGCTCTAGGCACCCTGAAAATCATAACACAACAGATCCAGGAAAAAGTCTGAGGTTGCCCAACCTACGCATGGTAAAATTACAAGAAAAATTACTCCGTGACAAAGGCATGACGACCCCAGTCTGCTTATCCTGGCAAAAGAACAAGTGATGCTGTCATCCGGTGTTTGATTTATGAGGCAATAATGATTGCCTGTGATTTTGATCCTGCAAAAGTTAAAATAATATCCTGTATTTCAGACTCCATAACAAAACTCTTTCTGAAGGACTCTTCTGTATGCAGCAACACAACAAACTTTTGTACCTTGTAAAGAAAAAGTCCAAATATTTAAACATTTTCCTGCGCTATTTCTGAAATAGGTGCAATTTAAAATGCCCTCAATAGCAATTCTAAAAGATTGATGTGTTTATGCCCAAGGATGAGCGAGACTTGCAAAAGACAGTGAACCACAGAGGATGCTTTTCTTAAAAAAAAAAAAAAAAGGTTTGAGCACCTTTCTTGACAGTCCAAGGGGATAAACACATACCCATTTAGCTGACTGACCGTGAAAGTGTATTAATACAACGGTCAGTTAATTTATTTATTTACAGGAAAGCACAGGAATTAGTCACACAGTGAAATGCTGAAATAATAAAAAAATCATAATTAAAAAAAAAGACTCACAGCTTGTCCCCATACTCTGGACCTAGAAACAAACAGAAAACAACCAAGAAAGCCAAGTGGGAAAAGCAATAGTCTGAATTATTGTGGAGGCAGGAGCCCGGAGATACAGGTGGAAGGGATTTATAGGCACATCTTTACAAATGTATCATATGTAAAGCACATGGAGCAACATATGCTTTCTTGGAGCATCAACAAGGAGCAATGGAGCCACTGTGTTATGGAAAAATTGGAGCTGGAAGACTTGTGAGCTATCAGGACTGAGGAACCCCAAGACCACAGACGAGAGAAGCTGAAAACATCATAAGGAGAAAAATGCAATCAATCAAATATATTTTAGTATTGAAGGCCTGCAGATAATAAGCGATGCAAAAAAGAAGCCAGAGAGGAAGAGTATCTACTGAAGCCCTTCACTCTGCAGCCCCGATGACTATTCTGCCACCCTGGCGAGGCTGCTTGGGGCTACTACCACCACAAACCAGATCGGATGCTCAACGTCTTGCCTTGATTTTAGGTGAGAAAGACTCACCTACAGCTAAAGGTGGGACTGGCAATGCAGATGTCCCTGGGGGTTCAGAAGCGCCCGCGCTGGCTGCTCAGGTGGGAAGGGGAGTCTTCTCCAGAGAGCATCATGCCCGGACACCCCAAGGCTGTGCCGTGTCCCTCAGGAAGAGGGAAAAGGTGTTTTACAAGGAAGCAAAGGTCCGTGCTCATCCGAAACTCCTCTTCCTCGTCTCCTGCAGGGCTCCTGCTCGGACCTTGACTCAGGGTCCCAGGCATTAGTTTGGCAGCACCAGGGAACTGCTCATGGGCAAAATTTGCCCAGTCTGCAGGCCCTGGATCCAGCAAGCTTTACACAACCCCAAGCAGTTTGACCACCAGAAGAGCAGGTGAGCTCCCCACACCAAGAAAGCATGATGTGGGCTCAGGTCTCCTACCCAGGCTGGACAGCATCCCCAGCTGAGAGCTGCTTGGAGTGACCCAGCTTTCCAGCGCTAAAGGATTTTCCCTCTGGAAAATAAGAGGAGAGGAGAGGTTAAGGGAGAGGGTAAGGGAGAGAGACGGAGAGGGAGAGGAGAGGGAAAGAAGAGGGAGAGGAAGGCAGAGGGAAAGGACAGCAGTAACCGCAGCCCATTTTTATCCCTCCAACCTCTTGCTCCCCTCGAGTTCTGCCACATCCGAGTCCTTTTTTCTTTGAACAACCACATAGTGATAAGGTGATTGCATCCGGGTTGGTTTCCACATGGTAACACCAAAGAGCATTTATCACACGAGAATGATGTAAATGTGGTTTTCTCGTCTTCCAGTGATTGCCCGGCTGGCAAAAATAATAAGGTTAGAAAGTGTAACAATAGTTTTGAAACAAATAGGAGGAAAGTAAAGACGTGTACTTTCCACACCAGTGCCAAATACACTACTGAAGTGGAAAGCAAATAGCTCTTAACAAGAGAAGCCACAATGAGCAAGCAGCTCTGCCCCTGCCGACGGCATCATCCAACGCCGATGCACGGAGGCAGGAAAGTCCACGTTCATCACCTGCTAAAGCTGCAGCACTGCTAAAGGCTGCCCTGCCTTGTGTGGGGGCAGTTAATAGCCAGATCGGTTGAAACGCAGAGGATTAAACAGCCATGGCACACGTGCGAGACCCCTGTGCGATAGCGGGACCGCAGGACTCTGCTCCGCGAGGGCTGCTGGAAGGCAGCGCGGCTGCAGCTGGGGGCGCGTGGCTGCGACGGGGGTGACGAGGGACGTCAGGGCTAACGTGGGCGAGCGCCCGGCGAGCAGCGTTCCCGCCGGGCCAGCAGACCTGGCGGAAGGGTTAAAAACCCCGCGTCGGGATTTCAGACCTGGGACAAAACGTGAGAAAACACCTGTCTCCCCGCTGGGGAGGAGAATCCACGCTGCAGGCAGTGCTGGTGCGGAGGGCTTTTTACTGTTGTTGTTTTGAGGGTTTTTTATTGAATTTTTCCTTTCGTGTTTTTTTTCTTTTTTCCCCCCCGGAGCCTCTCCCCTCGCTGTCCCGGGATCTGTCCCGGGATTCGGCCCCGCGCGGGGCCGCGGGGGCCGCGGGCCGGGCACAGGTCCCGCCCCGTCGGGCGGGCCGGGAGCCGCGGGCGCTGATTGGGCCGGCGGCCGCCGCCTCGACGGGCCGGGGCCGGGCCGGGCCTGAGCGGGTCGGGTCGGGCCGGGCCGGGCCGGGCCGGGACGGGACGCGCTGCGCTGCGCCGCGCCGCTCCGCTCGTGGGGCTGCTGCGAGCCGGCCCCATGGCGAGCACGTCGGCGGAGATCATCGCCTTCGTGCTGAGCATCTCGGGCTGGGTGCTGGTCTCCTCCACGCTGCCCACCGACTACTGGAAGGTGTCCTCGATCGACGGCACCGTCATCACCACGGCCACCTTCTGGGCCAACCTCTGGAAGACCTGCGTGACCGACTCCACCGGCGTCTCCAACTGCAAGGACTTCCCCTCCATGCTGGCGCTGGACGGTCAGCTGCCCCCCCGCGCCCCCGCCTGCCGTGGGTCGGTCCGTGGGGCTGTCCCCGCTGGGGGAGGTCGCGCCTGGGGAGGGGGCCACCATGGGGGCCGTGGGACGGCAACTCGGCCCGAGGGGTGTCCCCAAAACGGGCTGCATCGCGGTGCAGCAGGACCCGCCGGCTCCGCTATCTCCTTTGCTGCGGCTGTTGTTTTCCGTCGGGAGACTCAAAGGTGGACTCGGCACACCAAAGGCTTGGGCTGCTTTTTTCCTCCCCACCTGTTGCCGCTTCTCCCTTGTGACGACTGTGCCGCGGCTGGCGGGGGCGGACAAGTCGTGCCGTGTTTGTTAGCGCTCCCTTTCTTTTCCATTCCTGCCCTCCTCTCCGCACGGTTATTCCCTCTGAGGTGATGGCCTTGCTGATAAATGACCGTGTTAAAGGCTTGCCACGGGCAGGTATGCGCGAGTGATGCATCGCGGGGCTGGGGTTCGCGGCGATGCTGTTTCAAAGCCAAACTTGGAGTTTTATGACGGTGCCTGTGATCGCGGGCCGAGGAGGTGTCCCCTGCCTTTCTTTCCTCGTCCAGGAGCAAGTGTTTTTTACTCATCTTGGAAACCCTAGTGGGAAACTGAGTCACTGCAAGACGTCGTTAAACTCTCACTTGATAAATCGGTGCCAATTAGAGCTTTGGTAGGAACAGCGAAAGTGCAGGTGGCACCCGATCACAGCCACCGTGTCTGTGGGCAGGACACACATGCATCCCCGGCGGCTTTGGTGCTCCAGGAGGAGTCACCTCAGCCAGTCGTGCTCTGGCCAGGCACCTCCTTGGAGCTGGGGTCTGTGGCAAGTGGTTTGGGTGCAAGGAGAAGGAATTGTGGCAGTGGAATCGCTGCCGGGGGCTGAGCTTAAAGGCACCAAAGCAAGGGGACGGGGCAAGCCCTGCTGCATCATAGGATGTTTCCATTGGATGGAGACAGGCCTTTCCTCAAGGCTCTCCTGACCCAATCCCGTGGTACCAGAGTGGTGTCCCGGTGCGGTTTCCCGACCTCGACTGGCGCTGGCAGCCATCCCGCTGGCTTATCCCGCAAAACCTTTGCTACCGGGTGGCACTCCGCTCGTCTCCCAGAAGTGAGTTCCAGCAGTTAGCGGTTCTGCCCTGAAACCCTGTCCTGCCCCGCTAGGGCAGGAACTCGTTCTTGACAGAAACATCCACGAATGGCACTCCCAAGCGTGTCCCGTCCTTGCGGCCAGGCAGCGCAAGGAGGTTTGACATCGCTGCCTCTTACCAGGATCTCCGGGGGCCGGATCCCGGTACCCAGCCACAATCTAAATAAAAAGTGGGTGGGAGAGGGAACAAAATTGTTGTTTGTTGGAGCAGCGGCCTCATCCCGCGGTGCCAGCATCTCTGGTGACCCTGCTGGGCGTGCGCGTCCCCTCCGTGCCCCGGCCGGCCCGCAGCAGAGCACATACCTTGGGGCGGCCGTGCGTCACGCCGAACGCAGAAGAACCCGGGCATCTGCCGGCAGCCGGCTCTGCCCCTGGCCCTCGCGTAGCCTCTGTCCTCCCTCCTCTTCCCCCTTGCACAAGACTCGCTTTGCTGAGCTGCATTTCGTGTTCTGTCGCAGGGGATGTAGGGACGTCGTCACTGCATCCTCG
>JAUBNY010000721.1:341976-360354 GCA_032275445.1 Crypturellus soui
CCTGGATGCCACCCTGTGCCACGTGCTCTGGGTGTCCCTGCTGGAGCAGATGATCTCTGGAGGTCCCTTCCAACCTCAACCGTTCTGGGATTCTGTGATCCTATGACCAAAATGCCCCTTGCTGCCCGTGGCACTGACGTTCCCAGCAGGTTTACTTTTGCGCACTAGTGCTCACAGGTGGAAACCGAGCCACGAAGCCGCCTGCCCAAAGCTGGTCCTATCAGTTACAGTGGTTCCTACAGGGGAACAAGTGACCTTTTGAAAGAGCACAGCCGAACAAAACCATGTGATAAAAGAGGGTATTAGAGCTTAGGAAAACATACAGAAGCGCGAGTGCCCTGGGTGTGTTCTGCTGGAAAGAATCTGCGCTCTCTCCGTAAGGCAACCTGTGGCGCTGCACGTGACGCGGACCCCGAGGTGCCACCGGAGCTGCTTGCTGTGAGAGTGGCAGCCCCCACTGCAGGAGGCATTTCTTGTGTCGCCTGCACTGTGGATATATGAATTCTTGCTGACTCTTTGACTCGCACGAGAGCACTGAGGCAAGAAAGACGATAGCCTAGCAAGATTAATTTGAATGCAAGACAAAACACATTTGTTTAAGAAAGAAAAACCACACACATGAGATAGATAGTTTTCTCTTGGAATGCTGCTAAACATGACTTTATAAGTAATACATGCTTGTCTACTTGTCTGTTTAAAACCTAGGGCTTTCTGGCACTTCGGCTGTTCATTTGGGTAGTCACAGAGGCACAGAAGGGCTGAGGCTGGAAGGCACCTCTGGAGATCGTCTAGTCCAACCCCTCTGCTCAAGCAGGGTCTCCTAGAGCGCATTGCCCAAGACCTTGTCCAGATGGCCTCTGAGGAAGGAGGCTCCACAACCTGCTCCAGTTATCCGGCCACCTCACAGTGGTACATGTTTTTTCTCAGTGTGTACATGATTAGGTACCAGCTTTTGACAGGCACTGATGCAAATGCATATAATAAATATTTGGAAAGGAGGTAGTCTTTGCTCTTCAGTCAAAGAGCATGAAAAAATAGGCAACTCCCCCATACGCTTCTCTCCATCCTAAGTCTTAGAATGCATTATTATTATTTTCCAAGAAGTACAGAAGTTTAATGACTGGTACAGCCAAATGCTGTCCAACAGTCATTTTTAACCTGAGTCTGAGCAAGAGGAAGCCGAGGTTTGGTGAAAATGTTGATTTTTGCCCATTTATGCTTGTCAGTACTTCAGTAGCCTACCAGATCCCACAAAGTCAATCTATACTTCCTCATTAGTGCTGTGGATTGTCACCTTTTCATAAGTTTTGTTCTAAAAGTAGATGCCAGTGGGATAATCACAATAGTGAACTGCCCCACGTCAGAGTCTGGCTTGGCCTACCGAATTTGGTAAAACATTTAGGGAGGAAGGTTATTCATTCAGCAGAGCTGAGTGGTGCTCCAAGTCATGCTATTTAAAATTGAAAATGATCTGTGGGTGAGTGAGTTAATTATTTCTTGTTGCCTCCACCTACTTTAAACCTATGTATTGACCTTCAGTAACAGTTGCATTTCAGCCATGTTGTTTCTAGCAAATGCCAGTTCTTTTGGTTGGGGTGAATATTTACTGTTTCTCCTTGGTTCAGGCATAAATAAAAATTCAGAGGACCTTTGGGTAAATGTGTTCATGGTTCAGCACCTTAATGTGTCACTTAACTACTAACTGTGTCCATAAATTGGACCTGCCAAAAATAATAGTTTCTTTGCCACTTTTCACCTCATGATTTACCTAAGTGTGCATAATATTACAAGAGATACATTTGCATAGCAGACAAAGAAGTAAAAGTGGAATTTTGCAGGCTTCCTATAGCAAAATTAACTGCACAAGACTGCTTTCATCTGACTTGGGTCTTATAAATCAAGAGCCACACTTCTCCTACTGACATGGCCTTGAGTTAAAAATGAAAAGAAGTAAGAATATAAAATAAGGATTTGATAAGTTTACCTATCATCACAATTTGACGCTCACTAATTTGGTTTTACTCCACTTTCCCTTAAGGAAATTTGCTCCTTGCATGTTGGCTGGAAGGGGAGTTATCTCACCTGATTTCAGATAACTGCAGTAGAGCTGTTTGCTGTGAATCACCTTAGGCTCTTGTTATGGCCCTTGAGAGAAAAGGAGAGAAAAATTAAGTACAATTAATGAGAGAAAAATTAAGTAACAATTCATCTGCTCTATTGTAGGCAGCTATATTAGGATACGGTGAATAACGCCTTGGTTATTCTTGGTGAAAAACTGCTTGTTTTTCTCAGTTGATTATAAAGCATCATTTGGTCAGGTGAAGACCAGAAACGAAGAAGCTTTTTATAGTATATGATGGTATGCTGTATAGAATGGTTTACTTTTAAGTATATCTGTATTTTTTTGTGTTCTTGGAGATCCCAAGTGAAAATTGGGATACCAGAACCAGGCAGACAGCAGTCATAGACTGGGGCTGGTCTTTGCTCCATAGTTCTTCTGCTGGATGTTCCTCTGGGGTTTTCAGAGGTGGCCCCTGTGCTATGGGACAGGACGGTGCTTTGCCGTTCTTTGAGCGGTGCCTGGGGTGAGTGAAGGCATCTCTGCCACGATGCTGGGGGACTACGTAGGGATCCTGATCACACTTTTAGGGGTGTGAGGGGAACCCGGGCAGGTGAGCACTCCTCATGGTTGCTGATGTAGGATGGATGCCCCTTAGCAGGGACTGGAGGAGAAGACCAGAATCAGTAACTGCTTCCTGACTAAGCGGTGCTGCAGTGGCGGCGGGCGAGAGGGTCGTCGGGTCCAGCGAGAGGGTCACCGGCTCCGGGGTTGGCATGCGTCACTCCTCACGTATCTTGAAAAGCTTTCAAGGAACAGCAACGTGACAAAACCCTTTGTCCTAGGAGCAGTCACGTCCTAGGTTTTCCAACAGCCACTAAGAGAACATGCAGGTCCTGCTTGTCAAAATATTCTGCATTAATGTATTAGTATATATAGCATGATTAGTACGTTAGTAGAATAGAAATCCAGAAACCAAAAGAAAAAGTTGTTCTGCATACAAATAGCAGGATGGTTTTCCAGCTCAAAGTTCAAACAGGGTAATAATGTTGAAGCAACGCTATAGCAAGGGAGAACATATTTATTTGAGGTGGGTTTCTGGCAGAACTGAAAGTGTCTTCTTTACCCTCTTTCAAAATACATTTTTGTAAATGGTGATATACTGTTACATATAAATAAGAGCTATTTCACCTGATTTTAGATATCTGAAAGTTAGATGTGTAATGAATGATGTAGTTGGCCTATACTTCATTTATCATAAATGGAGAAAAAAAGGTTCCTCCAGAGGGCAGCACATCTACCCACCGCAGATTTCTACCTTGTTAGTTCAGACTTACCTAATTATAATGCCAGACACCTTAAGCTGGTGCAAATGACTCTCTTACATTCCAGTATTAGAGCCTTATGGCAGTTGCAGTTATTTTATTTAATGTTATTTTTCTTTAGCAGACGGGTTGGTGTGCCAGAAGATGTCTGCGTGAATGTAGAGGGATTATAGACAAATGCCAGTAGGTTGTGTTCAAAGACACACAGTGTAGCACCTGAATTCTGTAGGACCAAGAAGACATGGTGTGATGTGCTCCAAAGTGCTGCTTGTGTGCTGGAGATCAATGATATTTTAAGCCTCTCATTCATGTTCAAACATAAGGGTGGTCACCCTGGGCTGGACTAGAGCTCGTCTGTCTCCAGCAGTGGTCCAAGCGGATGCACAGGAAGAGTCTAACGACAGCCCAGACTGTGTGATGGCTTCTCCCGGGGTCTGCTCGTGTGCAGCTCAGGGACTCCCCAGCCAGGTGTGAATTTCTCTTTAATTAATTTTTCCAGCATCTTTCATTCAGGAAGCCTGTGTGAGCCTGTAGCACCCACAGTGTCCTGGGGCAAGGAATTCCCCAGCTTAACTGTGTGCTACATGATCAACCACCCCTTTGTTTTTGTTTTGCCTTCTGTTTTCACTTGCTGAACTCTTGTTCCTGTTTTAGTATAGTATTTAACACCTTCATTAAGGTCTTTCATACAGAAATTTTTTGGTGTCTGCTTCGTGAAAGTAGATGATGAAAACCTGCTGTAGCACTCAAACTCTTCCACCCACTGGAGATCAAAGAATGGAAACAGTAATGGCAGTAGATTTTCATTTGAAATGAGATGAAACCATTTTTCTCGATGGAGAAAAACTTCCAGGGATAATGATTCAGCTTTGGGTGTATTCAGCAGATCTCCAAAAGCAGAGAAGTGTGGTTTTGTGGTGGGAGTTTTTATTGCAAAGAGATCTCGGAAGGCAGAAGATACCAAGCGAACAGTTATCCCAGGGCCTGACCCCAAGGTGCTTGGAGTATCCTGAAAAACCGCGCGTGGCTGAAGCCGCCCTCTCCTCGCTGTGCCTGGTGCTCGCTGCTCACGCTGCGGCTCGCTCCCAGCCTCGCCCCCAGGCTGAGCACGCGTTGAGCAGCGTCGGCGCGGCCGCAGCGCTGCCCCGCGGGAGGTGCAGCCCTGCGCGCGGAGCCAAGGGAGCCGCGGTGCGGCCCAGCGCGGTCCCCGCTCTAACCTGCTGTTCCGCCTTGTGATTGCAGGTTATATCCAGGCCTGCAGAGGACTCATGATCTCTGCCGTCTGCCTCGGTTTCTTTGGGGCCGTCTTCGGACTGGTTGGGATGAAGTGCACCAAGATTGGAGGCGCCGATCACACTAAAGCTAGGATAGCTTGTTTAGCTGGACTGATTTTCATACTTTCTGGTAAATATGACTTTATTTCTCTAAAGTTTTTATATTTGAGGTTGTATTAGAGCTGATTTCTCTCATGCAGAGATCCATGCACGATACCCCATGGTTTCAGCAGCTGCGGGGTCAGACCCAACGCACCTTCTGCTGATCCCACTGAAGAGTTTCTCTTACCTTTTTCAGGGCTGTGCTCTATGACCAGTTGTTCCCTGTACGCGAACAAGATTACGTCCGAGTTCTTTGATCCTACTTTTGTTGCACAAAAGTAAGTACTTTTCTGTTACCCACAAATCTTTCAGAGAAAGAGAGCTCAGATTTCCTACCACACACCAGAAGTCGTTTACACGGAAAGCAGATGCTGCTGCCGTTGGGCAAGAATGAAGGGTGGTTTGCAGTTCTGCTTAATCGCATTACCCAACCATGAGCTGAAGTTTAATGAACTGATGCACCCCCGTACGGTGCTTGGTTTGTAATCTTTGTGCCCAAGCTCATCGTGACGTGATGGGATTCTGCAACACTCCCCACAGAACAACTCTGGGTATCTCAGTTATATTTATCTTTATATCAAAGATGCAGAAAAAAAGATTTCAGAAGACACTCATTTGGCAAGAAATTTAATGGGAAGTGAAAAAAAATGTTTCCTTTTGGATAGATGATGGTTTTCATAAAGGTCTTGAGCATTGCACAAATCTTGATCCCTTTGGAGAAGAGGATTTTACAGGCTCTGCATTTTTTTTAATTTTAAAATCCAGATGCCTAAAAATTTGGATTTCAAACTTTATCATAGTCCATAATCATACCATCACTAATATCAATGTTCAGTTTGCTTTGGCTATAAGTGTGATAAAATTTTAGGGACTGAATGTTTACAGATTGGCAGGAGCCATATCAGAAATAATGAGCATCCCATAAGACTCCTTTTAAAATACTGGGGTCTGCAAGTCCCAAACACCAGGATTTACCATCCAGTGTGTGGATTTTTGCTTTATATCTTAGCTACCAAATTTGAAAATGTTGGCCATAAATTATAGCATCTTAGATTGTCATGAGTCGATTTCTTTTGTAATGTAAACTTCCCTTTAAAAGCCTGATACTACTTCTTTTTCTTGAAAACAAGTCAATATTAGTTTCATTCCCAAGTCTGCTGTAGTTTCTGCTGGTTTCACATGCTGAAAACAGGATCCAAAGGCCACCGAAAGAAGCCAGGCTGAGTGCTACTGTGAAGAAATGAAGACTGGCTGTATTGCCAGCAGTTAATTATGGAAGTTAATTATTCATTAGGCTTACCGGTAGTCGTGGGAAATACCTGAAATATTGCCAGCATCCCCTTTGCTCTATACTCTGTCCCCGCTCTGTTGGGAAAGAGCAGGCAGGATTTGCAGCAGAGTTTGCCAGACAGCAAATGAGAAATCCAGTTTAAAATATTCAAATAAAGGTCCCGAAACACCCTCTGCATAATTCCCGTAGAAGGAATGTAGCCCAGCAGTGAGCACCCATCGTAGATTGCTACTATGCAAAGAGTAAAGGCAGAGGGGAAAACCAGGTGTTGCAATTTGGGTGATGCAGCCGACGCAGTGACCTTGCGTCTGGTTAAGGTGATGGTAACATTTGGCTGCTTTCTCTCTGAGACGAGGTAGAATATGCTGAGGAATTTCTTTCATGCTTTCTGCAAACTGCATGCTGATGTGTGATGCCGAAGCATTGAATAGGGCTTTTCTGGTGTATCATTGAAGTTTGGCATTGGCCCTTAACTGGCAGAGGGGGTGCTGTGGGATTCAGCCGTTCGCCGTGTGCTGCACTTTGCTCACCTTACGTTCTTCTGGTGGCAACGGAAGGGAGGCCCGAGGCCGGCTAGCTGACAGCAGATGGCACAGAATATTGAGCACTGTTTCTGTTGACAGAATTTCACTCCATGCTTCAGCATTTGGAAGAGGCACCCAAACATGGATGGGCAGGAGGAATCAAAAAGCTACCCAAAGCTGTTGTCCAAGAGCCTTCTGATACAATTTTGTGTCTTTGACTTGAGGAATGACAGGCATCTACAGAAAAAGCTTACTTAAAAAGAAATCTTAGACTGAGTTTTACGTTTGGATGCCATAGTTTGCATTAGCATTTTAAAACAACTTGAAATGCTTGTGTGTGATAAGACACGTAGAGCCATAACTCTATGTGTCCACAGTTTTGGGCTTCTGGGTACTTGCAGCCAAGATGAATTTCATTTTTCTGGAGACACCTCTAATAGAAGGAAGATTTCTACTTCTCTTTTCCTGTCTTGCTAAAGCTGTTTCCAAAGCTTCTCTTGGTTGTTGCTTTACTGCTTTTAATAAAAGCTTCTTTAATCTTTATCCTTTTTTCCCCTTGCTAGAGTTTGAGCTCTGTAATCATGACTGTAGTTACCGAAGAATGGAGAGCATTATCCAACCACTTGGATAAACTATGCACATAGTTTATGGAGGGCTGTTTGCCTCAACCTTTTTCCTGTGAACTGACCATGCACAGTTCACACAGGCTTCTTTTGTCAGCTGTTCTATCATTTCTTGCACCCCTTTCTGTGCCTTTATTTTGCTTCTCTAAGATAGTGCTCAGATTTCATTTGGGGCTTAGGGACCTAAGTGAAGGGAGAAGCAAAGAGTATTAGCCTACTGTTTTGCATTGCCACGTTTCCACATAGCTTTAAATCTGTTTTTCATTTTCCAAGAACCTTAAGAATTAGATGAGAAGATATGTTCTGTATATATGTTCTAGATTATACAAAGTTGGTTATTGAAGATTCAGCTAGTTTCCTCAAAAGTTTGCTTCACAGTCTTAATGTATGTAACAACTAGGCTATTTTTATTCCTTATTGATATTAGACTTCATTTCACTGCATTCTGCCTCCCTGGATTAGAGTAAAACAATCTGCTCTTTGCCTACTCGTTGAGTTGAAGGTGCCTTTCAGTTCAGCACCGTTGAGCTGTAGTCCTTAGTGGTCGCCACTGTTAGCCTCTTCCTCAGTGTCCTGTTCTCCTCTGATCAGCCATCAGTTTCTGAGTGATCTTTTTTCAGGCGGATTTCACTGGTGTTTCTTCTAAAAAAAAGTCCTATATCTCCAGTATTCTTTTCAGGAGACATCAGTGTACTTAATGTTCTTGAATATGGTACATAGTGGATTTTGGATGACTTTTGGTATCCAAAATATGAAAAATTTGATTGGATAAAATCCAGGGAGCCATGCATGGGCTGATGTACAATTGAAAATTAGAAAGTTTCCATACAGGTGTTGGTGAAAGTTGAAGAAGCCTTTATCTGTGCAAAGGTGTTGAGGAAAGGCCCATTTGGCTCTGCAGCTCATTAAGCCAGCAGGGTGGCAGTAATCTAAAAGGCTCCATCCTTCCTCATGCATGTTGTATCATGGAAGGTGGTTAAAACGTACAAACTATCCCAGGAACAAAGACCAGACCCCATGTCTTCCCAAACTGTAGGCAAGAGTCAGGCAGCCCCTTTCCACCCCTGCTTAGTCTTGAATTATATTTTTGTGCAGTGGAAGAGCTTCCCTACAGGAGATGATAGGAATTGGTTCTCTTGTATCTCTCACATCTGCTTCCAGGAAAGTGTAGTTTACACCCCGTTAGGTGGAGATGTGAAAATGGGCTTGTGTTACTGTTAACCTTGGCAAACGGTCTGGCAGTTAAGTTGTGAGAGCAGCAGCTCCGCTGACTCTAGGTCCAGCGGGTGATGAGTGCTCATTTGCTCCTGATCAGACGAAGCCCAGCCCTTGAATAGATGGAAGGTTGTTTAATCTAGAGGAAACTGAGTCAGATGGAGTGTTTTGTGGCCACAAGGAAGCGGTGGCTACGCACCATGTAGATGGACACCGGGGAACAAATCTGGGGTGCTGCGGGGGCCCCCCCCAGCTGTCCACAGAAGCAAGGCCAAGGGATCCCGTAGCCGCTCAGCCTGTGGATCTAGGATGAGGTCTGTAGGGAAAGGCACTCCGTCCGGCTGTGCGGGCACGTAGGCATTGGAGGAGTGCACCAAGGGGACAAAATTTCCTTCTGGAGTAAAAATGTGTTGATTTTTTTCTGTGAATAATGTGTCAAATACGGAAAGTAATTTATGAAAAATGCAATTTAGTTGTTTCATTCTGAAAAGAAATTTCCCTCTGCTTGTACTGAACGCGTTTGTTCACTCATAGGTATGAACTAGGAGCAGCCCTGTTCATAGGCTGGGCTGGAGCGTCGCTCTGCATCATCGGCGGCAGCATCTTCTGCTTTTCCATAGCAGAAAGCAGCAGTGCCCCAAGGTAAGGCGCGAGCTGCACTTCCCCGAGAACCAGGGCTGGCCCCTTTGTGCCTGCTGGGTGCAAGTCTGGTTACTTTCCCAAAGTACCTCATGAGGTACCGCAAAAAGGATTGTATGGAGGAAAGCAAATAGTGGGGTTTAAGGATAATTCTCCATCATTAATGCTACTGACTCCATAAAAAATGTATTATATTTATTATAGTTGGAAAATATCAACTCAGTGATGTAGGAAATGTGGTTAGGTACCCTTAGGAATGCGAGTGGAACACTTGGGGACAGGTTTCTTTGGCCCAAAGCATCAGGTGAGAAGGGACAGAGCTGAGGGCCAGTGGTGGTGGTGGTGGCAGTGGAGGGAGAGGGGTGATGGGGCAGAGGCACAGCTGGGGTGAGGACCTGTTAACGTGGGATCTGCCGCAGCCTAAACGATTCATCTGCTTGGGCCCCTGATTTTCTTGGTCACGATCATGGGGCACATGCTCACATGGAAGTGAGGTGCTGAGACGCTGGAAGGTGACACATCAAAACGGAACGAGATGGCACCTGAGTAGGTGTCCCCCCTGCTCCTGCCCTAACCCCTGTGCATTTCCTTGAGTTTTGCATCAGGCCAATGCTTGGCTATGGAGCTGTTGCCTGTTGTGGGGAAAGCTGTGACCAGGCGGTTCTCTTTTCTGTTCAGGAGGGGATACGTGTATAACGGAGCTACATCCGTGATGTCTTCCCGCACAAAGGTCCACACCACCGTCCCGGACAAGTCCTCGCCGAAGCACTTTGACAAGAACGCGTATGTTTAATTGTACTGGCCCAGGACCCAAAGCCAGGTCTAAAAATCAATTTGTAAGCTTCATTCAGAGAGTGATTCTTTTTTCCCCCCAAACCCAATGTAATTACCACTAAGACGACGAATTTTTAAAATATTAACTTGCAGCTTTTTACATATTGATGTAAATTTTTTAATACAATATTTTAAGATTGATGTTGGTGTTGTCAAGTTCATACCTGCAAATCACGTGCTCACGTTGCTTTCTAGAACAAACGGGCAAGGTATTTACGGATGTGGCATGTCGGCACGGCCCCGACACGTAGCTACTGCGGAGCGCCCTCCAGCCGGCCCTGCTCTGTGCCGGCTCCTAGGGAAAACGCCGTGACACTGCTTTGATGTGAGAGCGCCTCGTAGCCGCGGTGCCCGGCGGAGCCCAGGCTCTCACGGCGTTAGTATGTGGCCACGAATGGGAGCGAGCGGCCCGTCAGGCAGCTTGGAGCGCTAGGAAGAGGCTGGGGCAGGAGAAGGAAGTGTCTGGGCAGGCAGAGCAGCACCGAACAGCCTCAAGTGGCTGGGTTAAGCAACGGGAGGGAAAAACCCTGGGTGATACCAGCCGGGCTGCTCTGTGAGCGACATTCCTGCAGGGCTGAGCGAGCAGGAGCGTGCGGTGCTCGACAGCGCCTTCCGAGCTGGTCTGCAGCTAGTTAGAGCAGTGCCGAAATCCAGCAGGTGCTCCTGCTTTGCCTGTCTATAGAAATGTGAAGGCTTTTGCGCAATGCAAATTCACATAAAGATCAGGGTTTATGAATAACCGCAAAACACTTTCTAGACTGAGATCCTATAATTAGGCACAAAATCAGGGTCTATCCTGACGTCTGAAGAGCTGAACCCTCGGAGTAGCGTTAAATTGGCTACTTTGGGAAAAAAACATGTAAATATGATTAGCCCTATTTATTTATGGCATAGTGTGATAGAAGATGAACGTCTGGTATCTGATACCATCTAAAATACATCAGAAATACAAATCCATTCAAGCTCTTTATTTTATTTTTGTATTTCAGCTAGGTTAAAACACCATTGTGCTTTTCTTGAGAAGCTACTTGGGCAAAACGAAAATAAGAAAGCACTAGCTCAGTGGCAGGTCACTACTTTTCTTACCTCCGCTTAGTGTTCTTATTTCTTTCCATTTTCTGTAATCTTACATTAACTTGCATAAGACTCTATTCTAACAGGAAAAGAAAAACAGAAAAAAAGAATTAACTCTCCAAAATTGAAGATATTCAGTAATAATGAATTTTATAACTGAGGCCTTTTTTTCATTTCGTGTTTATTGTAAACTGTGTTAGAAATGTAACATTTTAATACATGGAAATACTTTATTTAAAATGTTCACAATTTTATATAAAGTTTATGATAAAATACAAGAAAATATACATTTAAAAATCTTATAAAATAATAATCTGCAGTAAGTTCTGTTCATTGATTAACGGGATTTCTTATAGCTTCAGTCTTAAAAGTAAACATTAGAGGCAAAACCTTCAGCCCAGGGAAATCAGAGAGGCTTTTGCCATTGACTTCAGCTGCCCTAAGAATTAACTCTGAATTTCCAAGCAACCATGGCCAGGCAAGGTGCGTTTAAACACTCTCTGTTCCCAATTCAGGTTTGAAACACAAAGTAAACCACAGTATTCTTGGTTATGACATGAACAACATGACAAATGACTATGAAGCAATTTTGATGGTTTCAACTAAGTTTCCAAGCCCCACAGAACCCCCAAACCGTGCCTCTTATTAGGAACACAACAATCAGATATCTGAAGAATCACTCCAATCTGTTACAGTGACCAAGCTGCTTTTTAACGTGCTTGTATTATCCACTTCATGAAGGCCTGTTAGAGTAACAAAAAAAATATTAAAAATCGTTAGTGGTATCTTTGGGCTATTTTTCCATATATTGATCTACAACATAAAATCATGACCTATGGAAACAAACACCTGCGGACTTCAGGAAGTCCAGAACTTCAGCCAGGGGGAAATTACAAATGCTGATAGTATGAAGGAAGTTTCTGTCACAGAATATAATGCACAATACAAGCAGTCAGTGTCAACACTACTTTCCTTTTAAAAATGACCTGAAGCATCTTTTCTATAAATATAATAGACCCAGTTTTAACCTTTCTTATCTGAAAATGTTAGGACTGGAAAATAATATAGACTAGTAATACAAAGTCATTTAGCGGGTACAATTGATGTTCTTCCCTTACCAGTGATTCAGATATTTATCTCAGCCTTGCAGGTCACAAGACATGGGTCTTCAACAAATTTAAGAGCTGATTTTTATTCTCAAGGCAAGGTTATTTTCATAGTGCCCTTGGCACTCATTTTGGAAAGCATAATCAAAATTTCCTGTCTGGTTAATTTTTCAGAGGATGGTTGAAGCATAATAGTAGCATTATGCTTTAAAACATCAAATTTAAATGTTTGGTGTATTGTGTATTTACATGCAGATGTATATGTGGGTTTACATATTTATATACACACACAAACATGCATATGCATGTAGGTAAATATACACACACACACACACACCCGTATATATAGAAAAAGTACAAACATGCAACTTTTCTTTTTGTTCTTTTCCTGTAATTTCCTGTACAGTATTTTACAACGTGCAATACACTACACAAGTTCTCCTCTACTTGTTTATGATGCTTAGGATTTATATTGTAAGAGCCTGCTGCTGTTACCTTCCTCTTTTGGTGCACTTGTCTTGGGAAGAGCCCACGCGTGCACCACTGACGCAGCATTTGCCTCGGGTTTTGGAGCAGCCGGCGCCTTCTGACCTCCCCCCGGTTTCATCAACAGAACATCATCCTCTACAGATGAGATATCCCAGTCATCTTCATCAACTTCTGTGAACTAAAAGAATAAAACACAGACATTTTTATCTCTGTGCCCTTGAGTTCTTCCAAGACCAGGTTCTTGCATAAACCCAACAATGTGAAACTGTTGAGTAAAAGTGCAGAGAAGTGGTGCTTGGCTCTTTTGAGATCTATCACCATCATTTTAACCCCAACATATTTCAAATATGTCAATTATATTAATTCCCTACTATCCTTGCAAAGTATATATTTTTAAAAAAAGTCAGGAACTGCAAAAATTAAATAGCCATTTCCATTACTGGCAATTTTTTTTTTTTTACATGTCTAACTAAACAGGGGTTGTCTTTGCTGGGAAATTGGCTTATCTGATACGATCGAAAAATCTTTTAGACTATAAATATGACTTACATTAAAGCTACCGTGTGTTATCTCGCAAGGTGGCAGTTTGATTAGCTGTATAAGCTTTCCTTGTTTACACTGCATAAATTTAACATTGCAGAAAGGGCCTTTTAAATTTTATATTATTGAAAAAGGACAATTAAAAAGTAATACATGGAAGAACCCTGGCGCTCAGAGATAGAATATGAATTCCTCCTAGGACTCACGGTCAGCATGTGCAAGTATTTTTTAAGTAAAGCAGTAGATTTGCATAACGACTTGGTGAAGTGAGAGCCAAGTCAAACAGAGGAAGGCTGCGGGTCCAGGGCTGCTCTTATCTCGTCCACCTGAGAAGCAAGTGTCTCAGCTCTGGAAAAGGAGCCACAGCATTTCCCTGTTTGTCAGTCTGCTGTGGTTCGTGGCTGTGAGCCATTATCAGAGGGCTGCTTTCTCAGAAAGTTAATATCTAATTTCTCTGAACTTTGTGAATGTGACAATAAACCGTGGAATGTCCTTACACCACACAGAGGCAAAAGGCAGATGTTACTGGAAAACGATGCAAGTTATGTAAATACCAGAGAAAAGTCTGCAAATATGAACGTGTAGCGTGTCTTGA
The DNA here is from genome assembly GCA_032275445.1 of Crypturellus soui. Taxonomy (NCBI): domain Eukaryota; kingdom Metazoa; phylum Chordata; class Aves; order Tinamiformes; family Tinamidae; genus Crypturellus; species Crypturellus soui. The sequence continues at coordinate 355,667 of JAUBNY010000721.1, forward strand.
CAAAAGTGAAGAGACTGAAGTAACATACTTCAATTCTTAACATTCATAACTGCTACAGTCTGATTTTCAAAAAGTGACAGATCGCTCAGTGTGCTGTGTTATTAACATACCAGGATTCAACATTTCACTGCTTTAAATTATATACATTTGGAGGGTGTGGTCCTGAGAAAGACACAATCACGTATTCGGAAATGCTGGGGTGAGAGTTTCTTTGAATAGTCGCTCAGTCCAAAATGATTTTTAAAGCTCAAAATACAGAAAAAAAGAAGTCCCCTTTGAATAGAACTCCTCATACAGTTGGGATCAAATGTAACTACACACCACTACTCAAAACTACAATGCATTTTTATTAACTCGAATTCCTTTGGAATAAATCTATTTACTTAATCCATACAAAATCTGGTAGGTGTGAACTCCAGGAATATGGCTACAGTCAAGCTGAAATATCACATTCCCTACAATGTTTTTAAAATAATTTCTGCAAAATGTAACCTCAAACATACAACAACAAGATGTCTTAGGAAGATTTTGGGGAACTTCAGCTGTGCATTTTGATAATAACTATTATTAGTTAAGCTAATAAAAAATGTGAACATTTAGAGAAACCATCACTCCACTTGTAATTTTGTGTCTATGTCTTTAGGCACATTTGCACATCGTCACTAAAATTTAAATAATTAATTTTTATATATCTACATTTAAACATACAAAGATGAGCATGAATGTGCATGAGTGCATGTAATTAGCAAAGAATACAAGATAGTGTATTGTTCTTCTAGGACTCCAGAAGCAAAGAGGAAACACCTGCTGAGCATTCGTAAAGCTCTTTTCAACCCTACTTCCACATCACAATGCACTATTTCTGGATTCTCTGTATTCTAAATTCATTACTGTAAAAATATTTTCCACATCTTTAGAACAGTAATTGTAAGGTTTATTTTGCTCTTGAAGCCCAAAGCCCTTACTGTAGCGGCCAAATGTATAATATATCACATCTCCTAAATTTACTCTAAAATATATATTTTTTTCACTGTTATTTTGTATCATCTGAATTTGCAGAGTGTTTGAAAATGACATTTAGATACAAAATTACACATATACATAGTAGTCAGGTCTGGTTTGATGGTTTATCCCTGGTGTGATTTGCACCTCCCACGCGGTCGATGGACAAGGTAGGTGCTGCCAGTGATAAATAAAAGCACACAGCTAAAATGATTACCCAACCATTACAGTTCAAGCTGATTGAGATTAACACCCCTTTCTGGAAAGTGATATAGAGGTGTCACTATTTATGTGAGGAGCAATTCTTCACATAAAATATCAGACTATCATCTCAATTTCAGATTCAATCGCCAGGACACCCTAAGATATCAGTTTTATTATGGATAACATGCTTTTCAGTAATTATTATTTGTTTAGTTAAAAAATAATTGTCGGTTGCAGAACTATTGTTTGGCAACTGAAGTAAATGAGCACTAGCTGCATTTGATTTCTGATCTAGAGTAACTTTTGGTCTAAAAAACGTTTTGGGTAAAGATCAATATCCATCAAAGTGGCTCACCAATTATGAAACTCTAAAGTAGGGGGAAGATGCAGACCTTAGGAAAGCCTGAAAGGAGGTAAAGAACTTGCTCTGTTAGCATTCTGAATGGGATCATGTGCTAAACTCAATGCACAAACATCGCTGCTACTTTGGTTGCAGTTTGAGGATGGCGTATGATTTGTAGGTAGATGGAGCAAAACAAAGACCATTCACAGAAATGGAATTTGTCCCCTTTTGAAAATGCAGTAAAAGCCTGTATCAGATAAAGGTCTAGGAAAAAAAAAATCTGAAATACTAGATAAGCTAGGTAAGCAAACTTGAGTTTTTTTTCCATCAGAAACAAGACTCTAGGAAAAGCAAAGAAGAGCTGCATCTATGCTGCTAACATAGGAGGTAAAAGGATAATGATAGTGCCCAAACTTCTGACAAGCTGCAGTGCTCCAGGGCAGTCACACTACAAGCTGCTCCCAGGCAATGTGGATAAAGAGGTCCCGTGTCACAGCTCACTCCTCTAACACCCTTTTGTAAACAGTGCAGAGGTACTCTCAAAAACTCCAAAACTTTCTTTGAGAAGACAGTTCTCCATTGCTTCCACAGGCTCTCAGCAGGAAATGAAATGTAAAAGAAATAGATTTCGTTCCATTACTTAATGAAATAATAATGACTTATAAGTGATACCTTTAGTTCTTGCACCTCTTCTTTCTTAATAAATGCCTGTGCAACGTTAACCCCTCCAACTGGTTTATTCTTATTTCCATGGTTAGAAAGACTCTTTCCAACTTGCTCGGTCATTTTTTGAATAACTGTTCCTAAAATTAATAAAAAAATATATTGACAATCTTCATTAACGAATAAGGCAGAAAAGATATCTTTCTGTGTCGGCAATCAATTGAATTGAGAGAAACAATTAAAAATATGTATCTATGTCTTCCCCCCAACAGCACTAAAAATAATAGGCTTTTAAATCAATTATATCATTCATATTTGTAATTAAACTGATGTTAAATTCTATGTGTACTTCTTTTAATCATTTGGATACAAAATACATAAGTTTACACACATTTCTCCTCTATTAGCCTGCAAATTCAGCAGGTAAACTACTAAACTTTTCAAAGTTAAACTCTTTCATTTCATAGGTTCTGCAAGTCGAAAGTAGATATTTAGGTGTCCACATATCATTTCCAAAATTCATCTTAAATATATAATCTTGAAATACCAACATCTTGAGACATGAACTGACGATGCATTTTTAATAGCAGCCAAATCAGCTCAAGAAGCTTCTCTGTTCCTCTCTTCCCTTCAATGCAGAGTTTAGCACTCCTCTACTTGCACTGATGGAATCGCACTTGGGGCTCTACTGTAAACCCTCAAAGTGTCTTTCACAAAATAAAAAGAATTAAATTGTGGAGAAAAGCTGTTCTAGGCTGAACTACCTCTCTGAAGCAGAGATCGTGTATTTTACTACCTTTATATAGAACAGCATGATACTGCTCTAACCCTATCTGACATCTATGAGGACTATAAAATATGTTAGTGAAAGAATAAAGTAAGGGCACATATGCACTCAAAAGTGTTAACGTAAAGTAAGGCACATGCACTCCAAACTTCACAGTCTGGCTTTAATAGGTCTTCTAACACAGAAATAGTATTAGTCTAGTCAAAATCATGCACAGCTCTTGTGACACTGTTTTCTTCCATGAAAGTAGTGGGAATAAAAAAAAAAAAAAAAACCTTTTGAAGTTTTGGCAGGTGTTTCAGCTTCCTCTATTTCGCTTTCTTCAGTCCCATCCATATCACTTTTGCCAGAAGCCATCCGAAAAGCACTGACATTGTTGCTTGATGTTTTTGACTGCTTCTGCAGTAATTCTGGTGATATGTAAGCCTGCTTAATATCATCATCATCCACTTCTTCCTCTGAGCTAAATGGTGGAGTTCTAAGCCAAAACACACAAGACCTGAGAACTTAGCAGGTTTCTGTGACTGCACTGATATACACATAATTAAGCTTCATTGTATTTTCTTTCAAGTAATATGCACATTTTTCTTATTTGGAAAAAAACCCAGCAACTTCCATAAATTCTCAGTATATATAAAACTGTCATATTACTAAGTAAACAGAAATAGTTATCACAAAACAATCTCTTATACAGGCATGATTATCTCTGTCTAGGCAACTGTCTTTACAAAACCAACACCCCAGACATATAGCAAGTCTTGCAAGACAAAGGCATCCTTTCATGGTTCAGCAGGGAGAGCAAAGTTCAGGACCAAGGACTTCCTACTATTAACGTCTGTTATTTTGCTAGATAAAATATTTTAGGACTTTTTCAATGTGGTTTCCAAAGTTAACATTACCATTGAGTTGCTCATTAGATGTAAAAACCAGATACAAACTATTTCTGTCTTGACAAGTTTGAAAGTGCATTTTGAATGATATCCAGAAAAAAATATATATAGTGCCACAAATTTGGGGTTGGACTAGGTGATCTCTAGAGGTCCCTTCCAACCTTAACCATTCTGTGATTCTGTGAAATTACAGGATAGTATATCTGATGTGACTGGAATCCAGAATATTGTATTAATTCTGATCATAGTAAGACACTTATCAACTTTTTTTTTTTTTTTTGGCGTGTGTATGTTGCAAGCATATCAAAATCCAGTCACCAAAAATGCTTTCTTCTAAAGCATAAGAGAACAAACCATACGTGATACTAGATGTCTTTCTGGAAAGTCCATCCCCAAAAAGCTTCCTGGACCTAAAACAATGAGACACATTATTTTGAGATTAGTAGTCAACTACATACACACAAATTTTATAAAGAAGCAACGTGAATTCTCTGCTCAGTTCTTACAATATTAGCAGGAAATATTCACATCAGTTCCCTTATCCACTATATGAAAAGGTAAGAAAAACAAATCCAAAATATTGTTACATGTGGGGGGAATATTAGAAGAAACAGCATCTCTTACTTTGGTGTAGATGTATTCTCAGCGACAGCTGCTCTCTGTCCAGCTGGGCGGACAGCTGTTGAAGGCCGTTTTACTGTTTTTTGTGGTATTGCAGATGAGGAAATTCTCAGTTGATTGAACTTTTGTTTATCTACAAGAGAAGTTATGTACCTCAGTATTAGAAAAAAAATGTTTG
>JAUBNY010000721.1:363666-374320 GCA_032275445.1 Crypturellus soui
GCTTTGAGTTGCCTCAAAGAAAAGATTATCGTTCGGAATGAACCAACACTCTCTGTCCTGCCACTGTAAATGGGCCTCAAGTGAAGCAGAGGACGGCTGCAAACCCTTGCAGAACCTTTACAGAATCGCACTCAGAGCTGCACAGCCCTGGCTGGAGGGAGTCACAACTTCCATCACTTGCAGGAGGACCTTTGATGCATTTATTGAAGCAGACTACTGGACAGCACCAGGCTCTGCTTTACCACAAACTTCCTTCCCCTACCTTAACTCTCTATCCTCTTCCACGGAGTTTGAGAAAGGTGACTGTACATGGTAGCAGCACCAACCCTGAGACTGCACCACGGAATTTCCTACTACGGGGGTACTCTTCAGCAGTTATTTTTGCTCTGCTAATATGAAGTGCCTTTAAGCATTCATAATATGACTATTTTTCCTGTTTTTTTTTTTTTTCTCCAGATTTCCATAAAAACATTCAGCTTGGATAAGGAAATCATAATATTTGCAAGCACCAATAACAAACCGGAAATTAACACACATGAGGTCTGTTCCCACCCAAATCAGATAAGCAAACTCAAACACCGAGAAAAATAAGGTAGGCATCAAATAACATTTACACTTCCATTTTCAAGAAAAAACATGCCACTACCTTTTGATCTGAATCAACCATTACCTTTTTCCTCTTCTGAAAGCTCCTCTATGGGCTCCAGCATATGAACCAAGGGTACCTGCTCTAATAACGAGGAAGAACAGGAACACCAGACAAACAGGACAGAAGAAGGTCAAGGTCCAGAGTGGGAAAGTTGAGCAAAATAACACACTGATGTCAATTTTCCTGGTTGCTGACAACCTGCTTAGCAATCACAAAGGCAATGCACATGACTCTTCACAGTCCTAAGTACTATCTTGGTGGAAAATTCTTGCAGGGCAGACCCTAGTATCACTTTGGGAGTGATTCAGACACCTGAACACAGGTATCTACTATAATCTGAGATATGTCAGAGTGTCATAATCATCTGCACAACACTGACTGGTAAGATACAGAACCTACAGAAAAATTGTGTCCTTCTGGAAGAGCACCGAGAGGCCAGGCAGGATATTTTATATATCTAAAATGATAAGGCCACCTCAGACTAAGTATATGAATACTGTCATTCATTTCTCCAGAAGGCAGTTGAACTTTAAAACATACTTTTAAAATACTGTTTATGTCTATATTGATATTATAGATTGAAAAAGACAAATGAAATGGATGGATGGAGAATACCTCAGAAATATAAGGCAAAAAATATGAGTTAAATCTTCAAACTAGAAAATTATTAAGTAGAAAGTCCATATGGGCTAGGCAGAGAGAAACCATGTAAGCATATTAGGAAACTGAAGAGTAGAGTCTCTTTTTTTCAATAATGACAATTTCAAAAACTTCAGTGACTCCACTGTAGTGAGCTTCAGTATTGCCATGTGCTTAAAAAGATCTTGAAATGTCCTCTGCTGCAAACAGCTTTCTAAGCACACTGGAACTATTCTTCTCCAGGCCATCAGGCACAATTGCTTTTATACAAACTAAGTCACAGCACAATTTCTTTACAATTTCTTTTTAAGTCTTTATAGACTTTAAAAAAACAGATGCAAGAGGAGTGAATGAAAATATTTATATGTAGATTAATAAAAACAAAGTTTTTAGATGTTAACATTCATTTTGCATTGGTGAATTTATATCAGCAAAAATTAGGACCTGAGTTTCTTCTGGGGTTTATGACAAAAGCAGAAGAATATGCAAACTATACTTTCAGTACTCAATTACTGACAGTATAGGAAAACACAATTTATTGCCCAGTACTTAGAAAATTTCTCTTGTATTAGTTAGACTTGCATATTTGCCTCACCCTTCACAAAAATCCTTCGGCCCTACAAATGGCTGTTACCCTCTGTTGGTGGCAGAAGGGCAAGTGGCATTCACAAAACTTGCCTGCTCTTCAGTGGTTTTTGTACAACATGGTACACACAGGGATGCACTGTGGTGGGTCAGAGTGAAATGGGCACTTGGGGCTAAGTAGCAGTTCTTGTCATACCTTTGATGTTCCCAATCTGAAGGGATTAAAAAGTCTGTTGTGAATGTTTTACTATAGTGACTGTTCTCTCCATGCCTTCCATTCTTGCAGCTACATCCAGCCTTTGGGCTGCTTTCTCAGGCAGCTTACAAGATTTAAGATTTACTGATACACATTTTGCACTAAATAAAAGTTTTTGGAAAAAAAAAGCTCTTGTATCATCAAAGGATGCTAACAAGATGTGAAAATCAGTATATATTTTATGGGATCTTAAAAACAAAACTCTGGGATATTGACTGGTATATGGACTTTTAATCTTCTAGTCTCTAAGGCTATCTATTAAACAGTGGCCAGAGCACTCCTGGGCACTGGGACATGATCCTCCACACAGCTGAACTCCTGAAGCTGCTCTGGACTCATTATTGCTATATGACATCCAACATTTGCCCAGACAGTAGACAGGGACAGCTTGGAAATGCTCCCAGAAGACTGGAGCTAGCCTGCGTTGAAGAACAGAGTTTCCAGCACAGGTGAGGGATGTTCCTGGGGAGATTTCATTTACTTGAGTTTTCATTTACTTACATGAGTATAGCCTCAGAGTCTGTTGGCTGGAACTACCACAGAGCTAGCCAGTTACCGTATAATTGGATTTAAACTATAAACATTCTACCTGTACTTCACTCAAATGCAATCTGCTTAAAGCAGTTGACTCATCTCAGTGCAAGCCCTTGTCCGGTAACTTAATAGTAACAGGGAAAGCCCAATCCCCAGAATTCAGACCTGAAAATAGTCTGCTGATGTCAGAACAGTGTTTCTCTTCCTCAATATACTAGAAGCAAAGGAATTTAAAATCAATAAAAGAATAGCTACAGTAGCAAAAGCCAAAACTATATTACTGCTGTGAATAATATCATTGTTCACTGCCTCATGACAGATGACATCAAATCCTGACACATGGGGGACTGGATGTAAGTAGGTCTTTTCTTCTTCCTGCTGTGCACATATATTAAGAGAAATTTATTAATTGTCAGTTTGGAAGCCAATGAGAGTGAAACCAGCTTGGTTCACATCTCTGCTGTTAAATAGACAGCTGGGGAGACAAGCTCCTAAGGAGCCCCTCTAGGTTTGTCAGGGAAGTGCTGCTTCTAGCTACCTGATCAGACCTCCTCACTCTCGACTTAGTGCACTCAGCTCTCCTTGAAATCAGCAGTAAAAATGCAAAACATTCTAATATTAACCATCTGCTTCTTAGGAATCATTTAAATCTGACTATCAACATTTGCCTTTCTATTAATTACTTTCTATAAACGTAGTTTGGCTGACTCTTGTGGGCTCTGCTCTATAGCAACACCCTCAATATCAGACCTTGTGGTCCAGATTCTTATTCGTGGCTTTAGTCCCAGCCCCAATGTCAAACCTAGACAAGCAACGATCTTCCCTCTGGACTCACACCTGCATCTGAGTGAGTCACTTGCCACAAGGTATTTCTCAGTTCCCTGCTCCAGAGGGAAGCATCCAAAATCCTTCCCTGCCTACTGGAAAAGGAGCCCAGGAGGCTGCAGCAAGGAAGACAGCAGGATGTGCTGCACAGTCACTTCCTCTGCACCACCACGGGACTAGCAGAACCAGAGCTTGGCTCGTCCTGGAGTCCAGGTGAAACCAATTATTTTGTTTCCTGACTTTAATCTGCAGGCCTTTCTTGGTTATAAAATCATGAGAAATGGCAACTTCAAGCTTATTCAGGCAGGCTGGGCTGTTCTTGCCTTGCTTAACTGATCCCTCTTAACTCAGCCACACTGATATCTCACTGGCTGCTGCTGCCCTGAACGCAGCCACGCTGATACTAGCACTAGCTAAGCTCAGCCTTCACAATGATGGAGTTATTCCTCCACAGTCTCCGGAATATCTTTTCTGCCAGCTAATGCCTGCCATCAAAAGTAATAATACTAAAATAATGATGCCCTGGCATACTTTGCTTTTGTACATACCTCTCTAAATATCTGTTCAAAATAGTTTCTGAAGACAAATTGCTTACAGGTGGAATAGGAAAATATATTTAATAAATTCATGTGAATTGTGATAGGCTTGAAATGTGTATTTCAAGCATAACATGTATTAGTGTCCTGTTCTTAACTAGGGGCACTCTGACATGACGAGGGTATAAGAAATGCAAGGCATAGTTATAAATAAAACCTAGTCCTTTTCATATTCTTTTGGTTTCACAACCAAAGAGCTGCCAGACTTCATCTGTGGTACCCATCGTTTTAACAGTCCATTCTGAATCAATGGGCTCCCTAAACTTGCCTTCTAACTAATCAAAGGAAAGTCATATCCTGCACAAAAGCAGCCTGAATATATGTTTATAATAACATTAACTTTAAACTAATATCCTTAAATATGACCAATTTTGGGCATTGGTCTAAAGGTCTTTAGGCATTTAAGTTACGAGCCTAGTCACCTCAGATTCCTTCTACAGTCAATGAAAAGACACTAGTAACCTCAAGGAGTAATTCAGATCTTAGTCCAGCTGAACCAAAATCTGAAGGAGCCCCTTCCCTCCATTAACTGTCCTGGAACACTGTTATGACTGTATTCTCCTCAGATGCTTCAGTTAAGTCCATAATGATGACTCAGTTTTAGTTCACAGCAGGTTTTAATACCAAGTTTTATGTTCCAATGTTGCCCTAATATCTTTGCCTTTTATCTGCTATCTTCAATGCAATCTAAGAAAGATTAAACATTGAGCAATGTCAAGATTTTGAAGATGATACAAGAACCTAAGACCATTAAAAAAAAAAACAATATAATTCATCTGTAGCCTTTTCATGAGACTGAAGTCATCTTTGAAAACAAGACTTAACAACTAGCTTAGAAACTCAGAGAACAGTCATGCCAAGATGGCATTCTAGAGACAGACCTTACTAGTTACCCGAAGAAATCGGTACTATTTTGATAGGTACACATCAGAGATGTGTCGTGCTAAATAAACTCCTATTTGGAAGGCACCAGCAGGCACTTTCAGTTTGATAATGGCATCAGATGCAGCCATATCTTAATTCAGGCTATAACTCAGGCCCTTGAGTTATAAAATCTGAAGAAACACACTAGAATTTCTGCTAACCTTTATATCCAGAAATTAGGTAGCATAATTAAAAAAAAAATCCATGAGGAAGGGAAGAAAGGGGACAGAGACACCTGCAGAGATAAATAAAATAATAATCAGCAAAAGAGTCAGAAGAAGATACCTTTTCTACTGTTTCATAATAAATGATAGTGAATCTTATTTCAGAAGTTTCTTAAGTTGCCACAAACTTCATATCTATGGCAGTGAGAAACAAAAATCTGAATGTGATAACTTAAACAGTCATAGAACAAAAATGCTAATGTTCACAGAAACATGGAAGGAGATGGACTAAAAATGCAGTTCTTAACAATTTAGCATGTAGGCCCCTCAGAAGCAAATCTCTTCATAAAACTAGATTTTTAAATTCATGGCAATAGCTAAGCTACTTGCTGTGAGCTATCTTAACAAGAACCATTGCTTTCTTGGTGCAATGAAAGCTGTGTGGATGAAAAATAAGAGGACTATTTTAAGTACTATTATCAGCAACATTAGTAATATATTATTACTTTTCATTACACAGAAACCTTCCGTCTCTATACAGTTTCCCTTAAAATGCTTCTGTCAATGAATAACTGAATAGAAATCTCTATATTATTCAAATAATTTTACAACATAATAAATAAAAAGATATTTTCTTTAATTTAATATTGTCATATTACATGTTTTGAAATTCACTTTCATCAGCTTTTGATTCCTGATCAAATGATCTAAGGATCTGATCAAATTATCTAAGAATCCTTTTTCCCCTCACATGACAAATAAGAAAATCTGAATTTATTGAAAAAGAAAAATTCTGTTCATTTGTCTTAGAAAAACTATATTCTTCTCTCCTTGTCAGGTGGTAAAACTAAGAGAAATAATCATAAATTCCTATTTAATAATTTGAATATTTAATAAAATGTTATCTTTAATATTTAAGCATTTTATTTATTCAAAGTTCAACTTTGTATTATTTTCCTGATTTAAAAGTAAAGAATTAATTGAATATTGGTTTTCCATACTACTCTCTAGTATGTTGCATACTATCAAAAAATAAGAGCTACTTTCGCAAAACACAGAACAATGTCAAGGTAGGTTCCTCTTTTCTCCTTACTACTATATAACATACTATACGTAGTATATATAATATAGTCATAAGTACTATATATAATATAGCAGTAAGGCTAAATAACTAAATTGTGATCTATAAGTGAGCACAGTTCTACTTTAGAAGAACTATCTAGATAGGATGACTATTTTACTTATTTCTGCTGTATTTTTCCTCCTTGATATTTGGTATCACGTAAAAAATATAGTTTCAGGACTCACTATAAACAAATATCTTCACATTTTTCTCTATGCATATTCCACTATATGCTGACACCACAAAATAAATCTATTTTCTAAAACAAATTGTTTTACTTCCCCTTTTAGTTTCTTTGAACATAAAGTGCTCCAATACTTTCCATTTCCTAAGAAATACTTTGAAACTCTATTACCTCTTTCTTTTCCATATCTAACCAGTGTCACACTTTTCTGCAGTATCCTTTTTACAATTATTTCCTAGGAATTCTCAATGCAGACATGCTGCAGAGCCATTCGCATTTTGTTCTTTCACTGTAACTATTTTTACAGCTTTGTTCAGCAAGTACATTTCAGAAAACAAGGTGTTCATCCTGCAGGTACTGAATCTGCACCTACCACAAAAACTTACCATGCATCACAGGTAGACTTGATCTACATTCCACAAAAGGCTGTACATTAGTGTTCACTAAAAGAGAAAGAAAACAAAAAAGAATGTAAATGTATTACAGTGAATATTCTAAAAAAAGTCACTGCTATAAGCAGATTCATAAATATAACAGCATTTAATCATATTCACGAAGTATGCAATTTTTTGATTTCAATAGAAAAAAAAAACAATAGTCTCCTACCTATATAATGTATAGACTGCAATCTTGGACTGAATTATCACATCAGTTCTGCATTGCTAACATTTGTTTGGAGCCTAAGAGCAAGTGCTCCTGTGTGCCCTGGGCTTACACTTGCCTGTGCCCAGCGTGGTCATAGAGCCATTCTGTCACCCTCAAACCAAGCCATGTCCTGCTGCTGGATTCAGTTCAAGCTAACAGGGCAAGATCGTTTCCAACTGGAATTAACCCTAATCTTGCTGTAATCATCTGTTGCAATAAACCTACTCCAAGGCACAGCAACTGCAACCTCAAACCTATTGCATCCTGAAACACAAGTATTACAAGGTGTACATATTTGTAACGGACTCAGTAAAATGTTGGAAATGAATGGACTGGGTGAAATTCTGAAATGGTGAAAGTCATGGCAGAGATAGATCATCACTGGTATACTTAAATTTCTTAAAAATCTGTACATTAAGTGATATATTAATCAATTTTGTCTATGCTTTCAGTATTTGCCCTTTTAGAAATACTACAGCCTGAGAACAGACTCATCAATTTATATGTTACAAAGAAAAATGAAAAGTTGCTTATATCACACAAAATGTGGATACCATATTTCATCTCTTCACTGCTATGTATATCAACTTTACACATCACAAGACTGTACAGCTACAAAATACGAGCTTTGGAAAACAGCATAAAGGCATAGAAACACAGAATTACAGTTGGGTTTTCTGAGAAACACAAATAAACTTCAAGTATTGAATTTCAATATTAAATTAATAGTGTATTGCTATATTCTTTAATAAACTAAAATGCTCTGAACTCTCCAGGTCAGAAATAAACTCTGCTTTTTCTTACAATTTACACTTACCATCATATGGTTTAATGCTTGCAATGGACCTTGCGGACAATTCTTTTATCTAAATGAAAAAAAAGACAGGAACATGAATAGTTAGAAACTAGCGATACCTAGAAATGCCTAGTTAATGTAAAATACCTCCTATCGGTAGTGCTGCATGGCAGAAACTCATGTTAATGATGTGAGGATACACTATTATTCTCCTTTATTCATGTACCTAATGCATACTTCACATATCCATGCTTAATGAATGCTTAGGACTTAACTTTGCTTGCTACCTTGGGTGACTTCATGCTGTCTATACCATTGATAACACAAACTTTGAAGTGAAATCAGAGTAGGCTTACAGACCGTTTTCACACTTACAGCTCCAATAACTTCTGCTTCAGCAGTTCATGTTCAGTTTCGCAAATTAGCTCTACTCCAGGAAAACATTAAAGCACGCAGTGGATTTTAGCTGTATGAATAGTTCTCCTGCCTCTCTACAGTTCTTTGCTATTCCTATGTGCTGAACAAAACTGAGGGCCTAGAGGATGCAAACGGACTGTAATTCAGTCCAAAGAAAAGAGGAAACCGGTGAGCCCAGAAGCTAATCCCAAACAGCACAGACACACAGTCAGTACCACCTACTGCTGCTGCAAGGTACTAGACCCTGGCCTTCCTGTTCAGCACTTCAGACACAGGCAGTAGAGCCTCCCTTCATGGACTGTCAAGTTTGGATTCTACAAAGTGCTAGCTATTTCTCAAGCTCTTCCAGTTTTAGAATATTGAGAATGCAGATCTTCTCTGTGAAATAATTACACTTCACAAAAAGCAAACTTGGATTCCCCTGAAATTATTTTACAACTGTGATAATACCACTTTTTTCTCAAAGAGTGACTTCAGGTAATTTGTTTAGGACTAAGTCCTCCTCTATTGCACCTTCACTGAACAGTTATGAAATTTGTTCAGATAGAGACATCCGAAAAACTGTTGTCTTTCCGAATCTGTAAATACTTACGTATATGCTTATCATTAATATCATAAAAATATGTAAAATGTTGTGTGTGTTTTGTAAAGAACACATAATCTAATACGGAGCAAACTGAGGGTAGCTTAATGGTGGCAGTCTGAACTCCAGACTATCAAAGGAAATAGATCTTCACCAAGTTACCACTACAAAAACATTATTGTTTGAATAAAAGTATATTACGAAAAATCAAAAAAAATTCAAAGAAATCATTTCATTAATTAGTCTCACAGTTATAAAAAATATACTTTATTTCTAGTGTGAATCATGTAGTGAAACTACACAAAGTAAACTAAATGATTTATTAGATATCACTATAATCATTTTATGACAAATTAAATCCTGTGTAGTGTCGGAAACTTTTCGCCTTTGGTCCCTGGAAACTGTGACATAGTAATTTCTTAACTTGTGTTAAACTTGCTAAAAACATTTTGTTTGTTAAATCTTTCACTCTAAATCATGCTTTAACTCCTCTGTCTCTTTCCAGACCCTTTCAAATTTTTCAGCATCACTTCAGAAATGTAACCAAAATACTCCTGTAACATTCTTACCAATTGGAATATTCCTCATACAACTGAAGATACATCAGTGACTCAAGGTTAGGAAAATGTTTCTGTCCTATAGAATCAGATACTCCCTGAACACAAAACAGACCTGTTTCTTCTGAGTAATAATTAGATCATTCTGTTCCTGAAGCCTCTGCCCCAACTCTTCTATCCTCCTTTTGTAAAAAGTATTGCTTTTATTCAGGTCTTCTCTCACTGATGATTTAAGCTTCTCAATCTGTGTCAGTAGCTACAGAACAAAGAGCAGAAAAGTAACTCAGTATTAATCATATACAATTATTTCAATGCTACTGGGTTTAAACAATCAAGAGTCATGTTTAAAAATTTCTTTTAAGACTGTTTTTTTTCACAAGGGATGCAATGCAACAAGTGATTCCGCTGGGACCTGTATATATTACAAAATAGCTGCTTGAATCATTTTTTATTTATACAAGGAGAACTACATAAATCTCTGCAGCAAGGAAAGGACATACAAACACACTGATGAAGTTACCTAAAAATAAGATTCAGGAATAAGCCTATGACTGTATAAAGTGTTTTAGTTATGAACAGTGTCAAACAGTGGCATCTCAAGGAAGCCAGATGTGAATTTGCATGCTAAACCTAATATATTAGCTCTAAATACAGAAGAACAATATTTTAAGTGCACCATCTCAAAACCAATACTTACGTTACTCCCTCTTATTCTATTCTTCCACTGTATGTGGTTGTATCATTAACTACATCTTTTGGGGGACTGTTTCATGTTTTTTCCCCACTGCTCTTGACAGAGAAGTACTGGCCAGACCACTATGACCTGCTCAGTTCTCACATGGTCACACAGACGAAAGAAAATGTAAGGAAAGAAGGCAACAGAAACAAAGTAGAAAAGACATTAAAAAGAAATGTAACCGTAAAAAAGGGGGAGGAGGCAGAATAAAACTTTGTATAGTAAAATATATAAACAGATGAACAATAAAATGCTATGGTGCCTTTTCCTGAAAAGGCTCAACAGACGCCGAGTTAGACAACTGTGGAAAAAATAAAATAAAATAAAATAAAATAAAATAAAATAAAATAAAATAAAATAAAATAAAACAAAACAGATAGGTGAAAGAAAAGAGAAAAAAAGATAGAGACACAAGCCACAAGCCACAAGCCACAGTCCCAC
>JAUBNY010000721.1:374420-387218 GCA_032275445.1 Crypturellus soui
AAAACAAAACAGATAGGTGAAAGAAAAGAGAAAAAAAGATAGAGACACAAGCCACAAGCCACAAGCCACAGTCCCACAGTAACTAAAGGTATAGAGTAGATGAAAGCTGCGTATTGCTAAATTGTATCTTAAATGTTTGGCCTAACCACATAACAGTAAACATTGTATAAAACAGTGTTCAAGGAATGGTACAGTTGTAACTGTACCATTCAAAACTTCAAAACACAGACATAGTTTCAGGTGGTTGTCAGATTCTTAGCTGATAAAATCCATTTCAGCTCTGATCACTGAGTAACAGAAATACAAACATAACAAATACATCTAAGAGGACACAATTACCAAATTATTGGGTCCAGGCTTTCTAATCTAACAGACACACTATAAAACATCAAGAACTACTGCAAGAGTAGGCAAATAGGAAAATATCTCCTTGTGCTATAAGTGGTTTGCTGTGCAACTTACCAGACTCTTTTCTGTCTCATGTTCCTGATGAAGGGCTTGTATTCTAGATGCCCATTTACCTTCCTGTATAAAGGAAACCAATGCTAATTCTTGCTAATTACATTATCTCAACAGTTTTATTTTTATAAATAAAGCATATGCACTAAAAAGGTTATCAATGTCATGAAACCTGAGTAACTCCATATTTAAGACCAAGAACAGTTACCACCATGTTTCATATATGCAAGTTGCTACCAAACAGTGCATATTTTCATAAAAGGCCTTGATTTGTGTATGTACTGATTGAAATTGAGAACTGCCCAAGTATTTTGATACACTTCTGTTTACTAACAATAAGGAGACTGAGTAGGATTTTTCTCACAACCAAATAATGTTATTTCACTCAGCAGCAATGTATTTTGTACATTGCAATGATAAAAAACAATGCTAACATCTGAATTTTAAGAGTATAGAGTTAAATTTGCCAAATTTTTCACATCTTTGAGTATAAATGACCGAACTTTCTGTTGAAAGCAACATCTTACAAGAACCAAGATACATAATGCACATCTCAAAAAGTCCGAGAGAGGCTTCTGGGTGGCAGTAGCCTCACAACTCAAGTTTTGAAGATGCAGCGGAGTCTCAGCACAATGCAACAACCACAGTCTCAGAGACCCCCCCGATCCCATCTCTCTGACACACAGGACTTGCTGGCCAGCAAATTTGCACTAGCACCAGCATCTGAGAGTTCCAGTAGCTCAGTAGTTTCATATAGTTTAAAAGCCACAAGTTGGGAAACCGTGCCTGAAAGCTTTTTTACCTTTTCACATCACAGAACATGGAAAAATCCAGTTTTATTGTTATTTCTCTAAAGCAGCCTCTTAGATCAACAAATGCAAATGGCCTACTGGAGCCTTTGGGCACTGAACTGCAACCACAGTGTATTTGGTATGGTTAGATACTTTTAATAAGAAAGAATAAGGGAATAGTAATGAATATCACTGTCAATTTATAAAGCAGAAAATAGAGAAGCAATAAATAAAGAAATAAGTCCTTCACTTTTTAGATTGTACCAAATAACAGTAAATTTTAAAATTTAGCTATTTTAGATAGAAGGGTAAGAATTTTACTAATGAATTCAAGATTCTATTTATATATGTAAAAATTAAAAAAAAAATCAGCAATCTCTCAGAGGTAATACTTTACAGTGTTACCTGCTTTTCAAGAAGTTTTACCACATTGTGATAATCCTGAGGATTCTGGGGTTTCTCTTCTATAAATTCTTGGCTGTCTTTTAATGTCCCTAAGTTGGATTTAAGTTGCATATTGGACTTCTGTAGTACCAACAGTTGCTAAAAGGAATGAAAAAACAATTTAAGAACAGAACACATATAAAGTTTTTTTTAAACAAAACTTATTTAATATGAAATTTACTTAAAGGTAACTGCGAAGACTTGCATTCCATATATGGAGATCAGCAATATTAGTTACCTCCTTACATTAGGAGGATTGAAGAATAAGAAAATAATAACAAGCCTTCTGATACCTTAACTCCTTCAACCAAAATACTGCAATTATATGAATAAAACAACAGAATACAGGGACAGTATTTTTAAAATTTCCTAAGGACTTTCAGATGACTACATCATGTTTCAAACATTTCAAGCTTACTACTTTCTACTATAAGATATTTATGCCTTAAATGGTGAAAAAAAATAAACCACTTACATCTTCTAACGTTGAATTTCTTGAAGATAACTCTTTAAGCTCTTTCATAAACATTTCTTTCACTTTTTCTATTTCATCAGCTAATTTCTCTTTTTCCTCCTCTTTCCATTTCTGAAATGATTGTAGAATTTCTTCTTCTTTTGATTTTTGTTGTTCACATTCCTGAAATTATTTTAAAAGTATTATTTGTATTTTTTCCCCATACACAATACTAAGCACCCAAGTTGTCAAACCACGTGTGGCAAATAGCCACTTTCAATGGGCAACACTGTGGCATCAGAAATGTTAAAAAAAATAGTTTCTGAAAAAATCTGGAATAACAAACTATTTTGAACATTTTTTGAAGAACTGATACTTATTCATTGTGTAACTTTGTAGACATCAATATTCCTCACCATGATCAAGCTGACGTCTCTCTCAGACTGACAACTCTTAGCCTACTCAGCCATACTAAATAAAAAGGCTGTTCCTGACTTTGATCATCCCTGTAGTTCTTCTCTAATTTTTTTTTCATTCTATTATATCCTTTTAGAGCTGAAGAGACCAAATTTACACACAGTAGTTAAGCTGTGGTTAAACCATGGATTTTTCTTTATTATTTATAATACTGGCTTTCCTTTTGTGATTGCTGCTAAGCATTAAACTGATATTTCCATGAAATCATCTATCATAATATTAAGATCTTATCCTTGATAATGAGGCTCAGCTCAGAACCTCATCATGTCATAGATGAAGATCAGATTGTTTTTCCATCCATTACTCAGTCACTCATTTTTGTAAAATCCTTCTGTGGTTCTGAATAACTGGCCTTTCTTCTTAGAAGTCTGAATGACTTAGTATTATCAGCAAACTCTGCAGCCTCGCTGCTTACTCTCTTGACCAAGTTGTATATGAATATGGTGAACATATCTGTTCTTGAACAGATTCCTGAGTTAATCGGAGAATCCTCTCAGGAAATCTATTAGGAAACAGAGGTTGAATTAATCCTGTTGTTGCCTGAGCCTCGGAACCTATCTTGTTCTTTAGAACTCAGTCTCTCAGCCAATTTATGGAATATATTTTTGTGCTTTCACAGCAGAATTCTGCATTATACAGAATACAGAGCTAAAGGAATAAAAGGAATTGAGTGGATAAAAAGTTCAACAATGCAAGGGATGCTGAATAAAAGCTTCTTTTTTCATGTTTGGGTTATATTTGAGGAAAAATTCATAACTTCTGAATATGGAATTCAATTCCAAATGGACAAAAATAGCAAAGCTGTAATCAGAATGACTATCTCTGCTATGAGCCTACCTTAGTCATTTCCTGTTTGTGATGCATGGCCTACTTAAGAGTCCCCAAAATAGCTTATCAGGTATAGATACTAGAACATCCTTCTGGTATATGTAACAATCAATCGTTAAAGGCTAATGTAAAACAGAGATTTCTCTAAATCCATTTCAGCTTCCCAGCAGTGCACAGCAACCTAGCTTTTCCTCTTTACTGCCTCTTGTTATAAAAGAATATTTTTTCCTTTAAATACTGTTTCTTTTTATATTATAAGAAGGAGTATTTTTGTTCACCTTTTGGGTCCATGTTTATCTTCCATATACTAGAAAAATAGGGAAAACAGGAAGAGGCAAAAGGTGAACGAGGCCAGGCATGCTGTCATGCTACAATATTTAGCTATATAAGGGATTCCTTTCAAGCACAGCTGTCCACTCCTTCGCTGCTCTTTATCAGACTGTATTTTCACTGCCCTGAAAATATACGCATTTTTGGCAACCCCTGCTCCTTTACTTCAAGGCATTCACTCTGAATTTGTTTTCCTGCTATCTATAAAAAGCAATCATTCTAGCATCTGGTCACTTAAGAAGCACAGGATCTTCAGTATCCTTCCAGTTCAAAGGAGAAGGGACGAAGAGCTGGAAGTATCACAGATTCCATCTGAACCCTCTCCATAGTGGAATTTCTCAAAAATAGGGGAAAGACTTTCTCCATTTTCTCCCGAACAAAAGAAGACCTAAACTGACAGTGAATGTCAGTAAGAGCAGACAAGCCTCAACTAGTTGCACTTCAAATTCCTATCTTCCCCTACGTTCCCAAAAACAACATGGGTGCTTCAAAAGTCTCTTGCTGTGTAACGATAAAGTTAGTAGTTGTGGCATGACAAGTCTCAGCTAAGATAACCGGCTTCAGAATAGGCAGCCAAAATCCATGCTGCGCTGTTATGAACACCCTGGATTCTGCATCATGGGAAGAACAGTGCTTTGGATGCAGGAGAAATGTGGTTAGAGATTCGTCTCTGAAAAGTGAGGTACAGAAAGAATGAGTAGGGTTATCCAGCAGCTGTCCGTGTTAAGTTTGGGCTCAATACCCCGAGTCTTTCTTTGGCAACTTGAGATGAAAGTCCAACTTCCAGAAATAATGTTTCTGTCTGAATTTTTAATAAGAGAGAAAAAAAGGCCTCTATCTCCCTCATGCAGTTCTTCACTGAAATAGTTTAAAATAAAACTAGGGCACTGTCTCACTTCTACCTGCCTTCACTCACCCACTTTAGTGCAGAGAAAAAGTTGGCAATTGATACATGCTAAAAGTTGGGCATCAGTCTATATTTTCTATAATTCCTCACGGAATAAAGTGATTCCATCAAAGCTACTTTAATCAGAATATTTTATAATGTCTACCTAAAGTGTGAGTTCCAGATACACTTATAGACCAACCTATACATCTTAAAGATGCATTTTCATAGATCCTGACAGACTTCACGAAGGCAGCACAAGGAACCAAGCCCAACACTCAGGACCACAAGGCTTAAAGCTCCTAAGTGTATATGATAGCATAAGCAAGCACAGATAACACCTACATCTAAACTGCATGGACATCTAAGCATCTTCTGTACTTGCTTCACCACATTGCTATAAAGAGGGGAAGAACAGGAAACTCCATAGTGCCCGAGCAAGCTCAGAGACTGTGAGCGACAGTAGGGGACAACCAACTGGCTGTGGCTGTCAGTGAGTGCTGTCTCCCTGGAGAGGAGAGTCTCTTGCAAACAGGTGGCCATGCTGTTTTTGCAGCCACTGGCACTTTTGTTCTTGGTTCTTCTATGGAAAATAAGGTTGCTTGTTTGGTTGCTTGTTGGTTTCAGAGCTGACAGCTCCTCTTTCTTCTGGTGGCTTCTATAAAATCAATTACAATTTATAAAATAAATAGACCAAATGTAAAATATTCTGAGAGAAGAGAAAGGGGATGTCTGAAGAAATGAAAGAGAGAGACTGAGACCATATTCAGGAAAGGAAACACTGCGTGTTTTAAAGAACATTGTTTTTTTTTGTCTTCTGGAAATAAAAAAATAATTAGCCAAAGCAATTGCCTTATTCCTATTAAATTCAAAATTAGAGTTTCAAACCTAATGCTCAGTATTATATTTAAGAATCCTCAAGTTATACAAGAAAAGCTATAAAGCTATATTCTATAACTGTACAAGCTAGACAAGAAAAGAATTTAGAAGCTCTGAACATTGGGTGATCTATTAAAAGAAGGTTCTAA
The DNA here is from genome assembly GCA_032275445.1 of Crypturellus soui. Taxonomy (NCBI): domain Eukaryota; kingdom Metazoa; phylum Chordata; class Aves; order Tinamiformes; family Tinamidae; genus Crypturellus; species Crypturellus soui. The sequence goes on from JAUBNY010000721.1 coordinate 380,118, forward strand.
TGGGTTATAGTTACAACAATTTAACACTGCTTTTGAGCATGATACAAGACTACAAAGGAGCAAACTGCAGTATAAAAACTGGTCTTTTAACTCAACCATTAGCATATGCTGTCTTTTATGTCAAAATTTGTTCCTCAAACTGAATAATAAATTTCTTCTCCATTTACTAATTTTTCCTCCTCTGCTGTGATAGCAAGCGATCTGACTGTATTTGTTTAAATAAAAATGAAAATTGTGAAATAATCTGGAAATATCAAACTGTAAAAGAACTTAAACAAGTAACTCATGGATTCTTTTTCTTTCCTCTCTTCTAGTCAGTAAGTACTATCACAAGTTTTAACACCATCCTAAATAAAACCCTGGCATGTGATTACAAATCCATTACCACTGCTGTAAACTACTCTGATTTATTATTTTTTTTTCTTTCAGTAATGGCTAAGACTACTTTCTGCTCTGGTTCAGTGGCCATACCAATTCTAAACCCTGTATAATTTGTCTGTTTCTTCTCAGTCTCCCTTCCTGGAACTGCTGCATGCCTCTCTCAGTATAGGCCAATTCTAGCTGCTTAACCAAGACTTATGCTTATCTTACAAACTGGCAAATGCTAACAGAAGTGTTGTCTTTAGCTGTCATTTAAAATATGCCTATAATCAAAATAAGGAGAAAAGGGATGTTTAAAACTACTGCGATGGCTATACTGTAATGTCCAAGCAACACTGCTGCTAAATGGGCTAGTTGCAGACACCTTTTCATTCCCGTCTAGTTACAAAACAAGCAATGCACAGTCCAAACTACTAGTGGAGAAGTTCACATTATTTCATACATATTACCTTAGAAAACTTAACCATATTAGCATGTTGTTCAGCCTCTAACTGGGACTTGGTGAACTCTAGCTGCTCCTTCAGTTTATTGATCTCTTCCTGCAATTTGTCTGTCTTTGCGCTCTTCTTTTGTTCTGTTCAAAAGAAATAAAGATTTTAAAGAAAAGCTTGTAACTTTTGAAAATGTGATACTTATTGCAAATGCTTTTCTAGAGTGTTGCAGTAACATCTTCATCAAGTGTGACTCTCATGCACCATCTCTCCTCCCACATGACTTGCCACAGAAGGTTTTGAATAGGTTGGGCTGGACTGCTAACTTTATTCTTAAAGAATGAAAATAATAGCATTAGTGACTTCTCATATAGGTTACGAAATATCTAGAAGGAAAAGTACCAGGCAAGCGTTGAGGGAAGTATCACCTGATTTTAATACAGGTTCAAGAAAGACAGATGAAGGATAAAATGAATCTCAATCATATGATGTTAGTAACATCTAATTTAACTTATTCTAACCAATTTTTATAATGAATCCATTTGGAATTCAACTTCACATTTATTTGTAGTAAGTCAGACCTTCTGTTCCATGAGGAGTACCACAGTAAAAAACAATTTAAAGAACATTTAAAGATATCCAAATTTTTCAACCATTTTTAATCTTGGAACATTTTAACAGCTTACCAAGGATTTACTGGACTGCTTGTCATTTGGAAATCTGAGTACAAAGCCAAATATTATTTTGGAATAAGTTAATCCAGTAATTAGTTTAAGTGGTTTTGCTATCTTTTGCATAGGGGCACCAGACCTCAACATATTTACACATTTCTATATTATTATATAAATTTTCTTGATAATATTAAAGCACATACCAATTTGAGATTCTTCTGGATGACGCCTCTGCATGTGACTTTGCAAAAATGCATAGTTCATAAAAGCCTTCTCACAAAATTGGCACTAGAAAAAAAAACAGATAACATTTATTACTAACTTTATTGTTAGTAATTTTTATGTTTCCAAAGTACATCAGGAACATTTTAACAGCTTACCAAGGATTTACTGGACTGCTTGTCATTTGGAAATCTGAAACCACACTACTAAGAATTTTTGTTTTTAACAGAAAAGAGCTAATAGAGTTTCTTTTCACTTTATACTGTTCTCACAGGCCCAAAATGCCTTTTTCTATTTTATACTGAAAATCTATATTTAATTTGAGGAATGACTGTACTCAAACTATTCTTGCATCACTGCCTTCCCAGACATCCACAAAGGGAATCAGGTAGAAAAAAAAAAAAAAAGAATTTTTATGTTATTAAGATTCAAAACCTAACAAGGTGTAACACAAATGAAGGAACTTCCAGAAAGATGCTTCAGGTGCTTTACCAAGTTCCTTTACTGGAAACTTAATTTCAAAGAAAAATAATGGAAAAAATGTATCTGTTCAGTATTGCTTGTCCTGCATTTTAATGGTATATATGGTTGCAAAGAAGAAACTGTCATATTTTAAGTGAAATCTGGATCCTATCCCAGTATAAAAGAGTTTCAGTTGATATTGAGAGTACATTCCACTCATTTATAGAGTATTAAAAACAGGTAAGTATTGCAGAACCTGAACCAGACTGCAAAGCTCTTGATTTCCTTAAGTAAAGCAGGGCAGCTCACTCCCCATCTCTCAGACTTTTTTTCAGATCAATATGTTAGTAAGACACCACCACTCAGCTGAGTCCGTTCGTTTCATGATGATATCAGTGCAAAGATGCTTAAAAACTGACTTAGCAGATTCAAGATCATGTCATTATAACCAAATTCCCAGACGCCATCTAATATTTAAAATGCCACTACTGATAGCAAGTAGGCCATTAAATATAAATACCTTACAACAACGCTAAAAAATATGAATTATTGAGACAGATTTTGTTGGATAAATGCAAGAAAGTACTAACATAAAATGGAAGGTAAGAAATACAGCATGTAGCAAAGAACCAGAAGGGAAGCTGTAGTGTAACAGATTGCACATGATTTATGGAATGAAATTGGCTGTGAAATAATGTTGTCCATTCATGCACAAACTTTATGTCAGTTTGACTTGCTGGTAGCAGAAGAAAGCTCTTACTGTAGGAGAGTGGACGAACACTGCGAATATCTAGGTTTTAAATCACATGACATTCTACTTGCAACTACTTTTCCGTGGTAGATGCAAGATGCACCTATGGGCACATACACGATACTCACATATTTCAGTACAAGGTACCAAAAAGTAAAAAATTAATATTTAAAACTAAAAGCTTTATTATTAAGATGAAGATATAGAGCAAAAGAGTGTTAAGTTTATGATATGACAGAATTTTATCTGTTGCATTTTCATTGGTGGCGGATTAAAGACAATAAACTTGAACCCCAAAACATGGTTACTGCACCTCTCTTTAGAAATAAGTGCATATCTACTAAAAAAAATGCAAATAACTATTTATGGACTGGTTTGCAAAACAGTCAAGACTTCAAGGGAACCTGAACTATTCACTCAGCAACACCAGCAAAACTCCTATTATCAGGCACTGTGTGGGTCAGCAGATAACCAAGATAATAATATAAGATTATTGCACACTGAACACACTGCTGACCTGGATTTACAAATCCTAGAAAGAGTTTAATTTAACTCTTGCATTCAGATGCAGAATCGTGAACCACTGTAGATTTTTTAGCAATTATTCAGCATCGCTCCCTGAGCTCACTTATTGAGTGTCACAGGAATGACCAAAAGCAGCCAAACAAAACCATGACTTTAAGCTAGCAGACACAAAGATACAAGGCTGTCCTGAAATACTGTGTCAAGACTGTGTCCAGTCCACGCTTTACAGATTTCAGGCATTTGAAGCTAATAAATATTTAAATCAAACTATTTTGTCCAGATCAAAACAAAGCGAAACCAAGAAAGACCCGAAACAGGAGTCATGGCATGAGATGTCCAGACACCAGTGCACTAAGCCTCTCGGGCAAGATGTATGAGGACAGGCCGGTGGGGGCACGAGGGATGAGCTCACCCGCTGGTGCTCATCACTGCACATCCGAGTCACTTTAAAGTCACATACAGAAATAGAAACTTGGTGTCTGGGGAAAACAGAGCATAAAGGCCAACACTAGCACAGGCACTTAGGCAGGTCACTGCTTGTCACCAGTCCTGCTCTACCTGTCATGTATGTTTTCCAGCCATGCAGTAGACATGTGAGGAAAGATAGCAACAGAAAGCACCAATGCGTCTATCTCAGGCACATATGTGCAGACTATGTGCAGGCACATATGAGGCACATTAGACACACCAAAAGTGAACCTGCAGAGGAGTTGTTAGCAAACAGAGGATCCGCAAAATCAGATGTAGCATTCTGTGAAAAACGTGAGGTAGCAGCCAACAGCCTGTAAAACAGAGGTGAAGCACGACACGCACAGGTGACACAGCCCCGTTTTGGGATGTCCCCCATCCCTGCAGCACAAGGACACAACCACAAACCAAAAAGAGGGGTCATGAGGAAGGGACAATCATCCCCAGTGGGCACAGAGCTGGCAAGGCCATGGCATGTGTGTGACCTCTGTTCTCACCTGGTGGTAGCTGGCCCGGGCCTCCAGCATCATCTGCTGGGTGCTGATCATCTTCTTCCTTCGCCGGCACTCCTCCTTGAGGGCCTTGATCTCCTGTGAGCCACGGGCCAGCTCCTGGCGCAGCTGGTCGCGCTGCGTGTGCGCTGCCTGCAGGGCCTCCTCAAGGCCGCTGAGCTGGGTGCTGAGGTACTCCTGCGAGTGCAGCAGGTACTCGGTGCACAGCTGGGCCAGGCGCAGCAGCTTGAGCAGCAGTGGGTCGGCCGGGCCCTGGCAGTGCGGGCAGCGCTCCCGCTCGGCGCTGCAGAACGTCACATGGCCCAGGTGCTCCTGCAGCGTGGCCACGTCACCCTCGCGGCACACGCGGCCCACATCCACGGCGCTCAGGCGGCGCCACTCGGGGCTCTCGTGGCGTGTGCGGAACTGGAAAGCAGGGAAGGGTGCCGGAGCCACTCCCGTCGCCGCCGTTGCTGCTGCTGCCGCTGGGTAGTAGGCACGCTCAGTGAAGGGCTGTGGAGAGAAGCTGCCGCTCAGACAGGGTCCAGGGGGACTCAGTGCGGCACTGCTTACCGTGCCTGTGCTTACCATGGCTGGCCGGCTGCCGCGCGGGGCTGCCGCTGCCTCCGGAGCTCCCGCGTCCTCCGTGTTGCTATGGCAGCTCAGTTCCGGCGTCCCTGCAGAACAGCGGAGTGAGGAGCTGGCAGCGCCTGTGAGGAACCCTCCCCTCTGCCCTCACCGCGCTTGTCCTCGTCTCCCCCTGCCCTCAGTACATGCTGGGGGGGCTCTGCGCATCCTCCTGGTTGCGCCTTGCTCCCCAGCCCATGTCTGCGGCCAGGCACGAGCCCACCCACCTCCTAACGATCCCAGCTCCCCACCTTCGAATGGCCCTGTGCTCGGGACCACGCTCGGCTCTCACCAACATGCGTGGATGTGGTACCACCGCGCGCCTGCCTGCCCGCCCCCTGTAACTGCACAGTCCCTGCCTCACCACATGTGCCCATCCTCCCTGCCTCACCTCCAGCATCCCCACGCACTTCACCCCAAAGCATCTCACAGCCTGTGAGATCGTGACACAGCAGTGTCATGATCCCATCCACAAATGATTCCCTTCACAGGTGCCCAACGATTAGTGCCTGTCTTCCTACCTCACCACAATTTGCCAGGTGTTCCCATTCCCTTGTTCTTCCTTGGTGGCTTTAAAATTTGCCCTCAGAAACAAATATCCTTCCCCTCCACCAGGCTACATTATCCTATTTCCTGCCTTTCCCTGAATACTCTTCTCTAAAATCATCTTTTCCTACTACTTCTTCTTAGCATTTCAGACCCCTGCGCTGCTTCTGCTGTATCACCCACATTCCACCTTTACATCCACACCTTTTGTCCCTTCCCTACACAGTTAGTTTCTCATCCCTCCAGTCATTTCAATTTACACTCTTCTTGAGCATTCACACAGCACATACTTGATAACCTGTCAAGCAGTGGACAACGTGTTGGATGGGGGCACTATTCTCCTCATGAAAACATTCTTCCTAATATCCCACCTGGTAGCTAGTTGTGGCCACTGCCTCATGCTGTATCTGCTACTGTCAAGAAGGGTCTGGCTCTGACATTCATGCAGCTTTAATAAGTGCCTCCTTCCTCCTCCTCACCAAACTGAAGAGCAAGTAACCCCTCTTTGAAGGTTATTTGCTCTCTGGTTGGCCCTTGTTCTGCCCCCTCCGGTTTCTCCACATGCTTTATGCCCCCCTCAAGGTGAGATTCCTCCCTCACAGCTGAGTATTTTGCATTCTCCCTCCATCACGAGCCATATCATGACCACAGTGAGTGCACGACACCCATCCACGCCACTGACAGCAGGGCTGCCACAAGCACTAGTGTAAGGAGAGCTTCCCTCACACCCCACAACCCAAGCACACCACAGCATCACTGCACACATTGCCATGAGACCCAGGCACTGCCTCTGACCCTCGGGTATCTATCAAAACCCTTAGTACGTGCCACATGAGAAGGACCCAAATCCATGTCAGGAATAGTTAGGCACTCGCTTCAACAATCAAGAGTCCCAAATGCTACCAGGCTCCCTTATTCTTCAGGCTCACTTCTACCCATGCAGACAGAGAAACCTGAAGGAAAAGCCATTCTTTCCATAGCCAGGGAAAACCATGGGAGCATCTCTCTTGCTTCATCCATGCATATAAAAAAGTACATCCTTCCATTTCCCCCACTTTTGTGCAAAAGTTTAGGATCGGTCCTCCTGAGAATACATCCAGGCACACGAGACGGTTCATCAAGCTACCAAATGGACTTCAGGATATTTCAAGTTTGAACAGTTAGGTTGGTAACATTGGCAAAGGATACTGAGCCCCGCTGTCTGATTACCTGAGCCGCCCTAGAAGGCAATATTCCAAAATAATTAGCACTATAATTCATTTTTTTGAACCTTTAGTCTTGAGTCTACGCTTTACTGCAATACCTAAAGTTCAGGCAACAGCCTCAGAAGATATTTCAGTATCTTCCATCACTTACCATGACTTTTTTTAACTTACAAAAAATATCTGCAGACAGGCTATAAAATCAGACTTTTAACAAAATGAAATATCAATCTCAGGAAAGCGGCAAACCAGCCAGAAGTGAGGAAATTCTGTGATCTGATTCCCAGCTCACCACTATCCAGCACAGGCAGAAGCTACATGCAC
>JAUBNY010000721.1:394981-410511 GCA_032275445.1 Crypturellus soui
GCCCACGACCCGTCGCGGGCGGGCCGGGGCTCGTCGCCGCCGCGGCCGCCAGTGTCGCCGCGGGCGGGCGGGGGACCATGGTGTCTCCCGCGGCCTCCGCCGGCCGCCTTGGCTCCGCGCTGCCCTTCCTGCTCGTGCTCTTCGACCTGCAGTACCAGGGTGAGCGCGGCTGGGGAAGCGGGGGAGGCTTTAGAGGCCCCAGGGGCGGCCGCCCTTAACGGTCGTCCGAGCTGAGGCGAGGCCGCCATGGCCGGGACAGAGCGGCCTCCGCCGGGGCGCGGGGAGGTGTCGGGGCGGCCCCCGCGAAGGGAGCGGCCGTGGGGGCGGCTCGGGGACGCGGGAAGCGGTGGCGCCAGCGCTGCGCGTCGCGCCGGGGCCTCGGGCAGCGCCGCTCTCCGGGCCTGCTCGCAGGGAGCTCCCGGGAAGCTCCCTGGAAGCTCGGACCGGCCCCAAGCGTCACGCGGCCGCATCGCTGCTACGCAATCCGCAAATTCAAAGTCTGTGTACTTACTTATTTTATTTTTTCTTGTTTTTTGTAATCCACAGCTGTGGTTGTTAGTGCCCCATCTGCAAATTTGCTGTGGCTTCTGATGGTCCCTTTCATTCATTTATTATTTATTATTTAGTTATTTTATCATCATGAGTATTTGAAGGTCGGCAGGGCAGCTTATCTGGACCTTGTGCAATTGGTTTGCTGTCAGAGTATCCTGTCAGCAGCACCTGTTTAGTCAGACTGAGGTTCATAAGCTCCTGGAGAGCTTGTAGCTGAACTGTAGCACCAAACTCTTGCACAGAAATGCAGCTGTGCTTGGGGAACACCCTGGCAGAGGTGGATGGAGATGGAACTGAAACTGTTGCTGCTCAGAATAAGTGCAGCTAACCTGGCATGGCACTAGAAATGCAGCTGGACGGTAAAGGAAAGAAAGCCCCAGCTGGCCAAGTGGCAACAGAAATGTAGTGTAGCACAGATGGCCTTGCGCTGTGCTATTGGAAGAGCAAACACAATCAAGGTCAAAATAGACTTAAAAAGACTCCGGCACTGGTGCTCCTGCTGGGGATTCCTTAGTCAGAAATTCTGACATCTTCCAAGTATATTCTCTGTAAATGAGCAATTTAATGACTGTGGAATTACATAAGCCCCATTCCCTAATTTGGGTTACATTTTCTCAATTGAACTTGAATAGTTTAGCAAATATGTTTTGAGAGACAGCAATAGTATTGGAAGTGATGGTTCTTGACATTAGTTTTCTTCCCCATCTTTTTTCATGAGGTCATGTCCTAGGAACATCCGTTAAGGTGTAGATTTTCTTGTGTTATTTAAAGTATCTGCATTTCTTCTTATTTTTTTTTTCTCATTTTTTTTTTTCTCAACATTACTGGATTTTAAACTCAAATGCCTTAAAATTCACTTTTATGTTTTAAGTCCTGCTGCCTTGATAGTAGAAGCCTCCACCATGAACCTGTGGGACAAGGGAGCCCATATTAGCGTTGAGCCTTAAATTCAACATTTACAAAAACTAATTTGTTGATGGCTGGTGGATGAGCTCAGTATAAAGCTTTGCTATGCATGTTGGTGTAGCAAGTTGCAGCTCACCCTTTGCTTTTATGTCTCGAATTTCTCCTCCCGGAGAACTTCTGCCTGCTGAGCAAGCTCTCACGCCCTCACCTCCCTGGGAGGTTCTGCCTTGTGGATGGTTGTCCACCCTTACAGCAGCAAGAAGACATGGGAGGGGAGGAGTGTGGTTTCTCTTCCCCCTCGCCTTCCTAGTAGTAAAGGGAAATATAATATATGGACTGAAATTACATACAGCTTAATTGGGGTGGAGCAAGAGTAGCTGCTCTGCTCTCAGGCCTCACATGAGCCCTTTCACAGTGCTCCACTCTTGGGCCTCGCATGAGCCCTTTCGCGCTGTTCCTGAAGCTTAGTGATTGCTCAACTCTTGTTTGCTTTGATGTTGGGCTTAAAATGAGTGTGCAGGCCTGTGCGCATGTGGAGCCTGAATTTGGTCAAAGATAGCTGCAGACTTAGAGTGGAAGGTAAGTGCAGGGTAATACTCTAGTGCTAAGCAAAAAGCATTGCCCAGCAGGGCCCACTGCTCACTTTACCCCCCCAGTCCCTTAAGATTAAAAAAAAAATTGGGGGGTGGGGGGGGTGGATAGGAAGGAAATTTTAAAAGGCTGCAGTTTTAGGTGAGTGACATGTGCTTCTCCTCTGTGACTTTGTATCAAGCCTTTCTGGTACACAGTTAGAATTTATTTTGTTCATTTTCAAAGGCTTCCTGCCCAGCTCAGGGACAAGATTTCTAAAAGATATTTCTATTTTTTTTTTTCTTGAGTAGGATAATTTTATAGGGAATGAGAGAAATGTGAGACAAATGTACAACTTGAAACTGGTGAAATTGCAGTTTTCTTGAGGCTTTATATGTTATGGGTTTGGCTACTATATTTGGCTACTGTATAACTTCCTGGTAAGTTTTTATTTGCAGTGAGTCAATTTAACTCGAAATACAGGTTAACTGCACGTGTGTGTCACTGCTGTGCCTTCTCACTGACTCCTTGTTGAGAGTAAGGGCTGGTACCATTTCCTATCTCGGAGTTTTTTGTGTGTTCCATTGCTGCATCAGGCTTTGGAGCCTGAATTTCTTCAGAAAATCTGTCTTGAGTTAGATAGGATAGATAGGCTTTCGTATGTGGTATTCTGAGGCTAGGTTGAATACAGCAACTTTTAAAAATAATAAAAACTCAGCTCATACAAAAGATACATAAGCATAACATTTATTATTTTTAGAATTTCCAAATATGTTAATTTGAATGGTATTATTTCTAATAGTTGAGTTTCCTGTCTTACTGGAGCAAACATGATTTCAGATGTGCTGCTAGGTCTTTGATATCTGGCACCTTAATCGCTGTGTATCTGCTGGGAATAGCCCTGCTTTGGAAGTTGTTTTTTCTGGGCTGAGCGAACTTGTTCTGCAGGGATCAGGGACCCCACAGACCTTCGTGCACTACCTGGTTGCCCTGGCTGTGTTGTCACTCTTGCCCTACCCTGTTTAAATGTTTTTCCTGTACTCTGCTTGCTGGGTTGCTGCTAATGCTCATGTTTCTCACCTCTCATTTGCTACCATTATCTACAGTATTTTCTAGGGGAGGGGAAAAATGTCTCACTTGCCTAATGGGTTATGTAACTGTAAATCTGTATTGAATATAATGTGTGTGAAAGGCACTGAATGGTACTGGTACATCTCACTGTGCGAACTCTGCTCTTCAAGCTGTCCTCCCGCAACTAGAGGTGACACAAGGAAGATCTTTTGGAGACTGAGCCTCAGTGAGACTGGAGTGCCAAGTTTAGGTGCATGAAATATGCTTTTTTGTTAGCTTTGTCTCTTCTCCTTAGTCAATGCATAATTTGCAGCCCAATTTCAGGGTGGGAAGACCAAATGTGGCACTGCAAATTGACAAAGTTTTAAAGATTTCAAACAAATATGCAAATCCAAAGCCTGTCAAATTTGTCTGTTGTTTTCTCCCCCGCCTTCTCCCCCATTGTTTATTATTATTATTTTCAGTCTTTTTTTTTCAATATTTCTTTTAAAAGATGAACCTTGGACCATGATCAAAACTAAGCCAGACCAGAAGCAAAAAATCATGTGGCAAGTCAGAAAGTCCATGTTTCTGAAAAGCGGACATTCACATAAAAGCTATGTTAAAAGTGGTGTACCGTATTCAAAAATAGGCAAGAATTCTTCTGCACCACTGTCAGTGGAGCTATTTTTATTTTATTCACTTGTTTGCACTTGGAATGGATTTTGAAACCTATAGCTTAATAAGATTTTCAAGAAGAGGGTACTGTCTTAGCCTTTTTAAACACAAACTTTATGACTTAGTTTACATATTTGTGAAGTCAGTCACCTTAATTTGAAAAGGAGTTGGGTGGGATTGGTTTGCTGTCCTAGTTGTAAAGCAAACAATTGAATTGAAGCCCTTGAATCTAGGGTTTTTTGAATTATTAACAATATTTAACACTTATAGCTCTTTTCAGTGGATACAGAATGTTTTCTTCATTTTAATACAGGCTGCTCAGTGATTATTTATTTTAATATATAATGTGGAATTGAAAAAGTTATGGACTGTTTTAATGAGTGGGAAGGGAACATAATGACATCTCAACTACTGAAAGCTGTTAGTTCTAAAATCTTGATGACTAGCTGGTCAGAAATTACTTTTTTCACTACAAATATTTTTATTTAATCTACTTGGAGTATGAGAAGGTTTGATAAGCTTTTAATTAGCATAGTGTTGAATTTTTGTATTTCCTCCATGGCAGAATTCATTATTTCAATAATTTCAACACTTTTTTCTTGACAGTCTTCCTTGCCTTGGTGACTGAGCAGCAGCAATTTCTTAGTTTCAAAATCCTAGCACTTCTGAAACATGCCATTTTCATGTAATTTTCCTCACATAAGAAGGGAGTGAAAATTCTAACAGTATGTATCAAAGCTGCTGCTTATAATAGATGAACTACAGTGTTTATCCACTTTGATATCTCCTTGGGAGAAAGGAAAACCTATTGGCAGTTTATTAGGCTCCAGGTTGTTATAATACAAGACAGTGTGACTTTTTTTAAACAATGCCTATTTTTATCATACGGATTTTGGTATAATTAAGCTTATCAATCAAAATATTGCTCTTTTTCTTTAAGGAGCTGAATGTGGAATAAATGCAGAAGTAGAAAAACAGCTTGAAATGGGAAAGAAGCTATTGGCTGCTGGACAGCTGGCAGATGCTTTGTCTCACTTCCACGCAGCTATAGGTACGTACTGTGACTGTTGCACTGGAATACCTCTTATTTCCTAGTATTTGTTTGTTAAGTTGCTTGTTTGCTTACAAGTTACGGTGCCTGAGTCGTAGAAATAGTGACACCTTTATGCAACGGTGTAGCAGAGGCACAGGAGTAGGTTTTACACTTTTTTTTGATAAAAGAAGCTGCTAAATAAGTGACATGATGTGTGAACACCAAGTCACTGCTGTTTGCCAAATGCTTGTCTGGAAGCAATTAGACTGTTGCCGTCTGATGAGGTGCTCTCTGTGTTATGAAGAATAGATCTAATCTTTACGAAGTTTTTCAAACTGTGAATGGAGGAGTTTGTCCGTGCTTTCTTACTTTCCAGCTCCGCTACAAATATTAGAAATGTGTTACTTTTTAAAATCATAGTCAGCAATAATCTCAATTAAAAGGTTCCTACAAGTTTGAGATACCAAACTGGCAGTGAAGAGTGCTTTGTAGTTAACTGTCACTCTTGTAGTCAGCTAGTGAATGAATTCAGGTGTTTTGAGTTTTCAACAAACTGATGAGTTAAATATGTCTTGTATAAATGATAAAGCAGTTTTGCTGCGTTGAGCCTTTGAGTTGAAACAGAAAGGTGGACACTGGCACGAGTGAAGAACGATGGCTGTTAACACTGCAATTTGCTAATTTTATGTGTTTTAATTTGACAGATTGTTATATTGTGTATATACAAGTGCAGAGGCTTCTCTGTGGGAAGAATAAACATCGAAGTGTTACACAGTAATCAGTCATGCTGTTGAGACTTTGCTGTTTATGTCATGTTATAAAAGTGGAAAGGAAACAAGTGAAATGCTGATCCTGAGTTCCTAGCATTTCCTTTAAGCTCTCCGAGATCAACTTCACATACATAAAGAGTGAAAAGGAGAACATCTCCTTCCTCTGTGCTGTAGAAATACTCCATTTGCTTCTTGCGTTGCTGGCAAAACTTCCTCTGTGATCTGAGCAGAATTCATGTTGACCATATATTTTATTCCTTTATTTTTGCTTCGGAAGCCTTAACTTGGAGTCAGCGAACAGCTCACAGCCATGTGAAGGCTGGTGTTGCAAAGGAGGGACTGGTGGGAGATGGGGTGAGTGGGGAGGTGTAAGGAAGTCTCCCTACTTACCTTGCTGGGAGGTTTAGTACAAAGTTGTGTTCAGGCCCATTGCCTGAACTTTCATCAGACTGCTTTTCATACTTTCTTGTTCTGAAAAGAGATTAAGCTAGCCTATGTACTGTGTTTTTAGAATGAGTGAGAAGAAACTTATTTTTGTCTGTATGACATCACAGCACGCATTAAGTAAATAGCCTTTTTAGATCTGGCCTCACATCTAAACTGAAGGTACTGTCTATTTTTCTTTTTTTTATTATTTTTAGACACTTTTTTTTTTTAATCCTCACAAGCTGATGGTTTATGCCTTCTCCCTGGGCAAATATGAATCCCCATTCATTGCTGTTACTGGGGAACTCTGAGTCAAAACAGTTCTGGCTGTCAGTAAGGGCATCGTTCCTGGTGCTGGGACATACTTTCTAGGTTAGCTCTTTCCTGTCTCCTTTCATCCTGTGTGCATTAAGTTCCTTAATTTCAGCTATTAATTTGTGCCTAGTCTACACTTTTATACAGTAGGACTCAATCTCAGCTCGTTCTTTATTTTGAAGACGAGAACATTTGAACATAGCTGACGTAGTTCATAAAGTGATATGCATCTTTAGGGGCTTTTGCTAAACTTTCATGCAGGACGTTAGTACTCTGGTAGCTGAAAGACTGTAGAGGAAGAAAGTAGGTATCTTTTTATAGTGCAACTTGAACTGGTGTGTTGATTATAAAGATGGCTAGCTATGAGGCTCAGTTACCTACTGCAAATTTTTTGGCAGTGCTATTTTTTCCATTCATTTTGATATTGGCCTTTAAGCTCAAATGATGTGAGGAAGAGCAATATCCATTTTGTTCCTTAGATATGAGGCTTTTCTCATAGCAAATTCCTTTTAATAGCACAGTAAAAAACTTGACTGTCTTGTACTATCTCTGCCTGTTCAGGTGGCCCAACTTTTACTTCTCCCCTTTCCACTCCCCCCACCCCTCAGAGGCCACGGTAATTTGTCACCTGCTTGTTTGAAATACAGCATAGAGGAGAATATACAGAAAAAGTCTCAGTAGCTGAATTTTGGGTTCCAAAGGGTCATGTTTCCCTTGTGTTAAGGGTATGTGCCTATGTGCCAGCCTGGAAAGTATGAATATTGATGAATCTTGAAGTTCAACCAGCAACATAGAATTTGTTAGCTTTGAAGCTGACCTTCTAGTTTAGATACTCTTCGTGTTTTTGGCTATCATTAAGATAGGGTTTTGTTATCCACTTAATATTAAATAAAGAGGCTACTACTATCTTAGTGATAGATATAAAGGGGTTTTGCATCTGTAACCGTACTGGGATAACATAGATTGGTTCTTTGGGGATTGTTTACGTCCTCTGTGATGGACAGGGCCTGGGAAGGAGAATGGTGGATTAACACGCTTTCAAAAGTGAGCCTGCAGTTGGAGATAAAGGCTTAGTATGCAGTCACTAGTATGTGGAGAGTTTGTTTTGTTTTGTTTTTTTCCCCCTGTACAAACTCTTTCTTATTTGGAATTTACTGTGTTTCTGTTATCGGCATTGTTGTAATCAAACTGTATTAGAAATACTGCTTGGAACAAATGTTTTATTGATAAATGCCTTTTCCCAGTGGCTCAAAACTCAAGTAATGTATTTTTAGTCATTGCAGTTCAGCTGTATCCAAAAGTTCAATTGCTTCGAGACAGTGTTCTGATTACTGCTCTTTCGCTTGCAGAGGGAGACTCAGATAACTACATTGCTTATTACCGAAGAGCCACAGTGTACTTAGCCATGGGCAAATCGAAAGCAGCAATTCGTGATTTAAGTAAAGTGGTTGAATTAAAGCAGGACTTCACATCGGTGAGTATGACTGGAATTGAAAATTGTTCAAGCATAGAAAAGTTGCTTCAGAAAAGAGTGTTTTTCACGTTTTGCTAAACAAAGTACAGAGGGATTTAAACGGAAAAATAGCAATGGCAAGTCTTGGAACTTAAAAACAGTCTAGCCAGTTATTCTAATAGCTAATAATAAGTTCATGTTTCCTGTAAATCTTTATTGAATGTTTTCCTTTGCTCACTTACAGCCGTTTTCCTCTTAGTTGTCAATTCTGTGCCCTCAGAGGAAGGGAGGAGCAGGAACCTCTTTTGTCTAATCCATATTTGAGATATCCTTTTCCCACAGGACCTGTCTAGTTTCACTGCCTTCTTATGAGACTGTTGTTCATTTCTGCTCACCATATAGAGAGTAGGGACTGCCTCACTAGGTAGAAACTGATGCTGAAGTGTTCTCACTCTGATTTATTTTATTTTCTCTCTTATCTGATATATCCATTTGCAGTGGCATATCCTGTTTAGATTACATCAGAGGCCTAATAAAACATGTTGAATTGATAAGGCAAAGAAAAGCTGTTGTCATTTCTGATTCAGCTTTTAGCTTCTAATAAATGTAAACTTTTGTTTCCATTAGAGGTTTAATACATTTCGAATAACTTCCTTACTTTCCTGTATTCCAATTTACAAATAAAAATAAATTTTCTTTTAATTTCAGGCAAGATTACAGAGAGGGCACTTACTGCTCAAGCAAGGAAAATTTGATGAAGCAGAAGATGACTTTAAAAATGTGGTAAGTTGGAGGCCTGTGTTGAAGCTCACTGCTTTTAAACTTGAGTTCTGAGCCAAGGTCTCATCTCGACCTCAGGTGAACCCGAATGGCATCGGTGTGCATGCCTTCTGTCTGCAAAGCCATTCCACAGGGCCAGGAAAGCATTTCCAACACTTTCCCTTCGGAACTAGGAAGCGCCCAGTGCTTCCATACAAACACAGCTGGATATTACTCATGGCGTTCACTCTTACCTGTGTTTGCTCTTCAGGAGTTGCTGGTTTGTTGAACAGCTTGCCTGTCCCATATGCCAAAATAAACAGTTTTTTTTAATATAGCTATACGCAGCCTTGTTGGCTTTCTTGAAGTGTGTCAGAAAGCAATTTTGAAGTGCAGCTTACTGATGTCTGATGGGAATCTTTAGGGTATATAAGACAAAACCAGAGTGGTTTACAGTTCTTCAAGATAAATCTGGGCAGCTTTGTTGTTTGCTGATGTGGGAAAGTATCAGTCAGCTCCCGTTAGCTGAGGATGTGGTCACTGCAGCAGCATATACACGTTACTGGTGTTGTTGCTGAGCTTGTGTGTGCATATCTCTGCAGTTTGTCTTTCTTAGTGTTTGTTGCTTAACGTCACGTATGTAAACACTTTTCTGATCAAAATCAGCTGCAGAAACTTAGGATTTCTACCTTGAGTCAGGCAAATGGTTTCAGTCCTTGGTCTAGCTGCTGAATGAGCCCAAGATTGCTTCTGAGAGGATGACTAGTACAAAGATACCAGGCTGGTCCTGAGTCTTGGTTTCTTTTTCTTTGGTTGTACGAACGATGTTGTTCATGAACTTTCAAAATGCATTGTTTGCCCTATTCTTTGAGAAGGGCTCGATCGTCAGTTAAATAAAGTCTATATAAGCAAAGTAAGACAATATTTAAAATAATTCTCTTTAGTAGGCTAACATTCCTTTTTTTCTTGACTTGCATTTTAAGTAGAATATGTGTTTAGGTGGCCAGTGAGTGAATTCCCTGTTTCCTTCTATTTTTTTCAGATAGTCTCATTGTTATACCAATGCTTTAAGTGTCTTTAAAAACAAACAAAACAACTAGCTGTACTCTGGCAACCCCTTTAAATGTAAGTGTAGGTGAGGATCTGAGTAGCTGTCCAGGTTCTGACTGTGCTGGCAGGATATCCACTTACTAAATAGGAGATTAGACATGCAGCATGCAATCAAGTGCCTGAATCTGGAGCTAAATTATGGTGAGGCTTTGGCCGTGCTACCTTCGTTGTGTTCATGCTCTCAGTCTGGGAGCAGTGTCACAGGCAGGCAGCAATCTGGTCCTACATCTGAGTCTTTAGAATTCACATATCATTAAAAGCTGCTGAATTAAAAAAAAAAAAAAAAGTTTTTTTTTATGTAAGGAAATTCTCCCATTTTTGAAGAAAAGTCTTACTGTGCAGATTTTCAATTTGGATAATTCTGAGGATGATAATAGACCCACAAGAATGAATGGGGGATTATTTTGAATTGTTTCAATATGACAGCTCTTACTTTTGTGTTAATCTTTTCCTGAAGCAAGTAGTTGTGTAAAAGAGATGGACTTGTTCCTGTGGAGGCCAGCATTCCTAGGAGTAGGTTGTATGCCTTTGGATGCTAGTGGATGTATTCTCTCTTGTGTGATTTCACTGATTTTTTTTTTTTCTGTTTGTCAGATGTTGATTTTTAAGGGAGGAGATCAAATTTTAGAATCTTCCCTACTTTTGAGCTGGAGAAATTGCACCAGGGTGGGGAAGTTCAGTCTTGTGTTGTAGTTCTGCTTGGACCACTCCAGGACAGAGAGGTAGGATGAAGCTTTTTGGAGTTCGTATGCAGGAGAGTCAGTGTAATTCCTGCTACCTGTGGAAACTTTGCAGTGACTGGTGTAATGAATGAGCTGCCTGTAAATGCTCTTTCTTCTGTCCCTGGGTGTAGCAGAAGTTTATCAGCTAGCAGGGCATTTCCTGCATTTCCTGCTCGCTGAAATGAATCACTAGGAGGCTGGGGCAGGGGAGGGTGGCTCGGACTGGCCCCTCCATGTGTTGTGCAGCTCCGCACTTTGTGAACACTCTCCTTTTTGCTTCTGGATGTGCTGGGCTCTTACATGGGCCTCCCACGTGTGCATGTGTCATAGACAGGGGCTCTAATCCTTGGCTTTAAGAGCCGCTGCACACGAGCAATCTGAGCAGACGCCCTTTGAGTGGCTCTGTGCCGTGGGGTGATGGTGCTTCCCTGCTCTCGTTGTTCCAGACTGGTGCCCTGCTGGTCACGGCTTCTAAATTATCAAGCCAACAGGGCTGCTTTGAGGGCGCATCAACACTCCTATGTAAGGCCTCCTTCAAAGAAAGTCTTTGTTTTTAAGCATGTGGGTTTATTTCTTCCTTTCCCCTAGGGAGAATAAAAGGCACACTGGTGGGCTGTGCTTGAGGAAGGCCCTCTGAAAAGGAGGTGGGAGCTGCAAGTTCTGGCAGCCTCCTGCTACATGGTGCCAAAATTTCCTGCACCTCCCTCGGGCCCCCATTATAAAAGACCCCAGGAGAAGTGGGCTACTGAACTCTGTATCAGGCACAGAGGTTCTGCCTGTGCCACTGGAAAGTGTGGAAAAGGCCCAGCTGTCACATTTCTTTATATATATAATGTTTGTTTATTTTGACTCACTGTTGCAGTTCGTGGCAACAAGCAGTGTAAACCGAGATGCCCTTGTTCCGCTTCCAAGGGGGACAGGATTACACAACGAAACATTTCACGAACATTTCCCAGTTGGAAGCGGGAAGAGCCGCCTCTCCCTCCACTAGGTGTCAGCCGAGACTCAGTCACCGAGTGCCAGGGCCGCTCACGGGTGGGTGTCCTGCGCTGTGGAGGAGCCGCCTGCAGCTGCTGCTGGGAGAGGCCCTGAGCAGTGCTTTCCCTGAGCTGCTTGCGGGATGTAATCACCCTGGCTTGAGTGTAGGCAAAGGGCACCTGGCTGCTCAGAGCACATTAACTTCTAGTACAGTAGGTAAGGTACTAAACAAGGCCAGGTTGGATATCTGTGGGTTTTCCTGCTTTTAAAAAAAGGAGATTCAGGTTACAATTCGTGTTAGATTCTTTCCCAATGATTTCTTCCATGGTAATGTGCTCATCTGTAGCTTCTTTACTGAAGGCAGAGAGGTATTTCAATATTTCCTTTCTTCAATCTATCTTGAATTGCAACTGTGCTACCTAGTAGGCCTTGCTGCCCATACAGAATTTTTCTCTGTGCCATGTTCCTGAGGTTATGGATGCTTGTCTTGTAAATAACACAAGCTATGGGCTTTCCTGCAGCACTGCTTAGTGTTTTTCACAAGTCTGATCAGTCTGGTTTTGCTCTCTGTGTGTCCACCACTGTGGAAAACAAAACAGCTCCAGACTTTGTAGGTGTCTGCCCACATGAGTAGCACTGCTTCACTGTAAGCCAGCTAGATTACAAAAAAAAGTTTATTGGAAAACTGCACTCTGGAACTTCTTAATGTTTTATTTTTTTAAGCTACTGTATATAAGAATATTTGTTGTTAGTGTTTGTATATAACATGTGCAACGGCACAAGTGCTACAGCTGAATTGGCTATATATCTTTAACCTAGACTCTTTGAACACATTATATATATAAATGAAGATACCTACTACTGTATTTATGTGGGATTCCTGTGTTAAATGCAAAGCTTTTTTGTCAGTGTTGTTGATGAGAAGCTGTTAATGAGAAGTCTGTTGATTCAGAGCCAGTGCAGAGGAAAGTGTAGGACTAAGTCGCTGGAAGCAAGACAGGTCCATGGCAAGGCCATGAGCTTGCTTGTATTTGCCACACACTCCTTCTGAGGCTTGGAGAAGAAAAAGGGTATCCTGAAGCAGAAAGTCCTGACCAACCTCAGTAAACAGTCACATGCTCCATGTTCAGGGTTTCCAGTGGTGTGACCTCCAGCAGGTTTTCTGTGTTTGAGGATCCTTTCCTTAGCATGGTACTGCAGAACACTGTAAAGCTTCATGAAATAAAGAATGGATTGCTCATCCATAGACTTTAACCAGAAGATACATGTGAGTACAGCACACTGCAGCTAGTCAGATAGTTAAATTAATTCAGACTGGCACGTGGTGTTTTCAAGCTAGCTGCGTCCGACACACAAAATGCCAATAGATCCCATGTAGTTTATCTACTGTCAGTCTAGCTTCAACTTTTTGTCACTGCTGCTATTCCATTTAAGTGTTTGCTTAAGCAACAGTGTCACTGTCTTGTATTTATGCTTATAGCTTTTGTGTGTATGGTTAGAAAGTCATATTGACAGAAGTTATGAAATATAATGAAGTATGGCAGGGTTGAGGATTTTTTAAAGTTGTTTCTCAAAAAATGCTTTTCTCAGCATAAAACTTGTAAATACTGGATATTTAACTGCAAGTACAAGCCTACCATATGTATGGTTTTCATTACCTCAAGTAGGAATGAACTAAACACTTTCTAGGTGCCAAAAATGCTGCATTTGATGGAGTGAATTGCTGCATAGGACATCTGCAAAAGTGTATTAGCAAGATAAGTGTTGTCAAGTTTTCTGTCAAGTCCTAGTTAGGACTTGATAGAAATCAAGAAGAAAACCAGCTTCCTCACTGGGAGTGAAAAGTATAGATTCAAATCTCTAAATTTCTAAAGCTCTCTAAGCTTCTAAAGCTCTCTGAATAAAATGAGGATCACAGCTTCGTTCTCTTTAGGCTTGCTCACTTGCAAAAAGGTGGGGGTTTTGTTTTGCTTTGGACTGTTCACCCCATACACTAAGATTAGTCTTTACATTATAAAATAAAGCTGTGGTAGAGACTCTTTCAGTAGTAAAGACATTTGCTGATACTGACCGTGGTTGCTTTTTAGAAGTTGCTGCTTTTTTTCTGCTGCATTTATTACATCAACAGGATGTAGTGTGACCTGGGTGAGGGAACAGCGAAAATACTAGACAACTGAGCTAGGTTGCCTGTTAGGAAAATTTGTTTTCATATGTTCCCCTGTTAAGGTTTATTTTCTGGGTATTCTTTTGCTTGCTTGTGTTCTTGTTGTTTTAATCACTTACCATGTTGTATGCAGTGCAGTCAGACTTCGTTTTTTTCCGTATACTTTGTTCACGTATCAAATTTAGTGTCTTAAGATGCAGGTGCATATTGAGATCCTTTCTGCTTTTTCTCATGGCATGGGGACCATTCCTTTGCACTGTTAGTCACACTGCAGACAAACATTAGTCAGACACTGTTAGTCAGATAGACTTTGCACTGTTAGTCAGACAGTGTACACCACACAGTGTATACACTTTTGCACTCCCTGACCACTCTTGTGCCTTCACATCATAGCTGAGACAGTTTTGCTTTCTTGGAGAGATGGAAGGAAGCTCTTTAGGTTTTTCCCCTTGTCTTCCAGCGTGCAGAGCTTGGAATACGCTGTGGTTGAGTACTGGCTTGGACATTTGCTGTTGCCTGTGTTGGCTCTATTAGAAGCGCCGCAGTGTTTGGATTTTTTTGTTTGTTTGTTTGTTTCCAGAAATTGAAAAGTATTTGTGGTTAAGTCTGCTAATGTTTCTGACACTGCAGATTTAGTTAGTGCAAGCTAAAAAGGAGACAAACTAAGAATTTGTTATGCTAATCAGTGCTAAGTGTGCATAAAGGCTATAATATGAACTCTTTGAACAGGAAAATAATGCCCTCGTACTGGTTGTATAAGTAACCACACATTACACTTGAAGTTACCTGCTGCGTTTCCGTGGGGTGTTTTTAGAGCATGTGTTTCAGGTTCTTTGTTTTGGCAGCTACAGGCCTATTTGCTTGTTTGGCTTCATCAGTTAAAGCTGCAGAGCTGGAACGTCTTTGCTGTATGACGTTGCTTCTTGCATTGCCCTGCGCTGGTGGGAGGACAGTGCTCATCTCACTGCTTTCTACCTGTGAATTCTAACTTGTAAATTGTACTGGCTTGATTTAAAAGTAAGGAAAAAGTGCTATGTGCTAATCTAATGTTCTCATCTGGGTGTAGTAAACCTCCAGGGGAGGAGAAGATGCTGTGCTGAAAAGCAGTCATTCCTCCTCAAACACATTCACCAGCAGCAACGGGCTTGCTCAGCCATCCTGAGTACAACCCACCTTTAAATCCATGCACCGAGGCCCTCGTGAAGCACATGGACTCTTAGATTTTTCGTAGACCTATATTAATTCAGCTAGTGTAGGTTTTTTTCATTAATCCTTTACTCCTTTCATAGCAGTTTAGGGCACTTGGTGCTTCTTCTTTGACTTGTCTGGCACCTGCCAAGGTGTAAGCAGTGGCTTTGACTTGTTGCCCAAGAATTTCACATCTCACAGGAGAACAGGGAGTAAACTGAATTGCAGATCAGTTGTGATGTGGCAGTCTTTTCATCTCTAGGCAGAAGGATGGAAAAGGCTTAAAGTAAACCAATGCAAGAATATCAAGCCATGTTTCCAACTCTTTTTTTTTTTTCTCCTCTGTGTGCTTAATGAACAATCTTTTTTTTTTTTTTTCCTTTTTTATTCTTCTTCCTTTATTTACATTATGGATTAGAGCATCATAGCAAAATACCAATCACTTACTAAAAGCTTCTTCTAAGTGTGTGCTTTCACCATCCTGTAGCATGCAAACTCTTGGCTTTGAGTGAGGA
Organism: Crypturellus soui; assembly: GCA_032275445.1. Taxonomy (NCBI): domain Eukaryota; kingdom Metazoa; phylum Chordata; class Aves; order Tinamiformes; family Tinamidae; genus Crypturellus; species Crypturellus soui. The sequence goes on from JAUBNY010000721.1 coordinate 410,171, forward strand.
GTTCAATGAGTGTTTGAAAGATTTTCCCTTTGCTCTGTTACTGCAAGGTTTGTGCCACCTCAAATTATCCAGGGTGTTTCACTCAAATGGGTCTGTGGGAGTTTTGATAATTCCCATAGCATTTGTTTTCCATATTGCACTTATTTTTTTTGTTGCAAATAAGTGACCAGAAACATACTGAGATTCCCAGGAGCCTAGTGTTGTCCTGAGATGAACAAGGGATGGTCAAAGTGAGGGAAAGAATGATGGAAGGTGAGATTTTTAAGGTGTTTGGGAGAGCCAGAGCAACCAGCTCGGTTGTTGGTGGGGAACTCAAAAGGGAATTTAAGGTTTCAGCCACA
>JAUBNY010000721.1:414183-434612 GCA_032275445.1 Crypturellus soui
ATAAAGCATACTGGCAAATCAATTGGTTCAGAGGATTTGTCCGTTTATAACAATCCCATCTTAGTTGTATGATGATGACTCTGTATGAGTGGACAAGTTTCTTTCCTTAACAGTTGCGTTCTCGAGACTTGGACCACTCTCCTTTTAAAAGGACATCTGCCTTGAGGCCTGTTTAAAGCATCTTCAGAGTGAAAAATCAGACTGAAAAACTTGACTGATATTCATAAAGTTTGGGGGTTTTTCTGAGCTTTGTTTCAGGAAGTGTAAAATATGCCTATGCTGCGATATAGCTAAGATAAACGTACAGGAGAAAAACAAGTGATCGTATCTGCTCAATGTTGGATAGAAATCATTTTTTATTTTTTGTCTGCTGTTTATTCTGTTGCTAATAGCTCCTAACTAAAAGCAATGACAATGTTTCCTGAGTTCATGAAGAATTTCTCTTTTCACTCACTTTAAGTTCTTGGGGTGAATTTTTTCAAGTGTGTGAGAGTGAGTGTGTAAAGAAGCCATTCTGTGTTCTGGGTAGCTTATAGGTACTGCACTGTGTCTTTGCATAGAATTTCATAACATGTCACGGTCTTATTTTTCCTTCCCCATGTGAAAAGTGAAGTCCGGGAGTGTCTGAAACTTGACCAAGACCACAAGCAGTGTTTCTCTCTCTATAAACAAGTGAAGAAACTCAATAAGCAGATTGAAACAGCAGAAGAATTCATCAGAGAAGGCAGGTAAGTGTTTGCTCTATGGAAAGGTTGCTGCTGATGCACCATTGCAGTGTTGACTGAGAAGCTGTTGGAGTGATGCTTTTTGCATCTGTTGGCTGAAGTGGATAAGTGAACATGGCTCTCAAATTACAATTAAAATAAATTTTGGCTCATGTAGTACAACCCCATTCTGAATATTTGCTCATCTAATTTTGTGGAGAAGGTTGCAACACCACCATGAGGATATGTTTGCCACTTCTCAGATACTTGGGACCCTATTCTTAGACTTTTGCCTTAGCGCCAAGCTGCTGATTCACCATTGAGCTAAATGAATTGCTAGTCTTCAGATTAAAAGCACATTTTCAGGGAGCCGTCCAGAGCAAGAAGCCTGAGTTAGTCACACACTAATGTTTTTAGGTGATGCTTTCTAACATGCATCTTCTTAACCATTGAAATTCAGCCTTCTTAAAATGTTCACAGCAACATGTTTTACTGTCTGACTTGCTAAGAGGGATAGTGGAGAAAAACCCAGCTGCCTGGTGCAGGCTGGTGTCAGGAAACTTTTCTTTCCTGTCCCTTGCAAAAAGGCAAATAGTACAATTCTCGTAGCATAGTGCCTTTTGTGTCTCCTGGCACAAAAAGAGGGAATGGGAATATGATTTTTAAAGTGACTGAACGCTTTCTTCATAGTGCTGCCTCGTGTCAGACCCCCTCAGGTTGTTATAGTCAAGATGCATGACTGTGAAGATGTGAAAATCTAAATTTCTCTGACAGCAGTCTGAAATAGTTATTAAACTTCATGATACTGTGCTCATCTCTGGTTAAAACAGATATGAAGACGCTATCGATAAATATAATTCTGTAATGAAAACTGAGCCAGAAGTCCCAGTTTATGCTACTCGTGCCAAAGAAAGGATCTGTCACTGTTTATCAAAGGTAATTCTCCTTCTCTGTCCCTCTGCAGTGTCCGTCTTTAAAAAGAAAATCACAATTTATTTTTTTGTATGTTTGGTTTTTTTGTTTTCCTCCTCCTCTTTAGAATCAGCAGGCTACAGAAGCCATACAAGTGTGTACAGAAGTTCTGCAGCTGGAACCAACCAACGTGAACGCTTTGAAAGACAGAGCGGAAGCTTATTTGTTAGAAGACTTATATGAGGAAGGTATAATGATGTACAGTTGCTACATATATCTGGGGGGCCTTTAAGATGCAGGCAATGTTGCAAAATTTCTTAACATGCACTTTAATTGTATACTATGCTTTTACCTCAGTCAGCAACAGTAATCAGATTTAACACAAGTACCTCCTGTTAAATTTGTGTTGATTAGTGCATGTGGTTTGTACTTTTGTGTAGCAGAGTTGTCTATGAAAGAGTGGGCTTAGGTCCAGGATCTTTTAGGAAGGATACTGAATTCCTGAGTGTTCTGAGGGAGATAATGGGTTATTGAGTGTACTGAAGGGAGGAGAGCCCTGGAGTGCTTCACTGGAGGTTACTCATCTCACGTTGCATTGCAACGCGGACGCACTTGGTCCTGGCATGCGGTTGAGGGGAGGTCCCCAGTGCTGTGAGTGAGGCAGTGTGTCCTGCACAGGAGGAAGCCGCTATGGCACCTCGCTCTGCGGGAACTGCCTGGCTCCCGGGGATGGATGTGGGGGCTGCACCCAGGAGCTGACTGTGCTGTGGGCAAGGTGAGTGTTGCTGATGGAGGCAGGCAGAGGCAGGTGGCATGAGGAAGCCCCGATTCGTTGCTGTGCTTCTTGGGGCTGCTCTCCACAGGTCCTGTGGTGCTGGAGATGAAGCTCAAAGTAGAGAAAGTGCCTAAATAAGTGCAGCTTTGAGTACTTATTTTTTTTCTTTCTCTCTAGAATTTTCTTGCCAATAGTGTCACCTAGGATTGTTCCAGACCTCTTGGCCATTCCTCATGTCCCACAAGACAAAGTGCTATAGGATTGCTACTTGGCCCGATCTATAACACTGGAAAATAGGGACTGACTAATTGGTGCTGTTACATCATTTTGTAGCATCTTTAAGGTGCTGCCACATACTTAATATTTGCAGGCTTTGAGTGAGGCTTAGAGGAAAGAGAAGAGAAAAAGCCAGTGCTGTCAGTGCAAATCTGTGCCCCACTGTGGTGCTGGAGATGGTGGGAGGCTCCGCGAGGCGGAGCAGACCTGAGGCACGAGTGGGGCCTTGCCTCCTTGCACCAAGCAGATGCAGTACCGTGGTGCGTAGACTTACTGGGGCAGTAAAGCAGCATAAGTAAATCCCTGCTTCTTCATTATTTTTATCAGTTTTAGCTGCATATATTAGATGCACACATGTGGATAGGCTTTGTTTTTTAAATGACTGGGCAAATTGTTAAAAAGAGCAGCAGAAAGTGAAATTTTTTTGTTCAAGCAGCAAATGGGAATGTGAACAGGAAGCTTGTATTTTGTTTGTAAGAGCATGTGAAACTGTCGGGGCACAGAAAATCTGTTCTGTATTTTATTTTTCAATAACCCAGACAAGGTTGCAGTGCTATCAGATGCTTGAGCGCTACAGATTCATTAGCACTTCCCGCTGCCTTGCTCAGAAACAGTGAAAAACAAATGTAACTCCTGCTGGGAAACAGCATCTGCTCAGAAATCACCGATGCAAGTGCTTGTCTAGCTTGAGGAGCCTGGGACTTCCAGGATTATAACAGTGGAAGAACATTTGAAATTTTTATCTTTATCTTCGGTTATTACTTGTGTTAATAACACTTACCTTCAAAAAGTATATAAATAAGGTGTCTTCAAAATACAAACAGCATTATGCTATCTCCCTTGTTTTCATTCTTGAGAAACACAGTTCTTAAAATAGAACCAGGAGAGCGTGTCTTTGAAATAAGAATTTAAAGTAGAACTGTCTGTTGTATGTAGACATAAGAAGCAGTAGTTCATTGTGTTTTTTTTCACTAACATTGCTACCTATTTTGTCTTATATAAATAAACATACACGTATCTGAAATCTGTTTATTGTCATGGAAGTGTTTCTTCCATGCAGATAGACTGCAGTGTGGGAGAGGGAGATATATTTAGTGTCTGCATTTTGTACAATGCAGCAATCGGTAGCACAGCAGTATTTGGGACTGACTTGCTATGAATTTGGCTCTTCAGATACTGGTCATTGACACTTGCTACTTGGTTCCTGTTATATCCAGGTTCCAGAGGCTGTTATATGAATCTGTGGGGCTTTGCAGCATCTAATGAGAGTTCTGTCCTGCTGCTGGTAACCTTTCCTTTCTTCTCTTTCCAAAAAGTATAGTGAACATAAGGAAAGAAAACTATCCAGCAAATAGGTGAAAGATGCAACTTCTGCCCCAGGGCTTTCACACTTGCGTGGGGGAACATTAGCAGGTTAAAGCTGGAAAGTTGTGACATTTACAGACTATAACAGCAAAAACTGCATTTTGGAGATGGCTTGGATTGAAGCTGTAGTTTAAGAAATCATGTAATTCTTGTTCTTTTTTTTTTCTTCTTCTCTGAAAAGCTATTAAGGACTATGAAACAGCACAAGCCAATAGCGAAAATGACCAGCAGATTCGTGAGGGCCTCGAACGAGCCCAGAGGATGTTGAAGCAATCACAGAAAAGAGATTACTACAAAATTCTAGGAGTGAAAAGGTGAGATCTGAGATGTTTACCTGAAAGCTGGTTATTATACCGGTACCTCTAGAACTAATGACCTGAATTTCTTGTGCTGTGTGATACTTCTCGTTCATGTGTCTCTGCTACCTTTACTTTCCTATTGTACTTGCGTGGCTGTTGCTGTGTATCCTAGTGGGATATTTCCAAAGAAAGTATGTGGGTGGTAAAGGAAAGGTTTTTTTTTTTTTTTTGTTTAATATAGTGATCAATTTTTTTTTTTATGAAGTGTACCATCTGCAAAAGGTTAACCAATTTTCTTAAAGTCCTTATATCTGTTTTCTTGTTTAAAATAAACTCGTAGATTCAGTAGTTTAGCACCTGAACAACTAGAAATCTTATAAACTATCAAAATTTTTTCCACCTAGAAATGCTCGAAAGCAAGAAATCATAAAAGCTTACAGAAAACTGGCATCCCAGTGGCACCCTGACAACTTCCAGAGTGAGGAAGAAAAGAAGAAAGCAGAGAAGAAGTTCATTGATATAGCAGCTGCCAAGGAAGTCCTCACAGACCCAGGTAACGAGGGTTCGTATGCTGTGGTTCCCTGGACCTTGGGCTTTCATTAGCAAAGTTGTTGTCACATGGCCCTGCTGTGCTTTGCTTGAGGCCTTCTTCCTCATTTACCATGTTTGGTCACGTTATTTCTCCTTATTAACTCTCCCAGTTATTTGTGGGATGGAGTTGGCCAACACGTGGCAGATCCTGAAGTTCACGTATGTCCTGTTGGATGTATAGAGGCAGGTACTGTCTTCTGCTGCATTGATGACTTGCTTGAATTAAACTTTACTGAGTTTTGTAAGGAATGTGAGGGCTTTATTTATTTTCCATCTGTCAGTCTCCAGGACACTTTCAAAGATCAGTCAATCTATAACTAGTCAGGTTCCTCCAAATGCTGCTAGTGTGAGTTGTCATTAGCTCTGCAGCTTTCTGAAAGCGCCATCGAGGCTGTGGGGTTTTATTGTCCAAACTCCTGGGCCGTGTTTTCACCTTGTCTTTTTGTTTCCCTCAGAAATGAGGCGGAAGTTTGATGCGGGAGAGGACCCCCTGGATGCAGAGAGCCAGCAGGGTGGAGGCAACCCTTTCCACAGGAACTGGAACACGTGGCAAGGATTCAACCCCTTTGGGTCGGGAGGAGGACCATTTACATTCAAATTCCACTTCAGTTAGAGCCAAGACTCTTTTTGGTGGCTGCTGCTGTTTTCTACTTAATTTGTTTAAAAATAAAAGTCTCTCAGTTCAAGACCCCAAATCTTAATTTCTAATGTTGTCCTTAACCCAGAGTCTTACTGTCTTAGCAGAAAGCTAGCTCTTTCTTTGAGTATTCAGGGTTTGCTTTGTGGTGAACTTGATAGGCTTTTCCTGGTGGGTGGGTTGAAAAAGGGATTTGTTTTACTACTTATGTATTTGTTCTGAATATGCAGGAAATCTTCCTACGGATTAAAAAAAAATAAAGCAGTAAGAGACTATTTAGGACAACACCTAAACATATCCTTAGGACTAAAATAGATGCTTAAAGTAAAAATGCATGTAAATACTTTTCTGAATCAGGGCCTAATAACAAGCGTGGAGAGGGTGGTTACGACAGTCTCTGCATTAACAGACGGGGAGTTGGTGTGCTCAGCAGATGGACCCTTCTCAGCGATGTTGTTGTGCCGCGTTGCTGCTCGTGGTGCCATAGGAGGGGGGTGAGGAGGCTGCTGCAGCGGGGCCTGGGAAGCCTTTTTTCAAGGAGACTCTGCCCAAGTCACGGGATTTGAAAATGTCCGCTCGCCTTGGTCATGAACTTCTGATGGATTGGGATGGCTTCCTTGGCAGGAATCGTCAAATACAGAAGCAAAGAATATATTTTTCATTCTAATGATTTCTTTCGGAATGTAATTTGGGAAGCTGAAGTGTCGTTCTTGAGTAGTTAGGATTTTCTAAACACAGTGTCTGTGTGGGATGAGCAAAACAGCTTAATGCGACACTCCTGCGGTGTGCAGCAGTTCACAGCTTTGCTGTGCTGTTGTGTCTGAATTGAGGACAGATACAGATGGAGAGGTGAGAGCACAGTGTGGACATTAGGGATAAGATATTAACTCTAGTCTTTCCTTTTCCTCCCCCCCCCTTTTTTTTTTTTTTTTTTTAAAAAAAAAAAAAAAACCTCTGTGGGTGACATGGCAGTGAATTTATACTACGTGCAATTCTGGGGAGAAGTTGTGTGTTTTGTGAAACAGCCACTGAACTGCAGAAGAACAACTGCTTGTGTACGGGCTAACTTTGTTAGCCGACTGTGTGATTTTGTTTTGTTTGATTTTGTGTGGTGTTGTCACGCGCACACAGGTGAGATGACTTGGGTGCTCTGATGGGGCTGTGTGCCCTCGCGTGAGGGTGAGGGCTGCCAGGCCTGTAGCTGCTGCCGAATGAGGTTGTCTTTTCGCTCTGCAGTTGAATATGAAGCAGTGGTTACTGGTGAATTTCATCAGGAGCCACCTCCTTAGCATGCCAGAACTACAATTCCTTTTTTTTTTTTTTTTTTTTTTAATTTGAATTTTAACTGGAAAGCAATAGTAAGTTAGTAGGAATCTTCTCTCACGGCATTTGAAGGTGTAAGTGGCCTCAGTAAAACACAGAAAATGTGCAGAACAGGCCTTCGAGTTGTAGGTTACTTTATTACTCCAAGTACGGCTGCTGTTGAAGCTAGCCCCCCTCTCCTGCCCCAGGTGTGGTTTTTGGGGTGATGCGGGTGGCTAACGTGTGCTTTTGGGAGCCATTGAGGCCACCGCTGGTGCCCGCGATGCCCCCTGTGCGGGCGCCGTCTCGGCTCGTGCCTTGGGCGCTGCCCGGGGGGATGGAGCCTCAGGGAGGGGGCGTGCAAGGCGGCCGCTGTGCGAGCACACGCGTGTGAACACACATGTGAACGCACATGTGAACACGCGTGTGCTCCCTCCTGCGGCCTCGGCGCATTGGTGCCAAGGGGGAAGGCCGCAGGCGGCATCGCGTGCGGGAGAGCGGGTGCTGGAAGGACTCGCTCGAAGTCCTTCCTATCCCTCCCTCTTTGCCGAGGGAGTCCAGTTGCTGGTTACTTCTTCTGTGCATTTTGGGGAGGTAAACCTGAGGCAGGTCGCGCATCCCGCGTGCCGCTGGTAGCGCAGTGTGTGTTTTTCCCAAGAAAGCAGACATTGTGCCGCGCATTGGAAGCAGCAGCAGCAGAGGGGATGAGGGTCGGTTTTGAGATGAACTGGAAAGGAAAACGTAGTGGGGGGAGAGAAAAACCCAAGTGCGACCAGAGGGCAGGAGAGCGGCCTCGCGTCTCCTGTGGCAGGCGGCCTCGGAAGGGAAGGCACGAGTGGCCGCGGAGGGGGAAGGTTTCCTGCCGTGACCCAGACTCATTACAGAGACGTTGCTCTTTTAGCTGTTACCCTTTCAGATGCTGTTCTTTTGGGAGCAGACACTGGCTTTCGCTTTAAGGTACTTTTGAAAACATGAAGGGCCAGAGTTGTATTAAAGCAAAGACACTTTTGTGTCAACCTGTTCCAGATACACTGAGGCGTTTGCTGGCAGGGCTTCAGAAAATGGAGTTTTTGTAACACAGAGTATTACTGGTGCAAACTGTACAAAGGAAGTGGAATTCACCTTTTTATTTATAATGGGTGTCTGTAGTGCAATAATGTTCAATAACTGAGCATTGAAATAAGTGTCTTGACAGTTTGTAAATCCTAAAATGTGCATGAAGCATCATTACAGTAATTGGCCTGTAGGTAGATGCAAACTTTTTATGTTAAAATCTACAGTTCACGTTTTTATAAATGAGTTTCCAACTTGTTTGAGAATGAAGGCAGGTGGGAAAATGTACTTTACTTCATACGTGCTTAATACTGATGTGTTAATGAGTCAGTATTAACAAATTCAAAATGAATAATGAACTTAAGAACTCAAAGCTTGTGATATAAGCAGAAAATGTGTCAGCTTACTCAAATGCTTAATATTTCAGTTTTCAGAGTTGTGGAATAAGACTTATTTTCCTGTTTAGGGCTGTGATTTGTAGGAGCTTTGCTGGAAATTAGCCAGTGTAGCATAGCAGGTTAGTTGTATTTAAAAGTGCCTTATTGTAAGGTATTGTTTGCTCTGTAATACACACTTTCATCCCTAAAACATTAAAAAGGGAGAATTTCTTTCTTTTTCTTTTCATTTTGTTTTTGCCCACTGCAGTTTTATGTTTTAAGAAGGGTAAGTAAATTAGCCAGAGATTTATCAAATGTTTCAAATTATAAAATGTCTTTATATAAAATCATAAGAAATCTAAAAAAGCAAGAACTGTTTTTTCTAGAACTGTGGGAATTATTTTATGGTATTTTTCACAATAAAGATATTTATGATGACAAGATGCACTGCAGTGTCTTTATTTTTCCTTCCTTCCCCATCCCACTCTTACAAACCCCTCTAGAAAACTGTCTTGGGTAGCTACCACAGAAGTTGGTAGGCTTTATGAAGTAAAGTAGAAGGTGGAGTAGCATTTATATTTTGTACTTTTCTCTTTCTAAGCGTAGTCGTGCTCCAGTTTAGCAGGAGAGAGCTCGTTGCTGCATGTGGGAGCAGACCTTTCTCCTGGCAGGTGGAGGGGCAGCGTTGAACAGCTCCGGGCCCCGTACTCGCTGCTGCTGTGCGAGGGGCAGGAGGGAGATCCAGCTCCCTGTGTGTGGGTTAGGAGCAGTGGGGTTTTCTGTTTGTCGCTGGCGCCTTCCTCCTACCCCGAGGGCTCTATCCACCCCCGCGGGAGGAGAGGAGGGGAGTGGGGATGCTGAGGGTGTGTAGCACAGCTGAGGCCTGCGAGCGGTCCCCGGGACGAGGAGAACACTTCAGCCAAGGGTTGTGTATCCAGTGAAGGGCCCCGTCTGACTGAATAAAGAAGAAATGAAAGGTTGGGGTGAAGGAGCCTGCCTGAGTCCCACATCAGCCCTCAGCTATAGAGCAGGGCCCTGTAGTGCTAGGGGAAGGGGGGGGGGTCTCATGGAGCTGCCTGAAGGGCGGAGGAACGAGGTCTCTGCTCGCTTTTCATCTAGCATTTTCACAGGTTTTGGGACAGCACCTTAGGTGTTCCTGCAGCCTGGAAAAGGAGCTGCAGCCAGAGTGAAACCTTCCTGTCACACCTTAAGGCTGCATTACCCTTGAGAAATACCTAACGTGGCTCTTAGTGTTGGGGCGGAGGGATGTTTTGTGCTGAAGCACAAGGTGCCACCTCCTCCGCAGTGCAGGGGGAAGGGCTGGAAGGAGCCCTTGTTAGGGACAGGGAGTCTTTGCTGTGGCGAAGGGTGGTAGCCCTAGCTGAGAGGGGAAGAGGCTGGGGGGGAGAGTGCAGCGTGGGGCTCTGAACAGACCTGCCCTCACTGTGCCCCACTGGTGCTCAAACCTCGTGGGTGACCTCGGTGAAGAAGGAGCCTCTTTGCATCTGTCATAACGAAGCCACTGAGGACTCGGTCTGGTTGCCACAGCTGCTCAGGGATGAAAGCTGCGTCTCACCAGTGGGGTCTAGATGACAACCCTGCCTTGAGTCATCGAACACACGTAGAGGCACGGAGGAGGGTGAGGGTGGAATGCACACTCATCAAAATGAGTTTGCGGTGACATCCCAACCTCTTCCTTACAACTATTGATTTTTAGGATTTATGGGTTGAGAATGAGTGCATGCTGCTATGTGTGTATATATCTAGCCTATGAGAACTAAAAAATAAGCTCCAAGGACTTTAAAATTACAAGGTCTGCAAGAGCTCCCAAATGGTGGCACGTGAGAGTGGGGGGTCAGGGAAGCGTGTGTCCCGTAGGCAGCCCAACTCTGAGGGGAGACTTCTCTGTGTGGTTCATGTCTAACTGTGTGAAACACCTGGGTGACCCCAGGGGTGGGCAGGGAGCTGCACAAGTTCTGGGTGGTGGTTTGGGGACTGTGGCTTCAAGGAGGGCAGCAACCCAAGCAAGGAGGGGCAGGGGGCAGCGCAGGGCCCGAAGCCGGGAGATGGGGTGGTGGGAACATCTGTCCTGCTCCTCTGCAGGGCTTGTCCCTAGGGCAGCCTCCCACCAGCTTGGAGAAAGGAAGGGGCCTCCCCTGTCACAGCCTCTGAGTGCTGAGGTAATTGTTTTTCTTTCTGAGGGTAAAACCAATTTTTTTGTTTTACCAATGTTTTACCTGACAGATGCTTGCTGTAGAGTAGCTCATATTAAGGGTTGGAGAAGTTGTAAAGAATTGAAAACCTAGTATTATTATACAGCCCCTCCGTATGGGAAGCAGTGAGTCACAGCAGAATGGCGTTTGAGCAGGTAAAACCCAGGCCCCAACAAACACCACTACTAAACTCTGTTACATCAGCTCATACGGACAAAGGCAAGTATAAATTTATGAGAAGATATTTTGTGCTAAAGAAGTCACGATTCAGCTTGACTGTGTCTCACCGTGTTACTCTGTGTGTATTAACACCAAATCTTTTATCCTTTCCCCTCTGGAAGTAAAAACGAAGTGGAGCTGAGCTGACAGGACCACTTTGCCGAGGCCATTGGGAACGTGGGAAGAAGCAAGACCTGGCTGAAGAAGTCACTGCTCTTCTGCCGTGGGAGGCAGCGGTGCCGTTACTGCCTTCATCTGCCCTGTACTGCCGAAAGCACAGACCTTCCCTCTTCCACAAGCGCGGTTGGTGCCGCTCCTGCCCACAGCGCCTCCTGCGAGCCCGGCGCGAGGTGCCCAACGCAAGGAGGAGCCTCATGCGCAGCAGCTCCATGCAGCTGCCTCCTGTCCACCGGACTGGGAAACCATGGCTTTATGGTGCAGCATCCTGGGACAGAGAGTTAGCCAACACTGGACTAAATTTAATTTATTTACGCTGGCACTGCGGGTGGAGGAGCTGCCAGCCTGTTTCACGCGGAGGAGGGAGGACGCGGCCGCAGGAAGAAGGAAGCAGCTATGGAGCTTGGAAAGCTGAATTCTTGGGCCGAAGGCAGGAGATCGATTTAAAACGAGGGTAAAATAACCCTTACTGACAAATACTTTAAATACAGAAATGCATTCTTTAACAGCATTAAGCTACTGCCTGATTTCCCCATTTTCTTTTCCAAAGGGTCTGGAAAAGACAGTTTATGAGTTGACATCACGAACAACACACCCTAGAAAAGACACTGAAATAGTAATCTGGCTACAACTGCTATCATCTCTTACTGTGCTGCTGACTTGGGCTGGTTTTCAGCAGCACTGTCCTACAGTTGCTCTTTCTTTCTGTTCAGAGGGCAGAGCTCACAAATTTGAAACTAGAAATAAACTTCCTCTGTGAGCTCTATGGCCTTACCCTACAGGAGAGTCTTAGTTTTGAGGATTATAGGTGCTTCCTGGCATAAACAGCTGGTTCAGATTGAAGACATTTGAGGAATTGTTGCATTTTTTTCTTGGGTTTATTAACCAAGCATTTAATGTTGATTGTATAATATAAAATAATAAAAATAGGTTGAACAAAAAATATTTTTTTCTCTCCAGTAACTGCTTTAATATGTTATACAACATATACAATACATTCTTTTATTATTAAAAATATAATGATATACTAATTATTCAAAGTGTAAACTATTCAAACACATATTTGAAAAGTTGTTAATATATTTGCAGAACCTCTTTGCTGTATCAACCCATACATAATCTAAAAAAAGAATCTTCCCCTGAAGATTTCCACTATTACGTGGAAAAAAAGAAAATCTATAAAACATTTTTACAAACCTATACAACACTGTAGAAAATGGCATGAAACCTTTTAAATCTTCAAAGTCTCTCCAGCAAATTACATTTTTCATAAATTATATTCTAATTGTTTAAATAATCTAAACGAATTTTTTTTTTAAGGAGACAGCTTTTTTTAAAGCATGCAGAAGTAATCAAATCTCAAATAAATGGACAGAATGGTACAAGTAGAATGAACATGAAATCCCTGCATAAACTATCCTCATCGTTTATGCTGCATATGAGAAGTTTCCCACGCAGAGAGTCATAATTAGAGGTTTCTTAAGGATACTGAACCTTTAACTTCTGGTTAAAAAGAGTTTTCCAATGTATGCTTTAAGTATGACACTCCCAAGACATTAATTTTTTAAAACTGCTGTAAATTAAGCACCAGAATGTGAGTTAAAAAAAAAAAAAAAAAACAGGCCCAGCAAGCAGCTGACTGTTTTCTTTTTCCTCTTTATATATGGGGCATCACCTGTTATCTTGCCACACGTTGCATTTATAGTAACTGTGCACATATCTGCTCAGTCTATTATAGGTCTATCTGTATGTTATTAAATGCACCAACTTAAAGCATATGTTTAGTTTTTCTCTCATGGCTTGAGAGTCTTAAGTATTGTGTTCGAGAAGAAGTGTAACAAGACAAATATTGTAGTGAAATGGGTAACTTACTTAAGAGGATTGAAGTGAATATTATCAGAGTGAGCCTAGGGAGTTAGTTACACAGGAAATACTTTGTTTGTTTCTTGCAGAGAAAATGCTGACCACGTTGACCTTTCAAAACCTGTACGTGACACATCCAAGCTGTATTATTCAAAAATCAAAGGCTACGAAAGGCATAAATGTAATCCAGAGATGAGTATAAAATCCAGTAAAGAATTTGCCTGTCGTACATTACTAAGACTTGAAGTATTTCTATAAAGCACGATTCTAAATATGTGCTCTCAGCTCAGGCAATTTTAAACAACCCGCACGTGGGAGCAATGTCAGTGCGCACAAAACATGCTTCATTTTTTTATCATTTATTCAGTTATTTGGCAGTGTGCAAATATTATGAAACTGATGGAGACGGTCGATGATCACTGAGTGGGTGATGGAGCTTTCACCCGCTTTGCGCAAACTGCGTTACCTTCTACAGTTACAGGCAGTCAGATGGAACGACTGCATTAAGCTGTTCTTAAAAGAATTTGTGCTAATAGCCAGTCTGCTTTGAAAACAGGAAGCCTAAGCAACAGTGTATTTAAGACACCAGATTTCAATTTAATAAATTACCTATTTTCAAATATGAAAACTGGAAGAACTTTTTGACTGTCAGTGCCCCATTAGATCAAGTTATGTGAGCACATATTTATAAAATTACAGTCAACGCCATCAATAGCCAGGATCCATCAAGAATTTTTATTATTTTATTTCAAATTCTAAACAGAATCGTAGTGATTAAAACTGAGTAGAAACAACTTGCAGGTACTGACTTTTAGAGAAGGAAAATAAAAAACAAGGAATTATAAAAGATACTTCTGTACTGTTTCAAAAATCAAGTACCTGGGAACTTGTCTCTTCCTTTCATTTAAAGCTTTTAAATAACTTTATAAGTTATAGAATATTTGACTTCATATTGAAGAATGTTAAAAACAACAGCATCAATGTAATATTCACATCTTCCATTTGGTCTTCCCCAGAAGACTCCTGAGCTCTCTCGTTGCTGTTTACAGGTGATGCTAGAGTTCATCGTGCTTAAAACCTGTAACCAAAACCAAAAACAATTACGTAAGAGCCAATGACCATTTTTGTTTATTTCTGAGAACTTCAGTCCCTTCTGAAAGGAGTTAAGAATAAAATATACCAGTTTGCCCATGCAGATGCTCTGTTCTCTCTCAAGGGAAGCTGTAGCATTCCCACGTGTTGCAGCAGAGATCTGCCTGTTTCTATCCCAGTGAGAACATGGTCCATTCATGGCCACGTTACAATAAATGTACCAGGAGACTCCAGCTCCGAAAGCGCTGTGGCCTTCCCAGGCCTTCCCACCACCGTTTCCCAGCGACTCCTGTCTAGAAACGTCCCCAGTTTTGGTGCTCTCAGTCCCCCTGCCCTGGTCTGGGCGACACGGAGAAGAAAAGGGCCCAAGTGCAGCTGGTTTGGGGGCTCTGAGCAGAGCACACGGGGATGTGGGGAAGGAAAACAGGACTGGAGCCTGATACAGGCCAGGAAAACTGGAACCTGAGGCTGAAAACAGAAAAACTACCGGAAAAGGAGACAGTGACAGGGATATTCTGGAGGGGATGAGTAACACAGGGGCTTCACTGTCTGCAACTGTGAAACTGTGATAAAGTGAAGGGGACAACTCAGCCCACACAAGGAAGGGAAGCTGAGACAAATCAGCAGGTATCAACTGCTGTTTCCATTCACCTGAATGGTTCAATACTTGGCAGTTCTTGGTGTTGTTTTATTTTACAAATCTCTCACACATTTTATAAGTGGAATATGCACTGGGCTAATAGGACTGAAAAATCTGAACAAGAATAGCAAACTACTAGCTATCGCACTAGGGAATTACACAAGGGGCCTTCAAACAAGTTTCAAGTAGAAAGATTATATACTATAAATACTGACTTCATACACATGACTGGGGACCCAAATTCTTGACAAGCTTTCTGTAAACTAATGGATCATTATATTTCAATAGAGACTCTGTAACCTAATGCTTAGCAGCTTGCTTGAGTTAAAACACATTAGGTTAAGGTCTTACTGAATGCAAAGCTCATGTGCTTTATATTTAATACTTGTTGACCAAATCACATGGAATAGTTAGTTGTGTTTACTGTCTATAAATACAATATGACAAGAATTTGTTCTCTTAGATTTTGGCATGAAACACAATATTTTATACTCTTAGTGTAACTAACTCTTGTGTAGAAAAGCATCATGTCTCCTAAAAAAATTTCTTTGAAAGAAGGGAAAATAACATGCATACAATAATAAAACATGAGTACTGACTACTATGTTCACTTTAATCATATTAGTAATTATTTTAAGGGAGTAACAGATGAATATGCATGTAAATTACCTTTTTGAGGGAATGATGTTCGATTTTTATTGTCTGCTTCAATTTTTTCTATTAGCTTCCGTATCTCAGAGTCATACTCAACCCACTCAGGAACTATCCTGGCAGCAGCCTGTAATTTGGGTTCTTTGGTTTGGGGATTGTTGCACTGAAAGTTTAAAACACATTATGGGTAAATAAAACAAATGTGAAAACAGCACCTTTCCAAGGAACTGTAAGCAAATCAGTCTCCGTGAGGATAAACTGCAGATATGGTAAAAGGTAATTTTCAGTAGGCCTAGACATTCATGAAAGATGGCCTAGACATTCATTTTAATCTATCACTTTCTAGGGAAGTGCCCATCTATGGGACAAAAAAAAAAAAAAAAAAAAAAAAAAAAACACCTTATTTTAAAAATTGTCAATTCACAGAGAAAACAAGATAAATTACCTAGACGGTTAATTTGTGTAGTGGATTCTAAATGGTTACGTTTTTCCCAAATTTCTGGCTCTGAGTATTACATCACACTGACTGTAGACTGTCAGTCCACAGAACTAGTGTGCAGAGGGGGAAAATGTCAGAGCAGAACCTTCTTTTTTTTTTTTTTGGTACAGTTATCAGCTTGAAGATAAGTAAATTTAGTCACACAGCATGAGGGAGAGGTCTCATGAAAGGAGAAAACCTATTTCATGTACCTATATTCATGCATTTATCTAAATGGATCTTGCGTCCCAGTGAGGCTGACTCCATGATATCACATCTGTAAATCTCAAAAGCCACAGCAATTACAGCCAATGTTTTAACCTATAAAAGTCACTGAACTTAGGATCAACTCACCAAGTCTATTGTTTTAGCCTTTTTCTTGGATTCATCATCACACCAGGTCTCACACCAAAGCCATTCCTGAGGGAGAGACTTAATGGCTACTTGATGAATCATATTATTGGGCAGATCCTGTAAAGATTTTGTAAAATCACAAGTTAGCACTGGATTTTGATGTAATTGATTATCAAGAGCTGAACTGCAGTCCAGTTTCTTAAAGGAGACTCCAGAGAGTATCTATCATCATTTCTGCAAAGTGTCCTCACATTTCCTTCTCCATGCTCATCATGTTCTACATCTTTTTCAAGTAGATTCAAAATGGGTAATACTTTGTGGTCAATTCCACCTCTTATTTCTCAAAATAATTATTTTTTTCTCATACTTATGTCACGCTAACACAGACATAAGTAATAGTACTGTTACGGTAAGACAGGTGACTTCTGAATTAAAGTACTACTTGACAGAATTAAACTGTGTGAAATTATTAAAGTATAGACATAACCACCTTCCTGTCCCTCAGATCTGCAAGAACAGGTCAAAAGCAGATACTCTATGATTCTGTCACCACTCTAAATTTAGAAAACAGTTTCCTGAAATACAAACCTGAAAAGGTAAAACCATTAAACCACTATTCTGGCTTGCTTACTTCACTTATATAATAGAGGTCCAAAACAAGAATATCTAGTGAGGTACTCTCAGTACAGGAAAGGTTGATGAAAACACTGAACATATATCCATACATGCTGATGTAGGGAATAGCATTTAAAAATAAATGAAATTCACAGACAATCATATACTGCATGCATTCTGGCCACCACTAAGAATAATACAGGTGTCATTGGTACATTCATACATCAGCTTCTTTACATGCACAACCCGTGTATTATATTTAAAAAATAAATGTCAGAACCCGAAGACGTACTAGTCATGTGTTTTTTTTTTTTTTTTTTGGTCGATTCACACTATAAAAATGTCAGAATAAAACATATATATAGCATACAATTTAAATACAGAAATAGAAATACTGAAGTATTTTGACTTTAGAATTAAAAAAAAAAATTAAATAACAGTAACCGGAGAACCAAGCTATTTAAACATTAACTTAAATTTTTGAAAGTCTTCTATGAATTTTACACAGATAAATAGTTTATTGTCATCTCAATTCCAAGAAAGAAGCGACCTATGTTCTCTTGCTTTCCAAATGAAATTGCAGTTCCTGAGTTAGTAACTAGCTTTTGCATTTACGAATTGTTATATGGAGTCAAAAGAAAAAAAATACAGCTACTAACTCCAGGGCTTAAAGAAAATAGAAGCAAATATGTTTAGAAAAAATAGATGCTTCTCCTTTCAGAAACACTAAAATACATCTAGAAGATGAGGCAGGAAATATCTGTGAGCCAGAAAAATAATAAACAAGGCTAAAAACAGATTGTTTTTGTTCCAAGTGCCAAAATTCTTCTTCATTCAAAATAAGTAAGCGTCTGAAATGGAGAACTTCATTTGTTCAGCTGTTTCACGAGCAACATTTAAAGGCTGTTCTTCAGCAGGTTTTCACGCTCGATCAGATAATCCAGATCATTTTTAAAAGGGGGCCCAAATCTGCCTCAGGTGCTGTCCTGCAGACCGGTTAGGAAAGAGGTGAGGGAGGATGATCCTTATCATTAGAAAAGCCCAAATGTACAAAAGGCAACTAACTACAAACAAAGGACAGCAGCGCAATACAGTCTGGGTACCTTCTTTCCCCTGTCATTTTTTGCTCAGTGCTCTTCATGTAAGAGGTTCATTTAAAGTTTCCTAACTGTGTTCATAACACACAGCAAGTGTTCGTGGCAACTAGCTTGAGCATTATTTAATACATATTTGGGAAAAACAGAATAATACAGTGCATCTTCAGAAAAGTAAGTAAACAAAACAAACGAAAAAACAGATTGCTGACTGAACCCCTCTGTACCTGATCTAGGTTGGACAGACTGTTTGGATCTTGACTAAGCGCCTGGTACTGGCCCCGAAGCCTGTCTCCTGCCGCAATCTTCCGGAACTTCTTCAGATCCACGACATACAAGGCACTGCAAGAAAAAAAAATTAGGTAGTTCCACCTTTATCTCGATAATTTTAAAGAAACAAATCATGAGAAACCAATATGGCCCACATGTTTCTGTAAATAGGTAAAGCTATTATAAAACAAGCGAAGTCACTGTATCACCTGAATTCATGCCTTAGCTTGAGAGCTATTATCATGCCACTTGCATGCCTCAGTGACCATAAGCAACATTTTAAACCATGTCACTAACTGCAAAATATATATATCAGTTTTCCTACCTAATGTGGTATTTCCTTTTCCCAAGATGTGATGCCCAGTATCCCGATTTCCAGAAACGGTACCCATCCATTTCTGTACGGCTGTCACAGAAAGGAGTGTATCCATAGGGAGCTCCATTTAGATTCAGATCTCTAAGTTCTTTCAGGTCACTTCGCACAATCTAAATAAAAGAAAACCTGCATTTACTTCTATAATTTTTAATGTTTGTAAAGAATGTTGTGACAAAGGTAAGCTTTCTGGTGCTTAATTTTATTTTCTTAAGAACCTAAGAAACTACTACTATTCCATTATCATGTAACTTAATTACTATCCGGTAAAAAAAAAAAAAGTTTATTCTGTGGCCATCTGTGGATCATATTCAATAAGCAAATTAAAACATATATATATATATGTAGTTTAATTTACAGAGCAGTGTTTTTGGTTGTACAACACTCCTTGATATGTAATTTTCAGAATCTATTGAGCATCTCCCCTCTAAAAAAATCCTCTTCCTTGTTACGTGAACTTGAGCACTCAAAGATTAAGGCATCAAAACGATTTAACACTTTTAAAAATATTTAGGCCTCTTTACGATGGCACATACCCCTCCAGGTGCCTTTGTCTCTCCAGTGCCATTAGAGGCCACTTGGGGCAACTAGGTGAAATGGCACTTTCAGCTGCTGGAGGGCTGGAGACAGGTGAGATGACATGGCCCACGTTATGCATCACTACTGCTTCTGCTCACACAGCTGCAGTAGTCTTAGGAGACCAACACTGGGGTGCAGCCACCACAGGGAATAAAACCAGAGCCATTTAAACAAACAAACAACAACAAAAAAAAAACTTGGTACATTTATACAACATTACTTTTTCTTACCTGATCAGCATCGACAAATATTATTTTATCCACAGCCAAAGGGAAAAGAACATCCAAAAAAAGAATTTTGTAGCCCCAGATAATTCTTTGCTTTTCTGTCTGTTGATACAACCAGCGGGGCCACTTGTACTGCACTAACTCATACTTGAATCCGTACTTCTTAGCCATGTGAGGGATAACTTCCTAGAAGATCCAGAAAATATCAATTCCATGTGTATGAGACAAACAAACACTTAGGAGAAAAGGAAAAAATGTTGTAGAACAGTTGCAGCTCTGTTGACCTTATGAATTGCATGAGTCATTCTGTTAAAATATTTCTTTATCTCTAGCAGTATCCTCAACTTCATAAAAAAAAGAGCATTTCTCTCAAGCTAATAAAAATCTGTCAGAAAATAATGAATTATTATATTATACCACTCAGCTTTGGGTCCCAGAAAAGAAGAACTTTACCCTTGAGAGTTTTAAAAGTGTCTATCAGTATTTAATACATTCAGAGACAATTTCCAACTGTGAAAATTTAATTTTAAATTACATAATTATTCATCTCTAATAGTTTTTATTTAACTATTGAGAATTAATAAGAAAAATTAATGAAAGGAAGACATTTCATGTACCTTGAATGTCGGGGAGAGATAGTTTTTCAGAAACCAAAATTTAACTGGCGTTTTTGTATGGCGCAGAACAGAAAGCATCATTATTCTGTGAAAACATAAGTCTATAATAAACAAACGAATACACGTGTCATTGTATTTCAACTATATCTAAAAAGGTGCTAAAACTTTCTAATTATCATGTGTGTTATCCCAGTTCAAGCAGCAGTTTCTGTTTTTAATAAATGCTTTAAAAGGGTGTGCATTCAGCATCACTTTGTCAGAGTTATTTGATCCACATTGGCTAACCAATATTAGAAGAAACACTTCTAAAAGTTGATCTGCTAATAAGTTCATTTTTAAGACAGATGCCTGACAGAATTAATGTTTAATACCATCTGTTAACTTGGCTACTGAGATGATTTATTTTAGAATTTTATTGGCTGAAATTAGTAGGTAGCTGACAAGAAAAACAGTGGGAAAGGGACAGTGTAATGCCAGTTAGGAAACTTCTGAGAAACCACTGATAAATGTTAAGAAAATCTAGGTATGTGGAAAAAGTTAAATAATGATGTTAGGTTCTATTTTCTCACACGTGTAGCATTTGCTGGAATAACCAGATAAGCAACACATTAATCTCATCACATAGGATGAGATTAAGTCTGCTTTAGAAACCAAGGAATTTATATATATTTATATA
>JAUBNY010000721.1:444346-454855 GCA_032275445.1 Crypturellus soui
GGGTGGCATCCAGGCGGGTTTGGAAGATCTCCAGAGAAGGAGACTCCACAGCCTCTCTGGGCAGCCTGTTCCAGGGCCCTGTCACCCTCACAGATCACCTAGCACAAATGCTCACATTTTCTTTCATTGAGCTTCTGAAAAGTGTATTTATAGGCTGTGTATTTCTGAAGAAGACACAAGCATGGGTCTACTATCTGTGCTATATTATCAGGCTACTAACAACAAAAATTATTACGTTGAATAACCAGAGCAATTCTCAAATGGGGACTTGTCCCACTCATGCCTTAAGCACTTAATTGAGGCAACCAAAATAGTTGCTTTCTTTGCCTGGACCCTTGCATGACAAAAATACTTACATTACACAGAATATAATTCAAAGTTTATGTTTGCTGGTGGAATGTCCATCTGAAGATACCCAGCTTCTATCATCAAATGAAGGCAACTAGAAGGCTATTTTAGTCACTTCAGTTAAAGGTCTAAAACTAGGTCAAACCTATATCTATATTGGGTTAGAACAGGAAAAAAAAACCTGGGAAAATTAGAGATATAGTTTTTCTTTTGTGGATGATCTCAATTCTGGAATAACTCATGTTACCTTTAACATTTCTGATTTGCAAAATAGAGGTATAGATTTAAAGAAGAAGAATAATTTCAAAGAATTTTCATGAAGACTGGGCAATTGGAATGATTGGAATGACTATTTCTGTAGTTAACACTTACCAGATTGGCCATCACTATAGTATCGACCATGACTGGATTATTCTTTGTGCCCAAAGTGAACTGTAACCCCCGAGGAGGTTGTCCAGTTGTCACATCAAAGCAATGTCCTTCGAGCAATATGTTTTCTAGTTCATATTCTGCTATAACGTTCCCTTTTATCTGTGGGAGGAACATTTAATCACTAAAATATGTATTTTAACTAAGTGAAAGAGCAACATATTACAACCACAGACATGCTGAGTAGAATTTATCCAATTTATCGAGAAGAGAAAGCCCCTTCCAAGACAGAAAGGACCAACCACTCTGGGTAAGCGCCTCCCTCCTACACTGTGAGGAATTGAGTGACTGACTGTGAGACTCTCTGCTTTGGTAAATCCCATCCTTTGATTTTACAATACACTAAGTACACACTTTTGATGGACTAAATACTTTCAATATTTTGTATAAGTTTTGAGACTAGAACAAATTTAGTGACTTTGAAGCTAAAGTTAAAATACAATAGAAAATTTTCTATACTGTAAAAATTCAAATGTATTTTACTGTATATGAAAATGCAACAATATATTTAGATGTATTATTATTAGACTATTGCTACCAAAAATTAAAGATTAAAATTTTAAAAATTCAAAGAAATAAAAAACTAACACACAGCGCACTTTAATTGCTCAAAAAATGAATAATTTCATATACATTATAAAGCTCAACCCAGAAGATAAGTTGTGTTACTTTTATTCTGTTTTCTAATGTTTATTATTTCATTGCTTTTCTTTGAGACTTATTTTTAGAAGGTTAATGTGAAGAAAAATGATAAAATTCAAAAACAGACTGACCCAATAGTCATTAGGATAGTAAGTACTTCTGGAAAACTGAGACAAAAATTGCCAAAGATTTCTTTTTCCCTTTTGATGTAAAAGATCCAAGTAAGTTTTACAAGGTTTACAAACTGCTACTTACATCCTGCAAGTGGATGTTATCAAGATCACAGGAACTGTTCACTGCTTCAACCAACCAGCTCTCAGGAGTGATCATATTTAAAGTCAGAAGGGGCGACTCTGGCAATTCTAGGAACTTGGCCACAGGTTCAGAAGGAAGGTGGTTGTTGATTCCGTAAATTAATTCTGGCTCCAGAACAAACCGATAGAAGCTGCTCAAAACAGAAGTGTTCAAAAAAACACATTTATTAAAGTATGAAAGCTGAGTTCCAAGTATGAAGTCTTTCAAAAGTATTTTTAATTATATTGAACAAATAACAAATTAATAACATTTGGGGGCATGGAACTTCCTTGTTCTTGAGGCATAGGGCCAAATAATACCTATACCTCAAATACAGTAACAATTAATGAGTACTTCCTATGGGAAAAGAAAAAAAAAAAAAACAACATTTAATTGTTTAAAAAAAATGTAAAAAGAGATTCAGTACCGATGACCAGGAGGAAGAAAATTTTCCCACTAGGAACTTGGACCAGGATGTATATCGAGGTATTTTTAGATGCAAACACTGCTGTAAGAAAAATTCAAACCCACAAGGCAGGGACCAGAACATTTCTTCCTTTCACATTCCCCAAGCCCACAGAAAGAACCAGGCACTTAAAGCTAGCCACGTGGCTCAAATTACTTTAGTAATATTGAACATATACTTAAATAACTACAACAAATAAGTTATAAGCCACTGCTATTTTTAAGGGATAATCTGTTGTTAAGGCTTTGTTTTTCTAAACCAAGAGAGACCACATACTTGTAAGAGCAGCTCTAATCTAACTCACCTCTTCAGTGGCACTTCGGACAGCTTAGATCTGCAGTTCAGAAACAACCTGAGTCTCATATTTATAACATCTTTGAGCACCTACAGAAAAATACTCCATGTTAAAATGCTTCTTGGTAATTATCCAACTTTAAAAATAAGCCAAAGCTAACCTGGTGATAAATCTTTTTGTCATTTCTCAAGCTTCAGTAGATATTTCAAACATTTTAAAGTTCTACGCGTATCTGCATATTATGGGATATTGTCAGTTTTTTCGAATAAAGATTTGACCTTTTCTAAAACTGTGATTTAGCATATGATATTCTTAGTATTGAAAATATTTTTTTTCTACTACTGATACAGTATTTTAAAGAGCAGCTATCTCCATCTTCCAGTGCATGTGTAAGTTGTTATATTATTTAAAACAATGACTTTCACTCCTCCTAAACTGTTGTATATTGTAAACTCTTGAAAAGAGTAAAGTTCAGAGAATTATTTTGATAATGTCAGCATTATTAATGGTGAGTTAAACTATAGGATCAACTTCAAAATGCTTCAAAAAGTAAATATGCCTATTTTTTTCCTCAGTTTCCTGACATGTTCATATTAATTTCTAAAGTATTATTTTTTGGATGTTTTTATCCAGAAATCATAGAGTTAGGACATCATTTTGTCATTTTGTGCTTATTTTTGTAAGGAATATAATTTCTTTAATATTAACAAAATCTCCTTTTTTTTTTTTTAATGGTCTAAACTGAGGTTTCTTACCCAAATCGTTTATTTGAAAATATAAAGCAATTTGGTCTACCTTTATGGTTATTATTAGAATAAATACGATAATAAATTTTTAAAAATGCTATCACTAAGGCTATAATTACATAATAGTAAGTCAACAATCATCTCTATATGTCTGTTAAGATAATGAGCATTTTTCTTTCCCCAGTCAAACCTAAGGTTACATCTATTCCTTTACTTTAGTGCAACAGCTTTACACAGACTTAGAGGCCTATTCTGCTCCCAGCTTCTCCTCGTCATCCTTTATGACTGTGAAATACTATTGCTGTAAAACAATGGAGAAAAAAAAAAAGACGGAGTGACATAAGGATGAGAACAAGTGAAAAAGAAGAAATGAGGACCTCATAAGTCCAGCAGCTCTGCAATCAGTACTTTTTCATATTCTCTAAAAGTTTGAGATTAACACATTAATTTAGAATTAATTTTTCAAAATTAATTTCATTTTACACTATCTGCAACTTACAGTGTAAATAATCTGAATAAATCCTTTCCTAGACAGAAGAAGCTTGAGGAAGGTTGATTTCATTTTAGGAATTATTAGTTGGTGTCTGATCTGCACTTTTTAAAGGTATAGCTATATATGCATACCCCATCTATACCTTCACATCCCAAAAGCAGTAGGTCATAAAATTAAAACAAAATTAAGCAAAAAATAGGGAGAAGATTTTTTTGTGAGGGACCTGAGCAAGAGGAAAATAGAAATTTTAAGCCTAAATGCAAACTAGCTGGAAAGCAGGTTTTCTGAAACCTGCTGTATTTGGACTAGTATAATAAATGATGCAAAACAAGAGCATGTGGACAAAACAGAAGGAATAAGAATCATTCTAAGCTTGCTTATTTCCAAAGATAGAGGAATGTTAATGTTTCCTGATTAACAGCCTAATAATCAAAGTATAAAAAGGGAAAGTATTCACTAGGGTTGGCTACTGACCGCCAAAATCAAAATAGAAGGCAAAGTTAGCAATACTTGAAGCATCCAGCATTCAGAATAAAAAGTATAAATAAAAATTTCTAAGAAGTGCTGTTTCATCTACAAGAACAAGTTCTAAATTTTAACATTAAAGATCACGATTTCTCAAACAAAAATGTTACCATCCAAAAAGATGCAAACCTATATTAGACTTTAGCTTCTGATTCCATTAGTAATAACAATTCTAGTGGTACTCCAGGAATCTGTTTGCTGTATGCAGAATGCAGCCCAAATCAATAATTTATGTATGCCTGGTGATCTAAAAGGAACAATTTAACACACCTGGAAAAAGCTAAATCACAGGGGAGAGCATTTAATCAGACACATGAATAAACATTAGAAACTGCACAAGATTGCTTTATGAGATACTCAAACCAATGATGTCCAATCACTGAGAAAGAAGCAAGCACTAACTTGAAAGAATCTAAAAAGAAGAAAAAATGTCATTTAGAAAGGAAGTGAGGCAAATGTAAAAAATAAGACAACCGTAACAAACTGTGGGAAAAGTAAAATATACAGATAGTACAAGTCAGGATTTTTTTTTTTAAAATACATTGTAAGCAAAAAGCATCTAAGAAAATTATATTTATTACTTGATGGAAGTAATGAGGATGAAAGGTCAGTATATTCAGTAAGTACTTATAAACTAGTTTTCAGAAAAGGACAATTGAGAGATGGGAATGAAACAGTTTTTAAGCCAACAATAACCTTGAATAAATGCTAAAAAACAGCTAATAAATTTAGAAGAGGGTGCAAGATAGAAACGCAAAGCACAATGACCAGGTGAAAAGTTGAGTTTTCTTTCAACAAGTCATAAAATGTAGCTAGATACATTAAAAAATACCAAAAGGCTCTGCTTTCAGTAGGGCCCTCAAGGACAGCTTTATAGCTATCATCTCAAGAGATTTTTTTTTTTAATGGAGAGAATGTATGATTTTAAGATGCCAAAAGATTATCATAAATGATAAATAATGAAAAAGGTAGCACAAATATTTAAGAAAACTTGGTGCACAATATTACTTTGCACAACCAATCTGTACACATTTAATTTTGGCCGAATAAAAAGTCACACATCCACATACCAGACAGGTCTTCTGGCAAGAAATGATGTTGAAAAAGATTAAGTTATCATTACAGGTATTAGCTGATCATGAAAATTTAGTACACTATTGTAGTCAAGGAATAATGTAAATCTTAATTAAAGTTTCACAGGAATTGAAATAGAAAATCCCTAAAAGACTACAAGAACATATTATCCCTGTGTGCCAGCACAAGTACCTCTGGAATCCTAAATTTGGTTCTGTTACTTAGAGTTTATGAGGACATTGAAAGCCAGTGAATATCCAAAGACAACACATGAAAATGGTCACAAGAAGGCAAAGCTGTTTCTACAGCCAGCAAGCACTCAAATTGCTTACTTCAATGAAGAAAATGTTAAGGAGAGACTGGGAGATTTATTCAGGCAGTATTTCATACTATCACAAATGACTGAGTTATTTCAGCTTACGTGGCATGAAAGTGATTTAAACCCAGGTTTCAGGCTTCGTGTGTGAAGACTTAGTAGAATGAGTACTGTTAGTTACCCTTTCTCATCTGGAAAATGACTCACTAAACTACAGTTATTCAAGCAGTCACTGAGAATAGTGTTACCATTACTGTAATACAAAGCATATACTCTGAAAACAAACTTTTATAATAGAACCTTCAATATAACTGACAAAATGATGTGAAGATGAATGCCTACAGCATGGAGCTAAAAAGTGCATTTAAAAGTCTGTGTTTAACAGAGAATTTAATTAACTGCTGGAAAAAAAAATCTCAGATCTGTGAAGCATACACAATTACTGTCAATATCTGAATTAGGATTAGATTTAAATCAGTATTTCTACTTCAAATGCATATTGATAGAAAAACAACCTGTAACCTGTGTTATGTTGGGAATCAGACTAGGTTATGAAATAGGGCTCCTTTAGAGGTCCCTCCTCAGTTTATGAACAGAATAAAGACGGGTTTCTTCCTTAAAAATACAAGAAACAAAGAACAGAAGACAATCTTCAGGAAGAAAGAAGAAGTTTTTTGTTTGTTTGCTTGTTTGGCAGTATTCAGCACTAAACTCTGGGACAAATGTTTTGAAATAAAGGTTGAAGTTTTGAAAAAGGACAAAAACAGGGGTTATATATAAGTATTACCAGGCTCTTTCCTTAGCAAGGACATAGAAGAGTTTCTATGCTAAAATCCACTATTCTTTTCTTAAAAAGAGATAAAAGCCTTGGCTTTGTTCTAACACATTCATGGTCTGTCTTATCTCCTCCAAACCTCCAACTGCTGCCTTCTCAAACTAGGCAGTGAAGTTAGCATACAGGTTAGCTAGCGCCATAAAGTCCTTCTCAATTTCAATTCCATTTAATATGAACAGATTTTTGGCTTTATTTTAAAAAATATTATGAAAGGATTTCTTTGAAGTAATTAAGTAAGTGACACAAAGTAGTGTGATAGCATGGATTCACCAGGGCAAAAAATTAATCCTAACGTGGGCACATTCGGCATGGATTGGAGAAGTGACCATGTTCTTTGCTGTCATAGCCATTCCACAAACTTTGCATTATGACGAGTTACCATCGTAATATATCAGCACCAGGACAGTTATGCTGCTTAAAAAAAATCCTTTAAATACAAATACACTCCAACCCTTAAGTTTTCAGTATTTATGGCAAGACGATCCACAAGGCATACATTTAGGAACTGTCAGCTCCTGCCCTGGTGTACGGACTTGCACGTCTTCTGAGGTCTGTATGCCTGACAGAGGCTGCTCTTCAGATGATCAGGTTTAAATGTGCAGGTTAATTGAATTTGATTAGGAAAAAAGAAACAAAATTAATTTTAAGAAGAGCTTCATCTGCTGTTAAAATATCAGAAATTAAAACATTTCTGATTTGTTTCGTTCCAATAGGATTTTACTACTCCTTCAGATTCAGCTTCCTGAATAAGGCTACTGCTCCTGCTGCGACCTGTTTGATAAATAAACTAGGTACTGCATGGGAATCACTTGCCTGGACCCATGTACTGCTGATCAGAGAACCTGCTCTAGAGAGAATAGGGACTTCTGAGCTCAGCTAGAGAGACCTCAAGGCAACTTACTGTAACATGAACTTTTGGTTGAATTGAGAGATGTCTCACAATCAAAAGATTTCCATGGGTATAAGTCAAATTTTCTTTTTCACTAAGAATGGTGAAACGAAAGATTTGGTTCTGAAGAAAAGCTAGAATTTGAGAATCGTGGAACAAAAGTAATCATTTAACTGGCAGATTTTTTTTCATGAACATTTTAAATGTATTACCTAGCTTAAAGTTTTGATGTACAGAGACTAACTGGATACCTGAACATTCCATAATAAAGAGTAGGAAAGGGTATGAAAATGCAAGTTTTCAGGAAACTTCCACAATTATTGTGAAGAAAGAGATAAAACAGGATGCAGTAGGAATCAAGATACAGACTTCAAAATTCTAATGGACCAAAAAGAGAAGATAAAACTTACATTTTTATGGGAAACTATAAAGGAACTAGAGGTAGAGTGATATTTCACAGCTAGTAAAGAAAGGAAATCACTTTAGCAGCTGTGTTTCTAGGACAGCCTCTCTTTAGATGATCAATAATTACACACAAGGAAAGATTTTTAGATATTCTCAGCACCATTAATCATCACCTCATCTTTCATGAGGTGAAAGGTTTATAGTCCAATCTTGCGATTGGACTCCTTTGGGTGCTTTGGAAAACTAGGGTGCTTTTGTTTAATGGAAGGCAGTATGCACCCCCTTAAGATTTGGAGATGGAAGATCCTCTCCCTGTAAGTTAGGTAGACAATCTTCCCCTTTCCTTCTGTTGACTATAAAGAACATTTATCCACTCATTGTACGAGAACTGGCTCACAGGACACCTAAATTTCACTTGCAAATATGGTGCTTACAGTGATGGATTAAATCATCCCCAGCTTCTTAATACTAATTTAAATAATCAAGTAAATATTTTAAAAATATATAAATTCTGTTTGCCCCATAAATGCTAGACTACACTGTATATCAAAACATGAAAATAAGCTAAATATAGATTACACTACAAATATACAAATTAAAAGAAATGACCACCATCTTACAATCAATAAGTGAGCCATCTTCTGCGCTTCTCTTGTCAATGGATCAACAATAGCAATAACATCATAGAATGGTTGACTCTGTTCAGGATCTATTTTTACTACACTGTTAAAAAAAAATGTTAAGTAAATGACATGAAAACTCTAAAATAAATTTCTGGAAACAACAAGCATTTTTATGCACAAGTGTGAAATATCAGAGCCACCTTAGATTTTATCCTTCACAAAGACATTTCTCTCATTTAAAACATTTATAATTGTCTCTTCCTGTGATAACACCAAGAAATGCCAAAATCTATGACAATCAAAATGTAGCACTAATTTAGCTACATAAGGGTTACTGGTTAAATATGTGCTGCATTAATAATTCAGTAACATAAAAAGAAAACACACAGAAGTATACAGAATCCTTACAGTTTCTTTTACTGATGTCTATATTTATAAGTGCCAATGATGACCCAATTTTAAGATAATAGTGGGAAAAATGTTAAATGAGAAAATTGAAACACTGAAAGGATGAATTAGCTAATTAAATTAATTTTCTTCCAGAAAATAATTTAGTAACTTGGTTGAAAGAAGTCAAGATGACCCCGCGTAAAGGAATCAGGAAGGAAACGGTAGCAAACCTCAATCTGAAAAAAAATCCTGTGCTGAAAAAATACACAAACTGAAGCATTTTGCTTTCCAGACATGAAGAAAATATACCTAGAAACATAACTAGCATTAGTGAAGCCATACTTTTGCCAAGAAAGCAGTAACATATTACTTCCTCCACGTTATTCACATAGCCTTGAAAGAAGGCTTCATCCAATTAAAGCGGGCTGCTGACTTTGCTCCTTGCCTTTTGAGCAAGCATTAGAGACAGAGTCAGCACCCTGGCACAGCATAGGGCAGCTTTGCCAAAAGAAACAACTGAAGAACTGGGAATACTATTACAACAAGGGGATTGGTTTTAAATTTGATCGCGGTTCTGATGCTATGTCATTCTAAAAGGAGTACCTTTCCTTGCCCCAGAAAGTGATTGAACTTAAATTAACAACAACAAAAAAAATCCCCCCAAATTATGGCCTAATTAAAAGTTACAGGTGTCAATCTTGTGATTTGGGGTCTCATTCAACAACAAGAGAAGACATTTGTGGCA
Source organism: Crypturellus soui (assembly GCA_032275445.1). Classification (NCBI taxonomy): domain Eukaryota; kingdom Metazoa; phylum Chordata; class Aves; order Tinamiformes; family Tinamidae; genus Crypturellus; species Crypturellus soui. The sequence continues at coordinate 453,862 of JAUBNY010000721.1, forward strand.
TATTGACTTTCTAAATCTAGGATCTAGAAAACACTAGCAGTGAACATATGTAATCATGTTAATACCACTAATACAGTTCTCCAACTGTAAATCTGTCAGTTGAAGAAAGTCTACCCAGTTCTTAATGAATTAGGTGCTGAGAAGTTCTATCACTTTGCATTTGTAAGAAATCTAGCTGAATTTTAGGTTCTAATCTCACTGTTTTTAATGGTTATGCGGACCATTTGTGCTGTGGTCAAGATGAGCTAATCCACAAACTATTACACAGCTATAACACATTATACTTGGTACATTCTCATTTATAATATTAAAGTACTATATGTGCATTATCATGACACAGAGAACTTACCTATGCTGTTCTTTGAGTAATTCCACATCTTGTCTCATCTCTGTTTTAGGCAAAGATGACAGTAGGGCATCTATTTTCATAATCAAATCACTGCCACTATATAAAGTGAGGCACACAGAATTTGCTATGTTTTTAATTAGAAAAGGAATAAAGCATTCATAATTTAAAGTATGTCTGTCTAGATAATGCAGTTCAAAAATCCACCCCCCAAACTGGGACACTTTAAGAAGATTATCATCTCAAGATTTGGAGCTTCGAGTGAAATTTCTAGCACGACAGTGGCCAAGAACCGTTACTGCTTTATACCTTGGGAACTGTATACTTCATAAACTCTCATTTCAAAAATAATACTCAAATTCAACCCATTTTTTTTTAAAGATGCACTGAATTTAATTTCATGGGAAAATCAGTAGATATGCTTTTTTTTTGTAGAAAAGAGGGCACAAGTTTGAGTAGGTAAGATGCTAAGTCTACAAGGGGAATCCTAGAAAGGAAATGACGCTTAGGACTGTTTACCAGCGAAGTGCTCAAATGATAATCATAAGGATAGTGCAGATACAGCACAGAAACAGACACTTTAACTGAGTGCATATAGAATGTACATTCAAAAAGAGCACTATGACTGAGTCTTCACAGAATCACACA
>JAUBNY010000721.1:456362-469083 GCA_032275445.1 Crypturellus soui
AAATATTTTACCTTTTACCACTGATTCCCATCTCTTTAACAATAGTTTTAATCTTCTCTGCTGAAGTAGCATATGTTATTTTTTCCAACAACTGAAAGTCTTCTGCATAGAATTCGTTTTCAGCTAAAGGACCCAGTATCTGAGACAGAACAAGTGATCTTACTAAGCACAGAAATATGATTTTCCTTTTGTAAGCAAAAATATGCAAAACCTTGACCCCTTACATATCTATATTAATAACTACATAATAACTTTATAGTATTGATAATTTGAAAACACTTAGGTTTTTACAGCTTTTTCTGAGGGAGCATCTCTAAATTAGGAAAAAAAAACCTCAGTGAAGCAAAGAATTCTGTTATAAGGAGCAGTCATAGTGGAAATATCCAGAAATATCCAAAGTATTTTTCAAAGGAGTACACTATTTAAAAATAACAAATTTGAGTTTAAGAAAAATCTTGGTTAGATAACATTATTTTAAACCGAAATACAAGCTACTACCTTCCTAGCAGGTGCTTTAGTTGTTTAATCTCGTGAATAAAATCTTCACTTCTCTGGTGGAGCAGAATGGACAGAATGGAATTCATCAAAGAGCAAAGAAAAAGGAATGCCACATATTCAGAGAGAGGAAACAGAACTTTTTTTTTTTTTTTTTTGCATATGTGAGCCAAAAGGAAGCTCCTTGAAGTTCCAGCAAAGAGCTCTGAGGAGCCTGGTGAGGCTCTCCTCCCACTTCCAGTCTACTAAGCTAAACTGGTCCAGGGTAATTTCAGGGGCCTTCAGGGCTGCAGGAGGTAGAATACTAAAATTTACATTTGTTGCTGCTCCTTCCCATGGATCAATTGCTTCCAAGAAATTAGGTGATTTTACTCAGCTTTCAAATTTTTATTATTATTAATGATGCATAAGATAGAGAGAATCATGAAAAAAAAAAAGATAATTTTCCAGAGCTAAGATTTAGAAATTTTTTTTGCTAATAAACAAAAACTTTAATGCTGAAATAACTGTGATATACATAAAGCAAATCCTGTTTCTTTCTTAACAGTCAGCTTTAAAGTGAAACTGAACTTTTGTATGGATGAATACACATTACTCAATTTATTCAAGTATTCACAGTGCAAGTATTTCCTCAAAACTTACTACATGCTGTTTTATTTATTTATTTATTTTGGATCACGGAAAACAGCAATATCCATTAGTTTATAAAACAAAATTACGCATGAGGGTATGATTTCTTTTCTCACAGAAAAATTAGCCCAATCTTTTTTGTGGTACATCAATAAAAAATATATTCTGTGCTTAACTTAGTGGTATTTCAGGGGTATCTCAAAAGATATTTAAGAAACACAAGAATAACTAAGAAAACAATTTTAAGAGACATTCCAGCAATGAGATGCTAGAATAGTATCTATATCTCCTTCTAATGGTGGAGCAACAAATAGGAAAGCCTTGATTCAGGAAGAAGATTATATAATTTTAAAGCTACTGGCTGTCATTAGCAGCTACTATATCCTGAACCCTACACTTTGTTTTTTAACCACTGGTCAAGCTATATCTAATAAGCTACCTGTTTTAAAAGTACCATATTTCACTTGAATATTAAGATTTAAGATTATATAAGATTTAAATATTTATAAACTATTTGTTCTTTACATAAAGCAGAAAAGCTTGAACATACAATCCCCAGTTACTATAATTTATTCTGGAATAGATATTAAATATATTTTGATTATATATATTTATCTGATACCAACCATGTAAAACATAGGTACCTTCAGGGTAAAAATTTATTTGTAAATACAATTAATAATGAAAAGAATATGAACCTATTTAGGCATTTTATCTATTGCTCCATATGATCTCGTAACCAGCTGTAGGAACGAAGTACATAGTAGCTCCAGTGGAATGGGGCTAATAAAAATCAAAATAAAAAAAGACAAACATTTACACAATTCTCTGCTGAAAGCCTGAAAAAGTAAAAGAACAATATAATATATTACCTTTAAGAGGAAAGTGAAGTGCTGGGAAACAGAAATATCTACATGAAGAATGAGACATGATTTATTTCCTTACTTACCCTACCATTGCTGATAACAGCCATTTGCCCAGGAAGCAGTTTAAGAACCTCCTGGCAAAACATCTGGTGTGTTTTAATTATATCCAGTCCTAAGGTATTGTACTTCTTCTCAAAAGTATCACCATCCATTCCCTGAAGCAAATGTAAAGAATGAGGTGGCAGACTGATTAAGCAAAACCAAATTCTGTAACAGCTGAAGTAAGCAAAGATTTCTTCAAGCTATGTGGTAATCAAAAATCTAAATAAAGCAGTTTCAGCTTCAATTTAGGTATCTGACTTTCAGTATGTGCCATGGTCTCCCAACTAGCTAGTGTGCACATTTTACCCTTGAGCACCTATGAAGAACTATGAGAGTAAAGCTGAGGCTGAGCTGAAACACTTTTTCTTAGATTCAGCAAACAGTTGCATTAAAAACACCCTAAAACTAGGATATCTGCCACTGCCTGCCAGAACTTGAGCTTAAATCTCATCTTTAAGTAAAAGGTAAAAAAAATAAAATAGATTACTCTAAAAACTAACAGTGACTTTAAAATGTTCATTCGATTCCTTTACTAGAAACTGCCTATGAGTTAAAATGTCCCCTAATTTGAAACTTTACAGCATTTAGCCAAATACTGTTACTTTCAACTACATCTGCTTTCAATGAAATAACAAAAAAAAAAACCCCTATGAAGTAAGTAGCACTTTAATTTAGTGTTCACTCACCTGCACGAAGAATTTAACAATTTTAGTTCCAGCAGCAAGGGATTTTGCTGTCTCTTCCTTTGTGAGTTTACTTAGGAAACCTCTTAGGTTGCTGTTGTTTTGGGTTAAAAAAGCTGTCAAAATTCCTCTTGCAATGGCTGTACTATCTTCCTTTATTTTTGATGAGGGATTGTTCAAAATTCCCAGTCGTGTATGTCTGCTTGTTTTCTGCAAAGAAGAATATAGAATAATACAGTTTCACAGTCCCACCTGCTGTTACCTAATGTATGCTTATTTATTATAACATTGTTGAAAAGGAATTGCCTACTCCTTAACATATATTTTAAATGGAATGCTTTTGTGATGGAATGATTACCTTTGAGCATTCTACAGAAGTATATTTTTAGTTAATGACATACAGAAGTATTCATTTACAATATTGGTTTTATAGGTTTTTTGTTTTTCAAAAAAATTTTAAGAGCATAAAATAAATACAAGAATACTTATTCACATATATCATTTTAATCTTAAACAGTAAGAAGCTCTTTAAGCACTGATGACTTAAACCTTACTAAAGATGTTAGTGAGAAATCTTTATAAAATAATTATTTTAGTAAAAACTGCTAGAAACTTACCAGGTGTTTCAAGGCATTAGAAAGCAGTTTTCTCCCTGCTGGATTATCAAAATCAGCAGCAATCCAGATAGTAACAGCATATAATATATCTTCATCTGAAAATTGGAAATAATTTTCCATTACATTCCATTTTTTTTCATGAACAACAAATTAATGTTATTTGAGATTTAAAGTTTGTGTGAAAGTAGCTTTAAGTGTAAGACTAACCTTTGCCACATCAGTATCTTCTCTCCTTTGATTAGAAAAAAAAAATTTGGTGATACTTTATCATGTTAATATGAGAATCACTAGCATCACTGAACTTCTACTGTTCCACTGAAACATGATAGCTCTAAGTAATAACTTACTGTTGAATAAAAAGAATGGCTTTATCAGAGGTTCTAATGCATATTTGATGGAAAACTGGTCACAAAGCCAAATAGAAAAACTGCAAGTAATTAAAATTATGCAGAAGCTAGGCAATTCACATTCTCCAACACCAAAGGGAGACTCTCTGAATCAAAAGCAGGTTAAAACTTAACATTTCTAGACACAAATGAATATACAACCATATTCCAAAGAAGATGAACTGCAGTAAAAGTATATATTCAGAAAATCTGTCTTTTTTTCCTCCTGGTCTATAACTTAATTCTCTCTATCGAAAGGCAATACATGAAAAATTACACAAAATGCTCTCTAGAAGGGTATCAACCTGCTCAGGACTATCATATGTCTCCTGAAAAGTAGTATGTTTTGACTGGAAGTTTAGAAGGTTTTGGTGAGATGCTAGGGAGAGCTGTGATTATGCTCTGCAGGGGCTGGAAAAGCACACTGGGCACACAGACTTGAGTGGACTGCAGCCTGCAGATACAGATTTTACACAAGAGAAGTGAGCCTGTAGAATGAAATCCAACCAGTATTTGATAACTAGCTGGTGTGTTGCTGAGGTTTTAGAAGGAGAGTCAGAGTGAAATAATTCTATTATAAAGAAATATAATTATATAGTATTTCTTTCTGATAGAGGAATATGTAGCAAGTGTTAAAACTATAAAAAGAAGTCATGAAAAGAATAGCACCCCACTAACAGGTTTATTCCGACCATTGATATGCAGAAGTAAATCAGCAATTGCCACATGTCTACTAGATGTTAAAATGGTACAGACTGATAAGAGAACTCTGTGCAGTTCTCAAGTGTCATCATGTCCTCAAGTGTGTACTCAGATTCTATAATTTAGAAAGGGAAGTACGTGCATATGCAATAAGAACATCTCACATCTAATATTTTTTAAATGTACAATGTACGATTAAATGTACGATTTTATGCAAGACAAAACACATAAATGAGTTCTATATAATTATTCCCCCTTTTCTATAGAAAAACAAACATGAAAAATATTGAACAATCTAACTAGAGGAAAAATAAGCTGACACTGAACACGAACAAATAAGAAACAAAATCAATTATTCCTCAAACTGTAGATATGCATAATGTGTGTGTATATATATATGCATATATATATTTTATACAAACTGAAATTTTCACTTAATAATGCTGAAAAGTAAGAGTTTTGTGAAAACTGAATATACATCCTCTTTGATATCCTCAAGTAAAATCAGACCAACTGGTCAAATAAAGTCAAAAAACAAGGTGTCCATCTTTTTGCTAACTGATGATAATCACTTGCTGTAAGTATTTAATCTGTCATTACGGGTATTGTTTTTATAAATTTGTGACCTATCATCTTGCTTGCTTCAAAGTAACTCTTCACACTCATAATCCCCAAATACTTGCAGGTAGGGCAAATAACACAGGTTAGGAATCACATCTACCTAACAGGTTTAAAACAAATTTTCAGTAAATATCAACCTTTGACAAATATTGATATTTCTATACATCCCACATACCTATTAAAATTTTACTTTGGATATTTTGCTGATAAATGCCAACTATTTGTAATACCAACTCACATAAAACAAAATGTACCTTTTTTTGTTATATACTTCATGTCATCTGAAATTACAGCACTCTTGTCTTGTGAATCCAAAAAGGAGAAAGTAGAGAAGTCTTGGACATCAAAGGGAACTGCAAAATATAAAACATAACATGTTAATTAAGAAAGGAAAATTTGTAGTAACATTCTATTCAAGAAAAGTAGTTACCAGATGTGGATCTGAGATGTATGTATTTTCTTTCTGCTCCAAGAACGGTTGGGTTTATACGAGAAACTACATTATGCTGTTCCATAAGAAAATCTATTGCATTTACATGATCGTTCAACAAACCCTGTATTAAAAGAAAAAAACAGAAATTCTATAATTCAATCGTTTCAAGATAAAAAGGCTAAATATTCACCTACTCTTTTGACTGAGCTTAAAGTCTATATATATATACACACCAAGTTCTGGTCAACTTCAGATGAAAAATGTATAAACATCTCCCAGATAGAGAGATTTGAGATTTCAAAATATTAGATATATGTCTTTCAATGAATAACTACAATATATTCTCAGTTTCTGGCTGAAAAACCCCAAATGATTAGTGTATGCTTAATTTCACCTCCAGTCTTGCATAATCAAAATATAATGTTCCAAAATCATGACTGAAAATTAATGTAACTATATAATTTCATTTGTCATACAATTAATTTTCAACCACCTCATTATAAAAAATGCAGAATATAAGCATGGCTCAAACAATCCACCGCCAAATATTTCATCTTGCATTCGTTTAGAAATGTTAAACATACCATGAAAACTGCCCTCTGCAAGAACCCAGTGGCATCAATAATCCTCTGGAGAATAACTGTCTCTAATTCTGTAGCATCCATCTCTTCTCTGTTAAAGGGCACACCATTAAACAGAGCTTGAGGCAATGGACCCAGGCCAGTCTTCTTATAAAAGGTTGCTCCTGCCTGATCATATCAGAAATATCACAGGATTAAATAGAGTGTGGCTGACTGAAGTGAGAAATAAATCTAACATCAATGAACTCTCATCTCTAAGTACTATTCACTGTCACACATTCTTATGAGTAGCAGGGAGCAAAGAGAAAACAGATAGGACATATTGTACTCATTTCTCAAAACTGAAGGACAAAAAAAATGCATAGATCTACATTTAGATTTTAAAACCTTTGTTTTATTATCTTACCAATAAGTATTCTCTTATTGGGCTTATCATTGGTAACAAAAATTACTAAGCAGATAATATTGGAAAAGCAGCTTGATACAGCTATGGTTTGAGGCAGACTCTCCAGAGACAGTATCCCCCCAAAGACATTTATCCCCACCAAAAGCCTTCAAAAAGGCTTTTATGTTCAGAAGCCAATACTTATTTGACAAGAAGCAGAACAGATGGCTATAAACTCTATGCAATATCTATGCATCTCTGAACAAGGTCCATCTTCCTGTCATGCTACTGGTCTATGTCTGCTCTCTCCTCACTGCTCTTCACTCCAGTCTTGCAGTCCTACTTGTACTGCCTTCCTCTTGTTGAGTGTCAAGTTACTTCTCTTAATATCTCTCCATTTACATTCTACAGAGGGAATTTTTCCCTCCTGGGCATGTTCATTTTTTTCCAAGACAGACCCAAACTACCCTTCCCTCCAGAAGGCTCCATGTGAGTAAGAAAAGATCAACCAATGCAAGGCAAACTCCATGTTTTTTTCTGGCTGCCCAGACAAATCCTTTCAAAGGAACATGATACACGTAACAAAATTTAAAAGGAACCAAAAAAAAAAATGGATGGCATGGGTCAGAAACATACACAAGGCTCTACAGAGAGACATGGTTGAAGAGAAAGGAATATAGGCCTTTTATATATTTTATTAGAAAATTATATATATATTAACTCTGATGATTTTGAGATAAAAACTCTTCTCTATGTTTGTTAAATGTAAATCCATAGTGATCTTTCTAAAGTATACTATAAACAGAAAGCACAAATAAAGGATGTAATGATTTGCCTAGATGACCCAGTTCTGCTTCTCACTCAGAGCATGTGGGTGAACACCACCTTAGTTCAAGAGACACCCTTTAACAAGCTGATCAGAAAAAAAAGCTCCTGAAACCAGCAGGCAATAGATCTCAACATACCTTCCTTCCTTCATCATATTCAGAATGAACACCTAATATACTCTGAACATCAGCGTGGGGGAATTCACGTCCAAGAACATTTTTCACATGATTTACTGTCAGAACTTTTCCATCTCCCACTTCATGGTACATCTGTAAAAATTACACAACAGAAAAAAAAAATCTTTTGATCACATATTAATATCATTTTAATAATTATCACTATCCTACATACACATCTCTTTATCAGAGTAATGATGAAAAACCTCTAATTAACCTACAATTTTACCTTTAGACTAAATCTAAAGTGATAAGGAGAATACACTCCATGTGAGCTGAAAACTTTCCAGAAGTTTTTTCTCACCACTGATCAAAGAGAGAATCTAACCTCTTAAAAAAGACTACTTAACCTTGTTAGCTGAATCTGTACAAGATGAATCCAAGTCTGAACAAGCCAGCAATACCTTTTCTTACAACACAGTAAGTCCTTACCAAAGCTTTTTTATTTCATGGCATGAGATTTTATTACATTCGTGTCTCAAATATACAAAAGAAATATGAAATGATAAAATTATTCAATCCATATCTTTTAATTGAGGACCATATAGTAAATTTCTCTCTACAGCTCTAAGACCTGGGTTTTGTTTTTGTCATCTTTTAAATATATTTATATCCTCTTCTTTTATATTCTGAAAGATCCTAAGTAGACAAGCACATTAAGATTTTTAAAAGAGCATACTGCAGTTTAGCATTCTGTGACCATTTATGAATAACAGTCCTGCAGATATGCCAGAATTTAACACTGTGGATTTCTATTTCTCTTGAGAAGTACTCCTAATTACTTTAATTTCCTTTATCTTAAATTCTGAATTTGTTTACGACCTTCATCCTTATGCACCGAAAAAAGTAATAGAAAGAAAAAGTTAGGAAAAAAAATGTTGTGTATTAACACCATATTAGCTGATAGAATTTTATTTTCAGAGTCTTCACATAAAACATTTGCTTCATTTTCCTCTACTTATCTCTGTCTTTGAATTTCCTATATTTATGAGCCCATGCTCTCTCCTACAGAAAAGCAGACTCATCTGTTAATTTGTGAGCCTGGAATAATTCCATTTTTCTACATCCTTGAGTAGTTCAAGAACAACCAAAAAAGCACTTATGTTAGTCTCTGCCACTTCCTACACTACAAGGCAACCAAGGTTTTGCAAAGCTTAGAAAACAGCCAGAGCAGTTTTGCAATTCCACTTTTCCAAGAGATGCAGCAGACAAGGGCAGGCATAAACACTAACACAAATCACTTTCTTACAAGAAAATACTAATGGCTATAAGATATACCTCTACTTTTTTTTTTTTTTTAACCTTCTTGAGGAAAGCCTGTAGATATGGAAAATAACATGAATAAGTTGTCTTGAGGAGCAGAAAAATCTTTCTGCAAATCATTTTCTAACAAACTAATGCTATATACTTTTAACATTTTGTTTCCATGTAAAATACACACAAATGTAAGCGCATGTAGATACAAAGCTGCAAAATTGAAGCTATATATGAAAAAATAACACACTGAAAAAGGAGGAGGGAGTAGATTGATTGTCAAAGAACTAACATTAATTATTGAGGTAAAGGCTTGAGAAGTGTCAGTCTCCTCTGCGATGTAGTTAAAAGCTCTCCAAAGCGCTATTCCAGCATCTTCATTTCCATCAATTTCTTCTTTTGTACTTAAAATGAAAACAACTCCAATTCTACAAACAAACAAAAAGAAATGCGGTCACTAACTGTAGAGCAGAGCAAGGTGTTTGCAATGAGCCCAGCAAGCAGACACCAAGACCCTTTATCTGGGTGGTCTTTGTTGTGGCTTCCTGTGGTGACGAGGAGGACAGGGGATTGCAGCCATGCAGTCCTCTGCAGATCTCCTAGATGACGCTTAGGATATCAACTATGTGCTGTTTTTGCATATGCCTCTTGCACCCTTTAGAGTTGACAGGGTTAGGATCGCTGGGGGATAGTGGGGTTTACTCATTGCCCTTCGTCTCTGTACCTGAGTGTCTCAAGGCTGTGATCTTATTCTTTGTGTTTCTGCCGCTTCCTTGATGGCCTGTAGCTTTGCTTTAGTCTGGGCATTTATTCTCCCTCATCTGATTATCCTGAGCATGTAAACATGCTGGAGTCTTTATGACCTATCATCTATCAACAAATGCCATTCTTACTAACCCCTTTTTGCCTTGTTCACTACCCTTCTAATGACTTGCAAGGCTTCCACTGTTTGGTATTAACAGTCTGTCCTAATTAACAGGACAGACCTCATCCCCTGCATTCTAGCATTAAGCCTGAGAGAGAGAAATGGGGAAAAAGATACTTCTATGAATGAGAAACTACAAGTTTATATGAATATGCTGCTTATCAGGGATCAACTTTGTGCAAAGCTCCAGAAATTGTTCTTGAATCATTCTGAATATCTGCAGCTATTGCTAGTACACCAGGTCTGCAGTGAAATCATCCATGCCTAGCTGTCACTCCCCTCAGACAAAACTACAGAAAGTGCACAGAAAGATGTGTTCCAAGAAAAAATCCACACTGGAGCAGCTATCCAACCTGATTCTCACTTTCCTCTTCAGCTTCCTTAACATTTGCTTGTTACTAAATCTGCAGGTAGGGAATCCTCTGCCTGGCAGGCTGCAAGCAAAACCACTCAGTAATATGCTGACTTAGACAATTGCAGCCTAAAAGCTGCTGCCTATTCAGGACTAACTCAATACAGGATAATGTTCTACAGGCAGCTATCAGTTGAAAGCTTGAAAACGATGCCAGCAAGAGGTGAATTACAAGCCAGACCAAAGGAATCGCAGACTTTCTGAGTGTGAGATCTAAAGGAGTATCCCAGTGACTAAAAGCTGACCCTGCTCAGCATTGTGCCTTGGAAATATTTCCACTGAGCACCCAGCCCCATCTGAGCCACTACAAGAACATGAGATACTAATCTGCAGTGCTGAGCATGTATTTCAGAAGACCTCTATATTTGTAAGCAACAATTCAATGATTTCAATGATTTCAAAGTGAACTTTTAATCTGGATAATCACTGCACATCAGATAGTTTGAAATAACTGAAATGAAATCTCTCATATCATTTCCTAAAGTCGTTTCACCTGGTACAGTAGGAACAGGCAATAAATATGCAACAGCAGAGACTCATGTTTTGCCCACATCTTGCACACTGCGTACAGTTGGGGTGTCCTTATCTCAAAGAGGTTATACAAAAATTAAGAAAGTTCAGAGAAGGAAAATAAACGCAATGAAAAAACATATGGAATAGCTAAGGAAGAATTACATATACCTATATATATATACAGCCTTCAGAAATAAATGATTGCAGGAGAATAGTGGAGAGTGTATTGAAACACTGAGAGCTTGAGAGAAACTGCTTAACAGCTTTTTCAATTGTACGAACTATAGAGGCAGTAAATGAAGCCTGACTTGATACAAACAAAGGAATCAGCTCTTCACACAACATGCAGTGGGACCATGAAAATCCTTGGCAAGGGACACTGTAGAAGCTAAAACTTTACATCAATTCAAGGGCAAATCAGAAAAGTTCCTGCATGACAAATCTATTGGGAATTACTAGACACGTAGAAGTCACATTCAGGTGTGGATCTCCAAAAGCCTCTAGATTTGGAAAATACTCAGGCAGCTTCCACTTTCCTAGGCAGCTTATTTTGGCCTCTGTTGCAGATGGATTCACTTAAATGGACCATTAGCCTGATCCAATCTAGTTGCTCTTGGGATCTACAGCACACTCTCCTGTGGGGCTGAAACTCCCAGTCTCCCAGATATGCTGGCGAAAAGACAAGTAATATTTGTCCTTCACCACTTCTCTGTCATTGAATGATAAAACAAAAAGGAACAGAAATAACAGAAGTTTCAAAGGAAACTCATAATTTAAAACCCTACAGGAAAAAAAAAGCATTTAAATATTTAAGATTGCATTCATCTCACTAACTTTAGTTCACTGTTTGATACCCCTATTTCCTTTTATAGTGTGGAAATAAACACTTGCACAGAGCAATCCATCTTCTCTCGAAATAAAGGCATCTTAGGCATTTCTGAAGACGAACCCCGCTAGTCTATTTGTCTCTCTGATGACTAATTTTTAAAAATCCAAAACCTGAGAAACTTCTTCATGCGTTGGTCTTTAAGAATTTGTAACAACCAAATGTGATAAAGCAAACAATTCAAAAAACTAAAATCAAGCCCACCAAAATGCATTATACTCATTCCTGCATACTTCCAAAATATTTTGTTTAGAATACAACTTCACAAGGTGATTCAAGGAGAATTTTTCACAAAATAATTTCTTATGTATTTGCAGTTCATTCTCCACATACCCAGGTATAACATCCCTTTCAATCTGCTTGCTCAAGAATGCTCTAGTAAGCTCAATGCAAAGACTGATCAACGTGGCTTGTCAAAATGTTTTCTCTGGACAAATGCAACAATCTCAGTTCACATCTTTGCCTAGTGGAACAGAAGATGAAGAAGGAAAAGTAAAGCACCATGCATTCAAGGTTATGATTTTTCCTTACCGAAGTGGCACATTATGATGAGAGAACAATTCTACCAGTTTCATATAATCATTTGTATCTTCTTGGATGGGATCAATAAAAAGTACCTAGGAAGAGAGAAAATATTAAATGGCCCATAGATATTCCTCATAGCTGTATCTACTCTTTTTCAGATCAAAATAACTTTCTCTACTTTTCCAAATCTTCAAAATTTCCAAAGGAGCTGTGCCTCCCAATCATTTGAAATTTCCTAGAACATTCAGCATAGAAAAAAATATTAAGAGTGTAAAACTTAAGAATTTATGCATTTGGGCCAAAAGCTGAACAACAGGATTTAACTGCTGGACTGGATAGTAATGGATAAATACTTTTGTTGTAGAGTTTTATATTATAAATGATACATCAATACAAATATTTAATTGTGAATAAAAACGCACGCCACCACATTATACATAGCATATACATAGATTGTCTTTTTGTATCACTAAATTTTTGTACTAAAATCCATACGATTACTTTTTGTAATTAAACTTTTAAATTAAATCAGAACCGCTTGTTTTCTTAGCTTATTAGGTGAAACAAAGTGCTATGTTCAGGGGAAAAAATAGGCTACAAGATATTCATAATCAGCTTCATCTCCCTCAGTTCACCAGCTCTAAAATAAGGAGGGTAATGAAAACTTACTGCCTCAGTAATACTCTGTATATAAAGACAGA
>JAUBNY010000721.1:497121-509413 GCA_032275445.1 Crypturellus soui
CCTCACCAGGGCTGAGTAGAGGGGCAGGATCACCTCTCTCGACCTGCTGGAGACACTCCTCTTAATGCACCCCAGGATCCCATTGGCCTTCTTGGTCACGAGGGCACACTGCTGCCTCATGGTCAGCCTGTCGTCCACCATGACGCCCAGGTCCTTCTCAGCAGAGCTGCTCTCCAGCAGGTCGGTGCCCAGCTGACACCTGGGGCTATTCCTCCCTAGGTGCAGGACCTTGCCCTTATCTTTGTTGAATTTCATAAGATTTCTTACTGCCCAGTTATCCAATCTGTACAGGTCCAGTGTGTGAGAGGTATGTTTTGCTTTATCTGAAATACTATTTTTTCACTTTAGTGGTAACACTTTCCCACTTTGTTATTAATGCAGTCATCTCCCCATCTGCCAATAACTACTTGCTAGCCTGCCTATATTGCTCTCTAACCTTTACTTTGAAAGTTTTCCAACCCTCTGATTACAGAAACTTCTAATTCGCCCAATCAGTGCAGTACTTTGTACAGCAGCAAACAGCCAAAAATGTGTGATATTGGAAAGCACATTCACTATATACCTTGATTATAATTAGAAGTGAACAATAAAGTGAACAGGCTTTTAAAGTCACGTTTCATCACTGCAGCTAAACACCTTACTGACTCCTTTATAAGTTATTAAGTATCAAGAGGAAGAGATACTGCTAACCAGTATCGGACAGGGTTAATGCAGTCCGGCAGCTCCCAACTTCAACAGCGAAGTGTCTGAATAGGATAAATAAATACAAAGAAATTTAAGAGGTGCACTTCAGACGCGGGACAGCCGGTCCATACTATAGGAAACTTACAAGCAAAGAGAAATAAATATATAAATGAAGCCTCATGCCTAAAGGGTACCGGGACGGACACGCACTGAGGAGCGAGGGTGCCGCCCCGTTTCCCTCGCCGCCGCCCCCTCCTCCTGCCCCTCGCGGGGGTCGCCCCGTTTCCCCGGTTATCAAGGAGGAGGGGGGCGGGGGGTCACCGCTCCCCTCTCCGGCCTAACGGCCGCGCGCGTTAGCAGCGGCGGTTGGGGGAGGCGGCTGCACGCACGCACCTCGCTTCCAGGAGCAGCGGCGTCGCGGGCCACTTCGCCGCGAGGCGGGCGCTCACGGCCGGGACCGGGACCGGGGCGGCCCCGCGGGCGCGGCACGGCGGCGCCGCCAGCATCGGCAGCAGCAGCGCGAGCGCCGCCCACGCCGCCATGAGCAGCCACGCGCGGCCGGAGCAGCGCGCCCGCGCCCCTCCGCGCTGCCCCGCCCCCCAGACCCGTGCCTCGCCCCCATTGGCTGCGCAGGGCCCCCTCTCACGGCCTATTGGCCGGCGGCTGACGCCGAGTAGATAGCGGGCCCGAGTGACACGCGGCGTGCGGCTTTGCGCAGGCGCAGCGGCGGGGTCCGGCTCGCTGCTGTCCCCGGCTGTGGGGAAGGGGGTTGCGACACAGTTTTCTCCTCAGAAACAGCTTCTGTTTCAAGATGCGTTCTGTTTCCTGCCTGCACAGTGTTACTTTCAGTAACCATCAGCCTCTCTGGTGAGGAAAAAAAAAACAAAAAAAAAACCACAGAAATGGCTGAGGTTGGAAGGGACCATAAAGTGCTTGGAGCCACATCTTCATTTTAAACTTTTTCCAGACCCACCTCTTGATTTTTTTAAAAAAATATACTTTCCAAATCTAATCATTTCCTTAAGGCAATTGCTCTCTTCCTCATTTTTTTCTCTGCCTGTACAGGAAGGTTCAGGCAGCTTGTGTGGGTGCCTCTGGAGCAGGGCTGTGGTGTGAATACGGAGCTGATCCCACTGATCTACGGGAGGAAGAAATCTCTGCCCACGTTAGAAAACACGGGTGTTGCCTTTTCCCAAACTTGACCTGGGACCGTGAGATGGAAATCTAAAACATCTTAGTTGCCTTGTCCCTCGTTTACTGTCTGAAAATATCACCTCTCAGCTGTTTAAAGCTGCTGTGTTATATATTACGTCATGTGCTACTATGTACGCTACATCATACATATGTACAAATGGAACGATTCCTTTTGTCAGGTGTTCTGAAAATGAGGTGCAAAACCCCTGGCTGAGCAAAAACCTCGGATGTGCGTGCTGCAGGGTCTGCAGGTCCTTATGATAAAGGCATTCCTAAATGTTGTTAGATGGAAAGTTAGTCTGGGGCCCTCGTGTTTGACTTTTCTTATTTCCCCAAATCTGTGCTGTTACAATGCATCAAGTAATTGCCAGGTATCACTGTGACACTTCAGTGATGGTAATTTTAAACAATTTACTTAAGCAACCTCACATAAGCCTTCATGTACCACCATGGAAATAATTAAAAGCACAACAGAATTTCCAAATTCATTTTTGTGAGTTTGTGTGAAAGGTCAATAAAAATGGGAAAATTCAGCATCCTTTATATGGAAAGAAAAGACTGTGTTATTCAGATACTGTCTGAGCAGTTTCATTCCTTTCTTTCCATAGAAAGCAAAAATGCACACAAGCAATTGATAAAAGGTGCTTCTTCCTAGCACAGGTAAAAATTCCTATGATGGGCTTAGAAGAATTTGTTAAAAATGTTCCATACAAAAAGTATTTAGATTATAGCTATTTTGTTGTGACCATATATCAAAAACATAACAGGCCTTTAATGATTTAAATAATTACTAAGTAGCTGCTTTTTGCTGTGTCTTCAACCAAAACTGAAATTTACTGTGTGTGTGTCCTGTGCATATAACTACACCAAGCTTGTTTTATATCTATATATATTTGTGGTGATGGATGTGTCTACCTTATCCTAATCTATTAATGGCTTTTCTATATAAAATTTCTGTGTTTTATTGTGTTTTATATTGACATTGAAGAGGCTGCTATCATTGATTGAATGTGAATTCTTAATAGCTTGCACTCATCTCACCTTGAGCCATTATGCTGTTATGATTTATTATTTGCTTTGGAAAAATATAAATAAAAGTTTGTTGCCACAGGTTATGAAAATACAGATAGCTGCGAATTCTGTGATAACTCTGAATCAATGGTCAGGTAATTGGTCTGTGCTGAACTGCAGAATGCAGTTGGTCTAGTTTTTCTCCTGAGTGAAAATCCTCCCTGCTTCTATTCAGAGACCACCATTCACTAGAATCTCCCTGCGAAGATCCTTGCCTTTCAGCCAGTCCAGGTAATTTAGGAGCTTTGTTTTATTAGATGCCTAAACTTTAGGATCAGAGCTAGGATGGATGGGCTTGGAAGGGACCTGGCAGGAGGTCTGTAGTCCAACCTGCTGCCGAAAGGAAGATCAGCTCTGAGGTCAGACCAGGCTGCTCGGGGCTTTGACCGGTTTGGAAACCTCCAAGGATGGAGCCTGCACAGCATCCCAGGGCCACCTTCTTCACTGCTTGAGTTAGTTGCGGTGTGGATTGCTCTTCAAAAATAAATATAGCGTTGTAGCAGAAATTGGGTGTCATCTGCTTTGCAAAAGATGCTCAGGGTGATCCATTTTTACTTTTCTTTCCAGGCATAGTGAACCAATGTTCACATTTAAAAAAAACAATCTTTAAATTTGGGCAAAGACAGATTTTAATCTGCTGAGCAGTGTGCAGACTCGAAGATGGAGAGCAGACTTAATCTTCATTTCTACAGCAGAGTTTTATGTAATTAAGTATTCTAAATACCAGACTTAGACATTCTTGTACATACATTTCATGTATATGTGAGCAATGCCCTTAGTCCTCTGAAACCGTTTTTCAGTGGAACAGAAAAACAATTACTGCAAAATTTTGTAATTATTCATATCACAGCTGTATAAATAAGAATTGATTATCATAGTTGTTGCAGCGTGAGCAGAGGAAGTGATTAATGAAGGCTTCTCAATAAGACACAAATATTTTATAGTATAAATCACAGCAAGCTATATCTGTTTAATAGAAGCAATGGTAGTAAGTGGGAATAAGTTGGGCTTCATCAGCATATTTAGTTAGCTGAAAACAAAACTCTGTGTTTTTTTTTTTAGACTGAAAAGGACCTTGTAGATAAAAAGGCTCCAGATTCTCCATTACTAAGAGGTAATAAAAATCATTAAGAGTTGTCAAAAAAATATACACGTTATCTAGCTATTAATTGACAGCCCTCCTGAGCAGTATGTGCTGGCAACATCTCGGCTGATTGCAAGATATCTCTTTTGTTTTGAAGATGTCTCTTCAAAACACATCAGTGTCATCCTCACAACACCCTTATCAGCTCTACAGGCACTCGGGGTGTTTCGGGAGCAGGCTGGGCTTACTGCACTGCATCAGGCTTCATCCATGAGGACTAAACTGAATTATTTAATTAGTGTACCTAGGTATAGTAGTGCTCTGTAACCAACAATGCTAAATATATTTTATAATCTTCATTTTGGTCTGAAGAACAAGTGGAAGTAAAAACGTGACACAGAAGTAACATAAGTGGTTCTTCAGCTGCCTGTAGCAGCTGCTTCGTGACAACTTTGTGTAACCAGAATTTATGCTGTTTTAATATGTCTACACTGCAGCTACAGGGGCAGCAAGCAGCTCTTGTGCAGTTTGAGTCTCAAACACTAGTTTAATCTTGAAAGAAATGGAAAAGTTTTATTTTATAAAGCAAATGTGGAAATTACTTCTTATTTAAACTGACCTAACTCAGGAGTATAAAGTATATACCTTATGGGCCTGCTTAGCTGACTTCCTATGAATTTCTGGGCATGCCTGTTCTGCATAGTGGAATAGGATATTCTGATTTGGCTATACGGGGGGAATGCAGCTCCATTTGGCTGCACCATTTAGGTTTGTTAGCAGTGTCACATTGCACTGTTGAGCCAACGGGGCAGTGTGGTTGCATTGCTGCCTGAACTCTGCTAGCTCAAAACATGCCAAATCTGGACAAAATAACTCTACCAGTGAATAAAATGTAAATACAAATAGCAGCAGGACGGGTATATTTAACATTGCAGTTATTTTGATTTTGCCAATACCAATCAGCCTCTGGGATCAAATCAGACAGGCAACATGAGCTGCTACTGTTGATGGTGTCAACTGGGGTACTCTCATTATTGTTCTCTTACTTATAAGATACCTGTGAGGTTCTCAGTTGTTGAAAGCAAACATTTTTCCTATTTCCCTCATTGCAACTTGTGAATTTGTGTCTGAATTCTATAAAGGAGAGTTCAGTGAAACCCACAGTGCTGTAGTATGTCATTAGGCGTCTCAGTGGAGACTTTTTTACATGGTTCCAGACACATTTGTAACCCCTAGGACTTCTGCTCTTAGTGGTTCCAGATGTGAGTCAGAGCGTGGGCATGTACAAGGTTTTGATTTTTTCGTGATTAGGTCAACAATGTTTAGGTTAATGCAAATGTTGCAATCATTTTTATTTTTTTTTTAAATGAACTAACTTCCTATTAAGAGGAGCGCTGGAAACTTAAGTATTTGCTATCAACAATTCTTAATGGTGATATGTGGTCTGAAAATGATACACAGTGGTAACACGATACAAAAATTAGCTTAAATGTACTATAAAACTATTAAAATATAATTGTTTCTGATTGAAATAATACTGTACTTGTATTTTAAATGTAGAATGCTACATGTGAATGTTTGGGATATTGTAACTTGTAATTTTAGGAGATAGAAGACAGATAGAGATACATGCATGTATATGTGTATATAATGGTCTCAGATTAGTATTTTTTCCATTATTTCATAAGCTGACATAGGCAATAAAGTGCTTCAGAATGATTCTGACCAGCTAGAACAGCAGCAGCAGCAAAAAAGCACATGAAGTGTGAAGGTGCAAGTGCATTTACTGAGAAAATACAGTATTTTCAAAAACAAAGGAACAAGATTTCACAGCTGCGTACAACTCCTACTACATGCAAGGTAGCAAAAATAAAGAGAAAATACTTGCACAATGAAGAATATCAGATACTTTTAGTCAGCGCAGTGAGCTGAGTCTTGAATCCTGGCAGGGGGTACCTGAGAAAACATTAGTTAAACTGGAAAATTAGCTGTGGGAAGGAGTTCTGCACATGCACTCAACCAGATTGCCTTTGATGTGAGTGAGGACTGCGGAATCATGACCTATGATGTGATGACCAGTGTTGTTCTGGAGTACAACCACTATGGATTGACAGCAGTTAAAGCAAGTTAAATACAGAGATCACCCTCAACAGAGCCTGCTGCTGCAAAGCAACACAGAAACTTGTTGGTCATACAACATACGACATATTTTACATATGTCACTCACTGTTACTCAGGTCTTACAAAAGAGTGTGGGACGTTCTACATCTTAAGTATTCAGTTTCTTTCATCGTTGCTTCAGTATCACTCTCCTGCCACTAATTCTGTGTTTTTCTTATATCCCATACCAAAGATAAAATGAGTGTACAGAGCAATATGATTTTTAGTACCACTGTTATTTGGGTTGCATTCCAGATGCTGCACTGGTTTGATTGAAATCACTTTGCTTAGAAATGCTGTGTTTCTTGGAAGAAACCGTTGTGTCAGCCCTTCCAAACAGTCCAGGACTGCAACTGCATGATCCTGTGTGCTGCTACAGGTACAGGCTGCATTTTTAGGGACCTCCTTCTACAGAGGCCACCTGCTCCTGGCTCTTGCTGGTTACACTCCTGCCAGCAAAGAGCCATGGGTGGTTTCTCCTGCAGTAGCTCTGGACTCTAGGACACCAGGAGGCCCAGATGTTTCAGAGGGTGCTACGTCTGTCGTGCAGCTCTGCATGTGACACCTCTGCAGCTTAATGCGATTTTGAAGCTGGCCCTGCTTTCTGCAGAGGTGGGACAAGGTGACCTCCAAGGCACCATTCCAACCCAAATCATCATCATAGAATCATCACAGAAAATGACTCTGTGACCCTTATTTTAACTGAGGCTCTGCATACCTAGTGATAGAAAACATGCCATGCTGCTGCCCTGTGTGCAGTATAATGGATTTATTTCTAGTGGAACAATTTCTGATGCTGTTTTTCAGCTTTTGCTATGTCTTTTTCATGTTTATACCCCTTGGTGACATTACTAGTAAACCAGCGAGTAGTTTCTCATCCTCCAGGGCTTAATTCAGCTCAGTTACTGAATTTGAAAAACAATACTTAGGGACAAGTCATTGAAAGCAATGTCTTCCAATACTTTATAGTTAATATTCTTAGAGGAAACATAGAAGTATTACTTTTCAATAATGCAAATTAATATTTTATGTCCTTTTCAATTAATCTGGGTATATAAAATTTTCAATTTTTATGATTTATACACAAAGCTAATTATAATCCATTGTGAAGACAGCTTTAAAAATCAATGTAAAAAATAACAGCTACGCATAAATGAAAGAGAAGCAGAAAGTGCAGCCACAAGCTATTACACATATAATGAAAATGGATTTATTGCCCAAGTCTCATATTACCTTCTATTATTAAACCATTAAGAAGGTCCCTTAAGTTTAATCCAAACTGGAAAAGACACATTCACCTGCTCATATATATGGCATTCCAGGCAAAAATTAAGGAACATTATGAAAATTAAAACTCACGCAAGTAAGAGAATTGAAAATGATGATTCCCGTAGGTCTGAAGACAGTATGATGTATCAACTGATAGATTATAAAATATATTTAAAATGTCCACAAAATTTGGCAGAGTCATGAATTACAGTTTTTAGTGCTTGAACATACCCATGTGAATTCTGTTCTAAAACTGTATTAGGCTAGCATACTCTTTGGGTCAGACAGTACTAGCCCCTTAAAAAATCCACATGAGCACAATTCCAGCAAAATAGCTGGTCACCGAGCACCTAGGTAGTGGCTTAGATCTGTATACAAAGTTGTGGCTTGTATAGGAAGAGATTCAAATATGCAGATTTCTGGAGCTTTGCACCTGTGTATTGAAGTGATTGCACATAATTGGCACTGTGATTATCGAATATGTTTTCACATACCGCATATAATTAGACTTACAGAAACACACTACATTTAGAATATTTTAATGTAGATAAACTTTGAAGGTAAGAATGAAGTGTTGTTAACAAAATGCAAATTGTGTAACCCCTAAAGTGCCAGCTGCTGCCAATGGGATCCACTGTATCCACCCAGCCCTGCAAGCTCATCTCGGAGGTAAAAGCAAGGGGTTTTGTTGGACATTTCCTTGTTTGACATTTTCTTGTTTCTATCCCTTTCTAGAGCTAATGGAGCAGCCACGTGCAGATCCAGGCTGGGACACCAAAGACTCAGGAAGAAAGAAGAAGATAGCAGGGCTAGTGCTGGAGGAACACTAGCTTGGCGTAGAATGCTTTTCATTCTTTTCATTTCATTTCGTAGAATTCTTTCATTGCCTGGAGGCTAGTATAAGATGTTGGTGTCTATAGACAGGTATTTGGCTAACTTCTAAGATGATACACAGATGTTTATGGTAATTGCATATAACTAATATCTCATTTTAAATCAAGGAAAAATATTTATCTGTTCCTTTGATTAAGCCAGTTTTCTTACTGGAAAATACGGCCTTACTTCTGTTTTCCATGATTTTTTATCAAAAAACTTCCTAGCTTAACTAAAATTGTCAGCCATATGCTACATATACTAATCATTCACATATGTTAAACTGCTTTTTATACTATAATTTTATTCTATCTCTGACAATTATCCTAATCAATTTACTATATTATATTAGGCTAGCTAATATACTTAGGCATCTTGAAAGGATTAAGTTTAAATGACAGGTCACCCGGTAATACTGAGTTTAAACAAACAAACAAAAAAAAGAATGTCCTGCCTACTGAACACCCCAGAAAATTTTCCAAAAGAGTGATTCCAAAAATACTTTGAAAAGAAAGTGCAAGTTCCTGTCTTCTCATTTGATGCCATAAGCCTGTGGTTCTCAAACATTTAATTAAAGAAACATATCTATAAAATCCTGGACTGCTTGTATCTGACTATTTCTTAGCAGCTGGCAGAGGGAATAATAATGAAATTTGAAATGCTTGTGTTTAAACAAAATTGTTTTACAGCTTGTAATTCTTTTTCATAATCATAAACTTCTTAATTTAAAATGTTTAATGCCAGCTCATTCCCAGTTATGTTTGCACAGAGCCATGGATAATTCTGCAGAGATCGTAATTGTTTTACAGATCCAATTTGGATACTTTAATCACCATCAGTGGTCTGCAGACCACAGCGTGACCGCATTGCTGTAGGACACTTCTTCTTTACCAACGTATTTTTTGTACTATTTCAGCCTATTATTTTGCCACAGAAGGATGTGCAGGGTTAGTTGTTGGTAGGTACACGTATCTCTTCACTAAAACACTTTGGTTTCAGGTGCCCATAGACCCCCCTGGCGCTGCTTTGACCAAACTGTATTTTGATCTCCTTTTCTGCCAGCCTGAGGACTACTCCATTATTTTTTTTGTGGATTTTTAATCTGAACTAACACTCAAAGTGTCTTCACCTCAGTTCTCCCTCTAAATTCACAGTCATTAATCTCAAACCTGTGTCAGGGTTGAACTTTTCTTCCCTCTAGGTTTTCTTATCTCATCATGGGCCTCTCTCTGACTTCAAAACAAACAGATCCTACCTTCTGTTAAGGATTAGAGGAGTGATTCATATAGACCTGGATTTTCTGCTGCTAGTTGCTGCTGTAAGTTAAAATTCCCAGTCTTCCACTGATTGCAATTCCCAGGATACTTCAAACCCAGATCATAAGGTGCAATCAAGGCTGGAGACAAGTCTCAAACTGAGACTTCAAACTGAATAGGATTATTTACTCTGCTGCTTAAGATACTAGTATTTTTTTCTGGGCTAAAAGAGGACCAGTACTTCACAGATCTTGGCAAGAAAGTTTAGGCAATTGAATATTGCCATTCATACATTTTACAATTACACACACACACCATCTTCATATACCTTAAGAAAGAATCACTGATAAAGTGCCTTTAAGTCATTAGGATGAACCAATAGGAACCACAAAGCAAATACCAAAAAAATGACTTTTTGCAAACATTGCAAACCATATGCAATCTTTCTGTGCTTGTGGTACCGTTCTACTGAGAGACTGAACTCAGAGAAAGTAGAAATTTGAAGATAATGTACATATTCATTGTTTGCTTCTTGGAAACTGTCCCCAGTCTAAAATTCTGATGCAGTGAGCAACACTTTCAAATAGTAGCTCTTTTAACTGTCTATTTTGCTCAATTTCTTATTGAATAAGCTGAATGTCACTGTATCCAAGTGGGATTCCTAACTGAGGTGCTTATAGAACTTCAGGTGAATGAGAAAGAGTTAGATCCCCAAGAAAGAGCTGGAGTCCTTCTCAGAAAAGACTGAATTGGTCTAAAAACTCCTGAAGGCATACATTAGAAAAATGGGGGGGTTCTTGAATTTGAACTTCAAAGTATCCAGGTCATCTTACTGAAATGAGTCCAAGAAAGGTCTAGTGAGAAATATTGGCAACCCAGGAAGTGGTGATGGTTTGAAAGTTGCTATAATTTTCAGCAAGAAGTTGAAGGTCAACTATGTAAAAAAAAAATCAGACCCGTAGACTTTTCTCCATTTTCTATCTGTATCCCACAGAGATCAGAAGGACTCTGAGTGAAAGATTTGGAGATCAGATATTAAATAAATCACTTTTTCCACCTTTGAGACGGAAACTCCCTGAAAGAGTTGTTGCTGTTTTTTTTTTTTTTTTTTTTTAACATTACACCCCAAAGCTGGCAAGATGAACCAAAAAAAGTGGCAGGAAGGAAAATCTACTGGATCATCTCCAGAGTTACCTCAGATTTATTTCTCAGAAGACATGGTATTTTCTAGACTACATACAAATTTGTCATGGGAATTTAGATCAAGTTAAACCACAGCACCTCTAATGTTAAAGAAAAGAAAAGGCACTTAAAAAAAAGATAAGATTGAGGGATTTGGCTTCTATATACAACCAGAGATGCTCAAGATAGACTCAAGCAGGAGGTTCACATGGGAATACTTGTTTGATAAAGATTTGCAGATTAAAATCACTTGAAAGGAAGCAAAAGTCTTTGTGGGAGAGTAATTTTTTTTTTTGGAAACCATTTTTTACAATGTATTGCAAAGCAGAATGGAGAACAGTTACTAATGAGAAAGTGAAAACTGTCCATCAAGACAGCTGTAATTACTAACCTTTGTCTAGTGGACATGAGGCGAAACACGTACTTTATGAACTTTGGGACATTTTAGAATTATTAGGAAAGTGATTACATTCACCATATATGTAGATAAGTAATTTTTATTTTTTCTTTATTTCTCTTTAGAATAACACATCTGATCTATCCAAATGCGTATCAAATTAGGGTGATTTCCATGGGAAGAAATGCAACCACTGGAGGAAGAAATATCAGAGTGTGCATCACCAGGTGGCACTGTTACACAGTCTTCAACTCCTCTGTGTTACCATCCAGGAAAATTTTGAGTCTCAGAAAAAGACTGGTAGTGGTACTTGCTGGGTTTTTGTTGGGCAGGAGGAAGCATGCGCCAGTTCCAGAAGAGCCAGGTCTCTGTGTTGCTCTCTGAGCACAGTCAGCCCCTGGGGCAGGGCTGCAAATTGAGAACTCAGGCATTGACTTGGATGTGCTGGTCTTACAGGAAGGGATTCTATTAAATGCTACTAGGCTGCACTTTCTGAGAAAGAGACGACTGTCTGCGGATACAGTAGAGAGATCCTGTAGGTGATTCTCAGTAGCAGTGTCTGCAAGACTTCTTGTACCTGAGGCTGGATAAGTAGAAGTGGAAAAGGTGTAGATTATGCACACGTGATCTGTAATAAATCACAAAAGCTGCTCCATGCTCTAGTGTTTGTTTAAAAATATTGCAGGATTCAAGGCAAGAAATGCTTGTAAGTAGGTCTAGAATTTTCTGTGCACAGAACTGAAATGGGAGAGAAATTGTTGTGTCGGCCCTGGTGCTGTCTTTGTATTGCAGATTCCAGCTATTGCAGAGAGCGTACAGACACAACCCTATGCTGCGTTTTGTTGGGAGTACAACCCCTCTGCATGTCACATTCCTTGCCTTCTCCCTTTGCTGCAGGACTGGCATGTCACAAAATCACAGACCTGGTTGAGGTGGGAAGGGACCTCTGGAGATCATCTAGCCCAAGGAAGCACAAGGAAGGACGCCTAGAGCACAGTGCCCAGGGCCCTATTTGCTGCTAGTAAGTTGATACTACAGCCTCCAAGAGCTGCAATATTTGCATCTCCACTCAAGTACCTTCCTGCAATTCACACTTGCAAGTGCTCAGTGGCAAGGCCTACG
>JAUBNY010000721.1:514927-543236 GCA_032275445.1 Crypturellus soui
CGCCGCGGAGGAGGCGGCGCTGCCGCGGCTGGCGCCCAAGTTCGCGTTCGCGCGGGGGGAGCTGTGCCGGCGGGTGCGCTTCGACATGCGCGGCCGCGACGTGCTGGTCTTCCTGCACATCCAGAAGACGGGCGGCACCACGTTCGGGCGGCACCTGGTGCGCAACATGCGCCTCGAGCAGCCCTGCTCCTGCCGCGCCGGGCAGAAGAAGTGCGCCTGCCCCCGGCCCGGCGGCGACAAGGACACGTGGCTCTTCTCGCGCTTCTCCACGGGCTGGAGCTGCGGGCTGCACGCCGACTGGACCGAGCTCACGAGCTGCGTGCCCGCCGCCATGGAGCGCCGCGGCGGCTGCCCCGCCAACCGCACGCTCAGGTACGGCGGCCGTTACGCGGCGCGCGGCGGCCGTTACGCGGCGGCCGGGGGGCTGCCCCGCCGTGGGCGCCGCGCCGCGGGGTGACGGGGCCCGTGGGGGCTTCTCGTGGCCGTTTCTTGCCCCGAGGCGCTGCCTGTTGGCGGAGGAAGGCGGCGGCCGCGCTGGGTGCGAGGCAGCCCCCCTCGCTTCCCTGCGTGCGGTCCGTAAGTTGCTTGCGGCTCGCAAGGCGTGCGCTTCTTCTCACACTTTGCTTATTCTCTTTTGTCAGTTCCGTGCAGGGTGGCTGCAGTTGCCGTTATTTCCTCTCATGTATTAAGTTGTACAAAAGTCGACTCACTTTTAGCCAAAAGTTTCTAGTATCTCTACTATTGAAACTTTTTTTGTTGTTGTTTTTTAGAATAGCTTTTCTCCATGAAACAGAGTTTCTGCAGAATCTAACACAGCATTGCTGCTGCTGAGGAGTTCAAACTTTGTGTAGTTTGAAGTATTCAAAAACCCTTATGCTGTCTCCCTTATTTTTTTCCCCTCTGGTTCCACTCAGCACCTGGAGCAGTTCTGTGCTTTGCATTGTGAACATCAGCACTTGCTGTCGATGTCAACTGAAAGTTAGGGGAGGCTGTGTGCCAGGCTTCATTCAGGGAACACAGTTGTGACAAGAAACTCAGTATTGATGTGCTCTGGATTATCTGATGATTATAGTCTTAAAACTCCCAGGTCTTATGTGAATGCTGTCTGTTGTCCTGTGTTACCGTGGTCTTGGTTACCTTCTTGTGCTATGCTTGGTCTTGCAAAAGGTCTTTATTGCTATGGAAAGGAAAGATTGTCAAAGGAGTGATCTGTCTTGATGCACATTACAAGAAATCATCTTCAGTACATTTCAGGCTTTGCTCTGAGTTACTGTGAATCCAAACTTCCTTTCTGTGCTTGTACAATAGATGCTGAGCGTGCATAGTAATAGTTTAAGGTGTGAGTTATTCGTAAACGTTTGTATCTGACATAATTATTATAGTGTACGTGAATTATTAAGGAAAACTTTTGCTTTAATTTTTTCAAGTTATGTAGTTTTAAAGATAACTTACCTTCTCATCTCATCTTCCTAGCCATCTTTGCTTTGCAAATCCACAGACTGATTTTTTCAGTAGGACAGCTCACACATTTCAGATCTTGTCTTCTAAAAATGTTGTTCATGATGTATATGGACTCACTTTCTCTGGATCTCTCATCAAGAAATTGGTGTTTTTTTCCTCCTTCTTTTGTTGTTTTTCTTGTTTGTTTTTTAGCTGAAGATTATTTGCAGTGTAAACATAGTTCACAAATTATCTTGGCTGATGTGGTGCTGAATGTGACTAGTTGTGTGGTATGGGAAGCGTATTATGAATGTGGATGGTTATGGACCCAAACTGGACTTGCAGAATACTGAAAATCGTGTGAAAAATGTTAAGCTGAAGTATAAAATATGTTTTTTTCTTCTAGTAGAAGAGGGAGATCTTGAGGTTTTCAAGAAACAAAAGAAAAAACTTGGGAGTAACTCTACAGCTTTTAAGAATATCTAACAACTTGTAGTGTAGACCAAGGAGGGAGATGAGAAATGATGCTTGTAGAGATGCCTGAGAATTAATATAGTATGAAGTAGTATCCTTCCTTTCTCTATCATATAGTGTATTAGTAAAAAAAAACAAATGTTAAATTGAATTTCTAACACTGCAAATGAGGAGTAAAACTGGAATAATTTCTTCAATACTTTTAAATAGAAAATATGATTATTTTCAGTCAATTTAAAGCTTAGAGTGGAATTACAAAGTGGGTCATGGGGTTATTGAGTGGATTGTTAGTAATTTAGGTTGCAGAAAAAGACAAGTTAGCAGAGATTTCACTACTTAGGTTTTTTTTTTTTTTTTTTTTTTTTTCCTGCTTAGCTAGGGAATGGTTTAGTTAGTGTGGCACTGTACTTGGGCCTCTCTTGATTCATTGTTACCCAAATGGGGCAAAGTGTTCTGAATGCATATTTATTGTAACACTCTAGTGGTTGTTTCTTCTTATTCCACTGTGTCATATAGTGGACAGACACCTTTTTCTTTTTGCTTTTTTTATTTATTTATTTGTTTGTTTGTTTTATGGTTGTGAAGTTTGACCTGAATTGCTCAACGAACTACTTGCCAGATACCCTGAAGTGCTGGTTGTCCCCTGTGAATGTTCCAGCTTCTGGTAAAGCTGGAAAAAAGCCTATAATACTTTGCTGGGGGACTGTACTGTGTGGGGTATGGGTCTATACCTTTTTAATGTCTGAGCTGAGAATAAGGAGGCTATGCCTAAAATAAGCAAGGCACTAATGCAGAGTATGAAGAAAGTGTATTGAAGTTTTTAGTCACACAAGAAGTCTTCTAAACTTGAGGCATTAGACTTCCCTCTATGGCTTTATTTTTATTTCGACTCTTCAGCTCTGGAATTATAAAACAAGTACTTAGATACTAACACTGATTATTTTTTATTTAATTTTATTTATTTTGGTGGCTGGGAGGAGAGTGGCAGACCATATTATGAATTTGGTACCAAGATATTTGATGTTGCGAAGTGATTTTTAAGTGTATTTCTGCCTTTTTCTAATTGCAGGATGTTCACATAATCTTCTCTACTGAGTCTCCAGGTATTTAGCCTATCTTTAATTCAGTAGTGAGAATAGGGGTTTAAAGTGTTGCTTTTTTCCTCCTAAAAGCTTGCTTGCTTACAGTAGTTGCTCTAATGAGTAAAGATTAATTTTCTGGCGCTCTGAAATATCTGAGTTGCTATTTTATGAGTCTCTGGTTAAGCCCTGACTTTCAGTGTCTACCTTCAGAAGAGTTGGTGAAGAAACTGCATCTGGGATCCATGGGAGAGGGAAAAGAGGTAGTGGCCAATGGTCCTACAGGTTTTAGGATGTGCATGAAGCAATTAACTTCCATGAGCAGGATCCTTGAAGATGTTTAACCTATGGATTTTCACTAGAAAAAGGAAGAAAAGAAAACCTCAAAAGGTTAGAAAACTCAAATCATCAAAAATATTGTTAAATCCTTATTTTTGATGATTTGAGTTCTAACCTTTTGAGTCCCAGGAAGAAGTATAAGCCAAAATTTGCTGCTGTGCTCCAACAGGTTCGTCTCTGTTACTGTCCAGTAGCAACTGTGATTTTGATGCCACTGGACCTTTACCCCTGTGTGAAGTGGTTTGGCCCCTCATACCAACTTAGATACTTCACTGTGGAAAGTAGTTTATTGTGTGGGTATCAGGTGCTATTGAAGTTCTAAAAGTCTTTGTAAATAAAACTCAGTAGAGAGAGTCAAAGTTCTCTGTAATCATTCTCCTGCTGAATGGTTCAATTTTTAACAAAATCAACCTTCTAATCTTCATTTCTTTGAATACTTGCACATGTTTTAAGTTTCAAAATATGAGATGGTCCACTGAAATATCTGCTTAAGTGTTTACTTATTGCCAAGCTGTTAGTTTCTAATATTAATATATAGCTTTCACTTTTATGGAAGTGCTGTCCGGAAATAATTTAATGAAAGCAATATAACATCTTTCATGGAGACACAGAGACACAGTTATGTTCACACAGAAGGTATAAGTAGCATACCCGAAAAAGATTAGTAGAATATTTACAACTTAACACAAATTGCAGATAGGAGGTAATCTTCTGTGTCTTACATAAATGGCTATTTAAAAAAAAAAAAAAAAAAAAAAAAAAGGAACTACCCAACACTGACTAGACCGGGGTTCTTTTTCCCTTTTTGTTCTTGCAAGGAACCATTTTCTAGTTCCTTAACATATTTGCTCTGCCCTTTTCAGAAGTCATCAAATTCGATGATGCTTGTGATTAATTCCACCTCTGAAATTTGACTTTCCCTTGGAGATGCTGAGGAACCTGAGGTTACAGAGCCTTAGCTGTTGTTGCCAAAGGAAAGAAAGCAAAAATGTTATTAGATATTAAACTTGAGATGTTTCTCCCAGGAATGAGCTAATGACTTTAGGCTGCCTCTGTAGACAGTGGAGAAAAGTAGAACAATGCAGCCAGGCCTGTGGAGGGATTTAAGAAATATGCCTGAGGCAGGATGGAGTGTTTTTTGGAGAGACAATTCTTCCTTTCGACAGTTGCAAATGGAGGCTGGAGTAGCTAGGTTGTGCTTTTAGTCTAGAACTAAGTGAGAAGGATTCAACTTCTAATTTTGCACTTGTAACAGTGTGTGAGACAGTGCTTATCTGGCTATTGTCCTTTATGTAGCAGGGCTAGGGAGTGAATTGAAGCCTTTAAAATCCAAGTCAAGGCATATTCTCTCTTGTTGATATAGTTGTAATATCATTAATAATTATTCGTTGTCATATTATCAGTTTGCTTAAGCTAGGAAGATAATCTCTCAAACTGGGATGTGGAAAGAACACTAAATTGAAATTTTTCCTTTGAAAGTGTTCTCTAATTTTCTTATATCAACCAACAAAGTCGGTATAATTTTATTCAGTTCAGTTGCATTCTATTCAAGCAGTTTAGTTTTTTAAACATATTGATTTTCATTAATTTGCTTCTACTATACTTTCCACTTCTTGATGGCTGTTTAATTTGCTGAATGTTCCATTATTTTGTGCAAGTGTAAGTTCAGCAGCAAAACCCGAGTCATGGAATTGAAAGAGTTAGATAGAAATTAGTATCCTCCTCTTTTCCTGTTGATCACGTCCTATGTTTTTAAAAAAAAAAAAAAAGAAAAAGAAAAGAAAAAAAACAAAAACCTCTACCAATAGAGGAATGTAAGTTCAACTTTAACTATAATCAACATAAAAATATATAAAAAGAGCGCTAATAGAAAATTAAGATGATGTATGCCTCAGATGGTGTGGAGAAGAATATAATGAATGAGTAAACTGAATAGAATACTTTTTTTAAACATAATTTGGAATTTTGTACTGAAATTATTTTTCTCTTTTTATTTTTTTCCATATTTTTGAGGAACTATAAAGATTAAACAACTTTGAGATCCTGCTACTGCTTTTATTTGTTTCTTTTGTTGGCTTTTAATCACCTCTAGCACTGGTGACCACAGAAGCATTTTGGGTAATCCCTTCTAATGTTTCATATTGGGTTTTTGTCTCCAGTGCTTCATATGAATCTTTTTTACTTCAATTTTAAGCCCGCTGCATCTTCTCCTATCTTTCCTATCACAGAGAACAAACGGGTCCCTTTCTCTTTGCAGTTGCCTGTTCTTCCTCCTCTTTGGATTCACATCAGTTGCTTTCTTCAAACATGGTACTTCAAGGGAGATGCACTGTTTCATCCAGACGTGTAATACAAAGTGGAGCAGACAGTGTTTCTTCACTTATTTTGGAGGTTGTGCTTACATTTACTAGTTTTGTAGTAGACTAACATTGACTGTCATTGAGTGTGAGATTTACAGCCAATTCATTTTTTTCTAAACTCTCTTGTCTCCTGTTGCCTGTTTATGCAACTGATATTGCATAGACTTCCACTGGGTTTTATTCTTCTATCAATTTCTTTAATTGATAACATTTTATATGAATTTTAATTTTGTCCTTTCTAGCTTTGTCATTGACATATTTGATAATTATGTGCTATATTTAGCATTTGTGTTGTTGATGCAAACACTAAGTAGAACTAAATCACATGGTAACACATCTTTTGTTTGATATAACTCTGAGAATAGATTCCCAGGGGCAGTTTTGCTCCCATCAATCTATTTTTTTTTTTCCTGGACCATAGTCTTCTAGATTGACATTAACTGGTAATATCTGATTTATATATATATATATATATATGTATATATATATATATTTATATATATATATTTAAGACACTTCCTTCTTAGTCTTCTTTCTAATTTTAGAAGGAAATTAGATTGATTCAGTGTAACTTGATTGAGAAAGTAATGCTGTCTGCTAATCTTTTAATCTGTGTGTTTATAGGTACTTGTTCAGACATCAAAGCAGCTGAATAAAGCTCAGCATCTGTAATTTCCTGCTTCTCTTTAAAGGCAGACTCTATTTGCCCTTTCTCAGTCTTCTGATTCCTGCCATGTCTTTTATAAACTTTTAATATCTA
Source organism: Crypturellus soui (assembly GCA_032275445.1). NCBI lineage: Eukaryota > Metazoa > Chordata > Aves > Tinamiformes > Tinamidae > Crypturellus > Crypturellus soui. The sequence goes on from JAUBNY010000721.1 coordinate 521,380, forward strand.
CCATAGTTTGGTAGCCATTGTGGTTCGGCCCATTCCATTAAGTTTTCCAGGATATAAAGTCCTCCCTGTCCCAAGCCCAGATTATTTCTAAACATGTAATTTATATATTTGCTAACCTCTTCTGAGGTTTTCTTCCCTCTCTTATAAAGACCCCTTTCAGTTGTGGGGAATTAAGCTAACAAAACACTGAATGCTTCTATTTTGCATAAAAAGTAACAGATGAATATATCAATTTATCTTCAATATATTTCTAGAATATTACATCTTATTCTGATGTTGTTCCAACATTGTCTTTGTTCGTTCTAGCTTTAATTTCTTCTTGAATGTACTCTTTGCAATTTTGGTTTTGTTTGTCTTGTATTTAAAGGCATGGCGTGGTTAAGCTTCTCATTTTATATTGCTCATCTTTTTTTTTTTTTTTTTTTTCCCCCCCCAGTGGTATCGACTATGCTTGTGCTTTTTTATTGTTTGAATAACTACCAACTCACCCTAATGTTTTTACATTGAATTTGCTTGCATTTTTTTTTTTTTTTTTTTTTTTAAACCTCCTCTCTTACTCTAAAGTGAGATAGGTACCAAATCCCGATGGATACTAAATTGTCCCTGATAGTAAACCCTAATATTAGGGCTGTCACAGCTTGGGAAAATGTTTGCCCAAAGATAAAACTCATCTTTAGACTTTTGAAGCAGTTGCAGTAAACTTCTATAAAATGAAGCACTTTGCCTTGCTGGGGACTAGCCAGACAGTGACAGGAATGATCCTTTCTACTTGTTGATAAAGACATTGCTCAGCAACTTAATTGTTCAGAAACTTGAAAAATTTCTGTTGTTCTTGAACCAGAATAAGGGTTATCTGTAAAGTACAAGGATGGATAGATGCCCTTACCCATCCTTGGTACTTTACAGATACCCTTGGGAACTTGTTAGTAAGTTTTGAGGCCTCGTTATTAAAACAGTCACTCGAGTAGCAGGTCTTCCAGTGGCCTGGAAGAGAACTCCTAATCATCTATCCAAGCAAACTTTCATAGTCCTTCCATTCAGATCTTGCTGCCTCCTTTTAATTTATTCTGTCGTTTTAGGTTGGGTTTTTGGCTTCTGATATCTCATTCATGGGAAATAGACTCTCTAATTAGCTTTTTCTTTCCTTTTTTTTTTTTTTTAAATAAGGGAGGTGCTTATCCATGCCAAGTCTCTGGGGGAGAAAAAGCAATAGAAGTATCAGTTGCCTCCTGTAGCACCATATATTGTTATAAGACATAGTGTTTTTTTAACTGTCCTGTGTGACCAAGATGTTTTATGGTGTGTATTATCTTGCTACCCAATTTAGAAGGTCATTTCCATTCTTGTAGATACTGATCAAACACATTTATACTATTATGAAGGTGCTTGAGGCAAAATAGGATAAACTGAAGTGTGTCTCCTTATGCTGATAGAGATCAGATCTATAGGTGTTAAGCAGTGGCAAAAATTCAGAGCAAACTATAAGCTTACCCTGACTTCTAAGAACCCTTTTGGAAGAGGAACAAAAAAGTCTCTGCTCTAGTGTTCACCAGGAAGCTCAGTAGAAAATAGAGAGAACCTCTTGAATGGTTCTGCTGACAATTTCAGTGTGTCACCTTTTAAGTCACCGAAAAAAAAGTATTTCTTTTTTGGAGTTTGGTGCAGCCATGACAATGAGCTGAATCATTATTGTTTTAATGAAACCTTACTCTTTGTGTAGAAGGAGATGTGATGAAAGCAAGGCAATCTGTGGTGTTTAGTACATTTTATCACATCCAGTTTGTTGCTCATTCTCTGGAAGTATTTACAACTAAACTAAGAATTTCTTGATTAAGCACTACATTAAATCAATTATCTTAATGTTCTGAGCTTCAATGGAAGGTAGTTGAAAGTCCTTCTGAAGTTTTGTTGTTACTGAACAAGATTTTCAAACCCGATGAAGCTGATTAAATAAAGAATTTAATTAGGACTATGTATAGGATAAAATGATTCAGCCTTGAAACAATTACTGATTTGAAAAATTTGAACAATGCAAATACTTTGGGGTTTTGTTCAGGCATGGATCTTCTTGCAGAACAAATTTCAGAATGGCAGAGTCAGTGGCTATTCAAATACTTGTTTGTAGTATGATCACTACTTGCGAAGATGTGATAGAAGATATATCAACATCTATTGACTAGAAACTATAGAGTAGATTCTAATAAGGCTATAGCCCTTTATGTTCATGTTCTGAGGACCTTTGTTCTGTTAGAAAGTAGAATTTCTGTTTTTTTTTTTTTTTTTTCCCAAGGAAGTATTTAGCTATTGTGTAAGAGCATAATGTTTTAAGGGATTTTACACGCTGTATCAAAACAGGTTCTTTCTGTGGGATGACTATGAGAGCAGTGATGGTAACATTCACTAATTCTCGTTCAGAAGCGCAAGTGCCAGGAGGAGAGATCTTTTGACAGCTCAAAATCTTGCTTTTTCAGGAGGAATTACTGGAACAATAGTTGTCATTTTTCTTACTTATGGTTCTGGTGAGGTCCAGAATCAATTTATTGCTGCAGTTTGGGAAGAGGCAGGAACAAGCCAATCAGTTTTCTGCTTAAGATGTATTTTCTCAATGCAGTGAATGAATGCAATCATACATATATATATATATATATACATATATAATCTGTGTGTATATTGTGTGTGTATATATATATAAAGTATATACATCATCGTAGTTTACTGCTCAAGAAATTCTCTCTTGCTTGGGCTGAGAAGTAAAGCATGGAGGGAGCCAAGGGTAAGCAACCTAATGTGCTCTAACTTCACATGGTGTAATACTCAAATGCTACAAATCCAAAATATGATCTGTGCAAACATGGCTTCATAAACATATATATGCACTTTTCCATTTAGCAACATCCTGTGATTCCCATGCTTTTTCAATATGTAGATTTATAGGGAAAACACTATCTTAGTTTCTGTGAAATGCTAGGTCATATTTCAACAGAACGTACATGATTAGAATGGAAAGCAAGTGATTATTCTGTACTGGTTAGATAGCCATACTTTTAATCTGATAAGTGCAAGGAACAGAAAAGTCAGTAAGTAAACATAATCTTTATTCAGCTTCTCAGGGGAAAAAAATCTCCCAGGTAGAGAACATGTTTTTAAGGGCTTTTTCTCTCTTCTCTCTTGTTTTGACAAATGATAAAACATCTCATTTCAGAGACGTGAACAAAATACACTAAAAATACCACTACCTTTAGAACTCTAGAAGCATCCTGAAGTCAATGTTGTGATAAATGTTATAGAGAGTATGATTTGATCTTACTCTTAAGTGGCATTATGTATATATTTCTGTGAAGAGTGTGGATTGTTTTTAATTGCTGCCTCAAACTTAATGTCCTAAAACCCTTATTTTCTTTAAAAACTAATAATAGAAAGTTATTTGCTCTAATGCACGCTTCAGACCTACTGGTAATATGTAGGTGCTGCTGTGTGTCAATGATGAAAATATTTTAATGCAGGTTTTGCTCTGTGAATGTTCACAGGCTAGTGGAGATGGCAGCGATGTTAGTTTAGTAATCAGAAGCTTTCAGTGTCTTACTTTCAGTAATGCTAGAAAGGAGAAAGCAGTGAACCAACACAACTTTAATTTACAAAGTCAAAATAATGATGAGTTGGTAGGAAAAAACAATATTTGACAGTATCTTGCTGATATTCTCTCACAGTTCCATGGAGTAACTTGAAATCCCTGAGAAGACTATTTATATGGTTCCTGGTGCTGTTTTGTACAGGAAGGAGAAAATAAAAAATCCTCAGGATGTTGGACTACATGGAGGAGCTGACCTGTCTGAGATCAGTTACATTCTGCAAACAAGTAAACTTGAAACTGAGGTGAGAGCAAGAAGGATACATACTTAGTCAACAACCTCTTCTTAAAATAAGGAAGAAAAGGTAGAAAATCATTATAATGTAAGCTACAGTAGTAAAAAGAAGTGCAGAAGATGTAAAAAAAAAGATTATAAGTAATGTTAATGAAGTTGAAGCCTGAGCTGAGTGAAATGCAGCTCCTAGCAAGCAAGGCATGAGCAACAGGTTTGTTATATAGCTGTGGGACTAGGATTTCTCACATCCTGGACAGCACAGTTAAGTGTTTGACAAGAGGTCGACTGTGGAAAAATATTCCATGCTGCTCACCAACAATCTTCTGTAGTAGCACAACCAATATCAGAGAAGTTCATTGCTTCACAGACATAAACTAGTGAGCAAGAGGAATTTGAAACAACTTATGAAAGTTGCCAAGCCTTAGAGAATTGGAAAGAATTTTTCTGGAGACCTTAAACATAGAATATGGATAACTAAGAAAAATACAATACAAATGTATGAAATACTTCTTTAGAACAGTGTTTAGAACTTGCACGAAACTTTAGTGGTAGCAATGTAGGGAAAAGGTTTTTTCTTAAACATAGTAGAACATTTGAACTGACTCTTAAGTATTCTAAGTAAGTTTATATCTCAGTCTTTCTGTATTTTTCATACTCAATAGGAGTTACTTGCAATTCTTGTCTTCATTTCCATGTGTCTTTGCACACTGGGGGTGAAAATTTGGAGGCGGCTGAAATAATAACTGATCATGTTTGATTAGGGAATTCTTAACAGCAGAAAGAGGTGAAAGGATAGGAGGGAGTATGGGAGTCTGAAGACAGCAAAAATGAGAGCAGGGAGCAGAAATGGTCTTGTGAGGTGATGAAGAATTAAAAAATACACAATCTGAAAGTATGTATTTAAGATTTCAGTATTTCAAATAATCTAATTTAGAATTTAAAGCTTTTTTTTATATCCTTTGCTTACTGGAAGAGAAAAGCATAGATATAATGAGGAAATTGAAATGTTAGCTGGTCTGAAGACTAGTCATACAGATTTTTTTTTTTTTTTTTTTTTTTAATCCAGAATAAATCAGACTGGTGTTTTAGTAGGAGACACATGTTAAATTAACCAGCTTCTGTTGATACATTGCAAAACCCCATGTGCATAGTTTTCATGTAATATTTTCATTCTTTAAGTAGATCTCAACTCTTAGTGATGGGAGTAAGACCATTGTTTTCCAAGAAACTTCAAATACAAAAAATAAGAAACTTATCTCTAACTTTTTTTCATGGCAGAAAACTCTGTCAAAATGACACCAAATCTGTTATTTACTTCATGTTCAGGTGAGAAGAGCTTTATGAACTATTTTATTTTGCTCTTTGGTAATGGTCATATGCGTTCACTGTAGATGTGTTTGGAAGGATTTTCTGTTAATCATCTAGGCAAATCCCTGCTCAGTATTGGTCTTACTAGGTCAAGCTGGTCTAGATGACTGTTGAATATAGTCAAGGATGGACACTCTACAGGCTGTCTGGACAACCTCTTCCAGTTTTTGACCACCCCCATTAAAACAACCAAACCAGCTAACCAAAAAAAAAATTTCTTTTTTTCACCTAGCTCCACTTTCCTAATTATGCCCATTTTTTCCTGTCCTATCAACATGTGCATCCAAGAAGAGTCTGCCCCATCTTCTATCCTTTCCCACTAGGAACTTGAACAGAGCAGTGGAGTCGCCCCAGAAGCCTTCTCATCCCCACACCAAGCAGACAGAGCTCTCCCAGCCTTTCCTTGTCACCCAGCAGCTTAGCAGCTCTCCACTGAATTTGCCTCAGGATGGCAAGGTCTGTCTTCTCCTAGGGACCCCAAAACTGGCTGCAGCACTCCAGCATGTGGTGGGCCAGCTTTCCTGATCTTTGCTCAATTTACTGTCCACTACAGCCCTTCCTGCAGAGCTGCTTCCTAGCCAACCAGCTCCCAGCCTCGCTCATTGCACAGGGTTCCTCCAGTCCAGGTGCAGGGTTCTGCCTGTTCTCATCTTGACTGGGCCTCATGACCTCTCTCTCTAATGTGGTGGCATCCATGAACTGAGAGGTTGTTCACAGGGACCTTAGGCATTGGCCTCTGCATTGGTCCCAGAGACACTGCAAGTAATCGGGCACCTGTGTACCACTGTTGCCCCCACTCTGAGGGCCACCTTCCAGTTTGTCATATCGTTCTGTCTGACTAGGGTGGATTCAAGGACACTGGGAGAGAGTGTTAAAGTCAATATAAACAACTCCGTTGTCTTCCCTTTTCCACACAGCCAGTCCTCTCATCACCACCCCTGTTCTGGTTCTTCATGTGGCTGGAAATGGCTTCCAGGAGAATTTGTTACATCAACTGCTGAGACGGAATGGACCAGTCTCTCGTTTCCTGGAATCTCCTTCTTGAAGATGGGTATGAGATTTGCTTTTCCGTTAGAGACCATGGAGAAGTCATCCAAAGGAGACGTTCCCAAGACATTCTGACATAACTAATTATTCCCTGCTCCTGAGAATCTTTTACAAGAACCTTTGAGAACTATTAACAAGATCAGAGTCTATAATTATTAAATAAAGCAAAGATAAGATACATTTTATTTCAGTGTGGTTATTACTCTCATTAATCTAGGGAAACTTCTGATTACCAACACTAATGTTTTCAAAGGCATTCTGATTCATTGAGGGCATTCAGTGAATGCTAAGCTCTTCCAAGCTTTCATTGTAAATATGTTCCTCTACGTGTCCTTTTAGACTGAAATGGTATCCTTCCCAGTGCCAGAGAAGGTCCATATTTCTTCTAAACTGTATTCTGGATGTTTAGCAGCAGCAATAATGAAATTGTGCTCACATGTTTGCCTTGATTTTGTTGACTTTGATTCCTAATATGTTTTGTAAATATATTTACACAATCCCTTGCTGTTTTGGGTCAAGCATTTCTACATAAGCTATTTCTGTTGGAGAATCTAGCCCTTCTATAATTTTTCATATTCATATTTCAGGCAACTCTTCAGACTTTATTTACTTATCTTTTCAGTGATAATTTCTTTAAACGGTCACAGTTAAATGACAGTATAAAATCTTAATTATCATATGTTAATATGAAAAACTTTCCAAGGTTTAAAATAAAGTTCTCTCTCTCTCTCTCTTTTTTTTTTTTTTTTCAAATTCTATTTTATTTCAGAGCTGTGTGATTAAACTACCTAAATAGGCTGGTTCTTTCCTGTAAAGTTTGCCTTAAAACTTCTATATAGAAATTTCCATACAGAAGTGTGACTACATGTGTATAATACAGAAGCCACAAAGGAGGAATAAATACATGGACAAAGAACTGATGTTTATATCTTTTCATTTTTTAAGTGGGCTATAAATACTTAAAAATGCTAAGCAGAAAAAAAAATGCAAAAGGGTGATCTTTAAAAACCCTTTTTAATCTAGTTACTTATTAACTTCTGAGGAAGAAATGACTTATTTGAGGGGAGTGAACATTTTGCTGCTTAGACAAATATTCTTGTGAACTAGATGCTTACAGTTCTTGTTGAAGATTGTGTCACATCTCATCTTTCTTGAAGTGGTCGTGCCATTTTTGACAAGGTTTTGAAACCTGAAAATGCCGGTTGAAAGCGGTTCCTCCAAATAGAGAATTTAGTTGCCTAAATGAAAGGATCAGTTAAACCCAGCTTTTCTTCCAAGTCCAGGTCACAGTATCTTCTTTAGAATAGTTCCTGTCCTCGCTGCTCCATCTGTTGTCGAGAGCTGACTGATAGGCCTGTGAGCACAAAGATGTGCACTACTTGGGGCTTTGCAAAACTGCTCTGACATCTGCAGATTGCTTCTCATTAATGTATGTATTTATCTCTTTCATTCTGATTAAAATGTCAGGTATTGATCAATATGATAAACTCCACTGATCAGGGTCACCAACAGGCACAGAAATGGCTGCTGGGCAGTGGTACAGAGTGATAATAAATCTGATGGACTGCAACTGATGGACTCTTTATTTTAAACAAAATTGTAAGTAAGTTATATAGTTTTTAGGAAATAAATTTGTTTCAGTTTAGCTAGAGGAATTCTACTGTATTTTATATGTGTAGTTAACAGCAGAGCTCAAAAGGACACATGGAAACGGGAAAGTTTCTCATCTACAGTCTTTCTCATCTACAATCTTTCTTGTGTAAAGGTGCCTCCTGTTTCCTGTACTATCCAGGTTATGCCCTAGATTTTTGATCTACCTTCCTTGTCAGCCTGATAGTATCCCTTCTCCTGTGGTGCTTTTGTCCTTCCTTTCTTGCCATCTCTTTTGTTTTACTTTTCTTTCCCTGTTTGCTTTGCTTATGAAATGATAATTTCAGCTCTGTTGAGCTTGTCCACCTTGCTGAGATTCAAAGGGGCTTCTGGATTTTTAACTGTTTGGTCAGGAATGTGCAAGGACTAACTGAATTTACTACTTTAATATGACCTACATTCCTTGTTTAATCATTGCCTGTGTTTCCACCAATACACAAAAACTATCAGGAAAAAAGCTGCTCTCTTTCCCCTACCTTTGGAGGATGTCTTTCCCTACAACTCTTATGCTCCCTTAACCTCCTGCTTATAATTGTTTCCCTTAGATTTGTGTTCACTTTCTCCTAGAAGATATTAGTAAATATTAATATTATATCCTTATATTAATAAATATTAATATATTCTAGGAGAAAGTGAAGTCTTTGCTTTTAGGGTGTTTTGGAGAAGATGGTGAGATCACCATGAAATTGGTAGTAGAGATTGGAGTCGGTAGTTTTGTTGCTTTCCCACCAGCCTTGGTTTGTCAGCAGTGCTGAAGCCCAGCTCTGTAGGGCAAGTCCAGTTTTTATCCTTGGATGGGAAGGAACAAGTGAAGGGAAGTAACTAAGTTCTGCATTTGTCCTGCCATGCAGAGAAAGAAGGAAGGTTGCTGATGCTCTTGGACCTTAGGAGAAAAGTAGTTGCTTAAATGGACTGTAAATATTTGGTACAAGCAGACTAGGATGTTTCCCTCTGTATGCCCCAGGGCACAGTGATGTTATGTCAGGTGTAACAGGCAAGGAATCCAATGAACAGCTGCTTACATTAAAAGAGAAAAGTGTACATAGTTTTATCAGGTGAATTATCAGCAGGTGTTTTGACTGTCTAGTTGGCTTGCTCAATCTTAGTAGTCACATTTGAGTTTTTCTAAAAATTTTGAAAGCTACTTAAGCAGTAACATGATAGTTATAATAGAGATCTGTTTGCCTACTGCTTCTTTAATTCACGCCTAATGTCTGAATTCTAAAGTCTTTCTGCAATCACAAGGTTAAGAAAGAAGATAAATGTCTAACTCTAGGACCTGGAGCCACAAGAGTGAGGTAATATATAAATGCCCGGTCACACTAGTTCCCTTCCATCCCTCTCTAGCCCCTTCTTCTATTCTCTTGTGGCCTTTTAACTGCACTGTGCCCTGGTCAGCCTGTTGACTGCATCAGGGTAGCAGTGATGGCATTCATTTTGTGAAGCAGGTAGTCAGGAAATATGTAGGAGGCGAAGCACACTTTTTGCATGGTACCAACCAATGTGCAGGATCTGATTCCAAGTGTTACTGTCAAACAGTTGTTCTGGGAGAGTGTTGATCATGTATTTAAATCATGTAGAATCAACCTCCTCTCTTCTTTTTAAAGAAAGCTACATTAAAAAAAAAAAGCTTTTTAAAGAGAATTTGTAAAACTAAAATGCTTTTGTGAGTGGTAGGGGAACTACTTAAAGATGCCATATGGGAATCTTGGAGCAAATGTGTACACTTTAAGTCCAAAAAGAAGCTGGCATGGCACAGCTGAACAACAGGGTAAGAGAGGCAATTAGATGTAGAAGTTCTTTTTTTTTTTTTTTTATAAAGGTCAAATCTAGTCTAGAAGAGCAAAGTAGAAGAATCATAAATTCTGGCAGAATAAGGAAAAAATGGAATAAAGCAAGCCAAAGGCTTGGAAAAGGCATGAAACTAATAAATCCTTTTGAAACACAGGCAACAGGAAACAGCTAGAGAACATGCAGGGCTAACAGAGGATCTTTCTTTCTGTAGGCTGATTGGAAATAAGGCCTTTTGAGAAAAAGAAGCTATTGTGTTGTTTTTTGCATCTGGATTCGTTTTGAGCTTGAAAAAGTTCTAATCTGGATCCTTTACAGAGAACATGTCGAAGGATCTCTCTGAAGTGTTGGTTACAGGCAGTTATGGAACAAGTTTGTCAAAACAAATGTCATGAACCAGATGGTATTTAAAGGTACCAGTTGTCAAAACCAGATGGTATTTAAAAGAGCTCAAGGATTAAACAACCACACTACTAAATGTGGCTGTGACCCCTTGCTTAAAATTTGGCATTTGGAAAATCTGGAAGTATTTTATAAAAGGAGCTCTAGGGGAATACTTACCAGTAAGCTTAACATCTGCAATGCTAAAATTGGAGGTAACTATTGCAGAGAATAGAATCAATAGATACCTACCTATGACACAGCAGGAGGTCCCTGTTGCTTTCATAAGGGGAGATCATGCCTTGATTATCTTGTAGGAGTTTTGACTCCTTGAAAGGAAATCCAGTGAAGAGCTGTCTGTTTGGATGTCCAGAGGACATGCAGCAAGGTTCTGTAGGAAGCCAAGTTACCATCAAGTAAGAGGAGAGGGCATTTCACAGATGGAGATATTTTATTTTTAGTATGTTGATTTTCTACTTTCTAAAATGCTGATGATTAATCAAGGTAAAAGGCTATCATCTGGAAAGAAGATGACTAGTGAGATGAAGCTTGATGATGATGATGATGATAAGGGTTGCGAAGAAAACACTGACTAAGAGGAACTGCAGGAAGATGTTATGATATTAAATAAGTGGGTGCTAAAATGGCAGTTGACATTCATCGTAGGTAAACATGTAATCATACACACGAACTGTCTTATTTTCACTTAAACATTATGGGCTCCCAGAGGACACTATGCACTTCAGCAAGAAGGATGCTCCAGGGGACTACAGAGTAGTCTTGTCTCAACAGGTGAGGGAGCAAATTTCCTGGGAAACCCTTTCCAGCCACAGCCCTTTCCAGCTACCAGGGGCACATAGAGTCTCACCAGCCCAATTGCCTTGACTGGCTGTGCGGGTGATCTCAGCAGGTTCTTGAATGACACCAAGTTAAAGAGAGGGGCCAGCACTCTGGAGGGCAGGGCTGCTACTGAGCGCTACCTCAGGAGGCAGGAGAACTGGGCTCACAGGAACCTCCTGAAGCCCAGCCAAGATGAAGATGTGCAGAGCCTTGCACCTGGACTGGAGGAACCCTGTGGAATGAGCCAGGCTGAGAGCTGTCTGTTCGGGAAGCAGCTCTGCAGGAAAGGCCCTAGGGGACAGTAAATTGAACAAGAGTGAGCAACGCGCCCGTGTAGGAAAGGGCCTTTCCACATGCTGGGCTATGTCAGCAGGAGCTAGCCCACAGGCCGAGTAAAATTTTTTGTTTGTTTGTTTCTTCCTTCTTTTCTTTCTGGCATTGCTGAGACAGCACCTGGAGCGCTATGTCCTAGTTGGTGACCCTAGGAGAAGACAGACCTTGCCATCCTGGGTTGAGTCTAGTGGAGAGCTGCCAAACTGCTGGGTGATAAGGAAAGGCTGGGAGAGCTGTGTCTGCTTGGTGTGGGGACGAGAAGACTTCTGGGGAGACTCCACTGCTCTGTTCAAGTTTCTAGTAGGAAAGGATAGAAGATGGGATAGACTCTTCTTGGATGTACTTGGATACGTGGTGGTGTAATGTGGGCTGTCAAACACTGATTGCCCAGGAAGATTGTAGACTCTCCAGCCTTGAAGATATCTGAAAGTCTTCTGCTCCTTCAGCCTGTTGAATGGTAGACTGAATTGAGGAGGAATTTGGATATTTGTCAGAAGTTTCTCCTAACCTAATTTTCTTTATTATTCTGATAGTGTCAACACTGAAGATTGTAGTTGATTTAGGAGCTAATGTGTGCAGCAGTTGCTGATGAAAAATTTGGGCAAAAAGCCTGAATTGAATTCTACAGATTTTTTACAGAAGAAATGGAGAGAATTAAATTACTCTATGAGCAAATTCTCTCCCCGTCCCCAGCGCACTGTAGATCCCTCCAGTAGCTTACCTGAGACACTTGGTGTGTTGCAGTATCTTTTTATTGGAGAAACTGCTAGAGCAGACTTGACCTGTCTTTTTCCTGTTAGATTCAAGTTAACGGCCTACCCATTTTTCCAACAATATAATATTCTCAATTACAGTCGATGCTTGTGTGACTGCAAAGATGTAACTGTAACTTAGGTAGAAGTTTCTGCCTTAAGCTGCCCACCCTTACATATTGCTAGTGTAATAACGTGGGCAAGCCAAGCACCTCAAGGAGGCTTTGCGGAGTGATACTTACCCTCCTTGTAAATTGAGGCTCCTCTTCTACAGCTGAGTGTTGCTTGTCGATTTGTTCTGCAGCTGTTCCTTTGGTTGTGGTTCATGATGCTTGCTGCAGCTATGCATTTTGAAGGGATTTTTTTGTGGGGGATGAGAGGGGAGGAGTAGGTCACATGTGACTCATCCCATTGCTGGTGATGAAGCTTTAGTTTAGTCAAGTGTCCGCATTTTACAGTGGTGTTCAAGCAGCCTGCATGGCACTGAAACCATAATATTAGACTAGATAGTTCAAAACACAAAGTTTTGAAAGCAAGTCTTCCAAAACTGAACCTGAGGATTAGAAATTATCAGTTTATGCAGTAGTTCCTTTCCAAAAATAAAACAGCCGAACGTTGATAGGAAGGAGAAGACTTTGATATGTAGCTACTCATCAGTTTTTTGACTCTGTGATTTGGAAGAGTAGGTAAAATGTGAAATGAAGTGACAAATTTAGTTGTGAGAAGATAAATCTCAGTAATACCTGGATTGGAAGAAGATACGAGAAGATGAAGATGGGGATAATAGCATGAATAGAATTACGGGAAACTTTTCAAGACAAGAACTTCAATTTTTTTAGGGGAGTTAAGGAGCTAAAGAAGTCATAAAACATAGGGACGGGAGACTGTGGTCAGAATATCTGATGTTCATATTATGAATAGACTTGAAACAGAGTTTAGGGAATGTCTGAAAAGGATGTGTGACCAGCTAATGGGTGAATAATCCATTTCCAATATACAATGGCTGAATGGAGAGGAATGAAAGTGAAATTATATTTTCCCGACACCACGAGTAAGGACACTTAGCTCTTGGCTGCAGCAGTGCTACTATGTCAGAAGTCAGTCCTCGTACCCTTTATTGAGGAGGCCAGTTGGGGATTTATGTGATGAAAGGGATTCAAATGTAGAGTTTAATTGGCTTAAGGTCATTTGATTTTCTTTTGAGAAATGGTTTGATATGGATGGGCTATGATGAAGGAAGTTTGGTCTGCTCCCTCCCTGTGTTTTCCTGTTTTCAAAAAGCCTCAAATCCTACATCTCACCCAACATTGGTACATTTAAAGAGGTTTTATTTTTATTTTTTACCAAAGGATTACCAGTGTAATCCTGGTAACTTTTCAGAATAAATGCAAGTTCCTGAGGGAAGGATGGAGATGAGAAGTTTCTAAGTGTTCTCATTCTTCCATGTCTTACAGGTGCTTAGTTTGTCACATTCCTTTCAAATTTCCTACTGGTGGTTCCCCATATCACACTCAAAGTGAGACCTACGCGAATACCCCCACTGCGATAGATGGATTATAAATCCATTGACTCAAAATAATCATCATGGCGTACGATCAACTTTGTGCTGAAGTTCTGTGAGCTGCATGTATATGGACCTTTTAATGTTTTCCATAATGAAAAGGCATTTGGGGCTTGATGAGATGTCAGTATGAAAAGTACTTGCACATAAAAGGATGTGCTTAGATACATATGCTATGGTAAATCCTATTCAGCTGAAATTCTGAATCTGCACATTCTGACAGCTTTTTATTCAGTGGTACAGCTGTTAGCATAGGTGCATATGGTAGCAGTGCTTAGAAATATTACCTGAGAGTTCTTAAATATGTATAAAGCAAAGAAATCCTTTACCTTCATTTGGCACTTTTAAGATAAAGTACACTAGCTCTTGAAATTGTAATTTTAAATCTTCAACTAAAGGGCTTTTTTTTTTTTTTTTTTTGAGAACGATGGGACTTTTTCAGAAATGCAGCACAATATTTTAGGATCCTGGATCAGACAGAACACTGAGGTGGAATTACTTCCTCTGTGCATCCTCATCTCCAGTTTTACATTAAGCATACCAGAAGAGACTAAACTTTTCAGTCCCAGAAACTGAAGACTTTATTAGAAAATGTTATAAATCTGACTGAGATTAAAAAAAAAAAAAATCTTTGGGTGAGAGTTGGGTATAAGTTTTGAAAACAAACCTATTGCTTGCTCTGCGTGTCAACTGAGTGTGCAGGCTTTTCCTTAGTCCTTCCCAAGTGCAGCTCGCTCTTCTCTGTCCTCATGCTCTGCTCAGTCTGAGAAGGCAGCCGCCTTCTCTGTGTCCCCGACAAAACCTCGTCATTCCTCCTGTTTAGACGCTCAATTGTTCTATTGTCTGAGGCTGAGAACGAGTCCTACTGGCCTTGCATCTTCCTCGCCCTCCCTCCCATTATTTGTGTGCTGCTTTTCCATGTTCCTCTGTGTTTATGGGAGAAGGCGCCTTCCTGCTGCCTGCCAAGGTGCTCTCTGAAGCGCAGTGTGCCAGAATTCCCATGGGAGCGAAGAGGGGCACATTCCTGCCCCTACTGAAGCCTGCATTGCTTCCCCTGCGTTTATACGCTCATCATTCAGGTTCCATGTCATTTCATAGAGGGCCAGGGAGCATTCAGAGCTCACCTTCAAGAAAGCAGCTTCTCCGAAACGGTGTGGAAGGGCATTTTGCGCTGCAGCCAGGCAGAGGCTCTGCAGCCCTCACAGCTGCAGTGCTCTTCCACGTGAGGGTGTTTTGAAGACAACTAGAAACTCCTCGGTCAGGCTTTATCGTGCGACATTTTATGAATTGTGAAGAGTTTTATAGTGTTCTGTAGAAGTACATAATCTGATGAAGTAACAAAGGCATCAAATTTTGTAAAGCATGAACAGAAGATCTTATCCTGTTAACGTAGTATCAAATATGAGTTTATTGTGCTCTTGCTTCTTCTCATGCTTGCCTGCAGGCATTTGTACACTACTGTTTTTACTGTGTATTTATTTACACAGGGAAATGGTGTTTACTGATTCTCAGTATTCCTGTAATAACTTCATGTTTCACACCTGTTAATTGAGTTACTGTTTTCTTCTTTATAACCTTGACCTAAGCAGTCAGATCTTTTTATTCGGGTTGTTTCAGCTCATCTTCTGTTGTACCTTGTATGTTACATATGTTACAAACAGAAAATGGAAGAAGTGTTTTGTGAAGGAGAACCTTTTTTTTTTTTTAAGAAGTCCTTAATATTTCAGGAGTGTGTAGGAAGAAACTTTAAGCCAATAGTCTTGTTCCACTTTCTGTTGTTGAAAGTAGAGCGGAAGAGGCAGAGGGGGCCCGTGGGCAAGCAGCCCCAGAGCAGCAGTGATGGCTCAAGGCTTCCTTGTGCTTCCTAGGGACATCCATAAGAACCCCCTTGCTCTACTTCCCTTTCTCCAGCACGCCCTCTCTGCTGCCCGCAGTCAGAATTGGGACATTAGGAAATCTTTTCACCTACTGTGAATGGAAACTGTGCCAGCTGTGCTGACACTTGGTGGTGTGAATGTCTAATGTTTCCACAAAAATTTCTCTTTTCATGAATTTATTGAAGAATTGAAAATATTTATAATTAGCTGAGAAGCTAATCTTGACAGTGGTTGTCCACTTCTTTACACCTATTTTATGTATGCACAAACTACATGCACGCTTTACTGTGGAACTTGGGACTTTATTTCATCCGAACTTCAGAGTGGTAATACTCACCAGAAAGCTTCTCCATTCTAAGTGGATAACCTGTTTTATTTATTTGTTTTATTTATGATTACAATTTACACTATTTTATTTACAATTGCGTTAATGTCCCTGTGTGTCTTTGCTGTTCACTCATATGTTTTGTGCAGTCTTATCAAATAATGGGGCCTACATTTGCATCTCCTGGCTGCTGGAGGAAAAGGAGCCCTCAAAAGAGAGTCTTTTTTAATATTTCTTACGTGTAACAAGGAATTCAAAATCCCACAAATGGGTAAGAAATTAAAATATTGATTTAAAATCATAATGCCAGCAGCATCTCCTTGCTTCAGCAAATGCAATGAATGCTCAACTATATCTTTCCATGTACCTGTGTTACTGCTGCTGAACAGTAATTAATGGAGAGGTCAGGTCACTGAGCAATCATAGCTACTTTATCGCCTACTTCCACTTATCTCTGTGTTTCAGAGTAGTTAAAGTCAATTACCTCATCTAAAACTGATCATACCAGCTAAATTTATAACTTAAGCTGTGGAGGTTCTAAAGCCATGCTGAGAACTCCAATGTTATCAGTGGAAACTCAAATAAAGAAATTTAGTGGAATTTGTTGTTGCCTTGTTTCTTTGATACAAGAGGTGGTGGACTCATTTTCTAAGAGAAGTCCATCTATATTGATCCAAAAATAATTTTCCCCCTACTTTCAAGATGTGGACTCTGTTTATGCCTCTTTTAAAACATGCAGCCAAGCACTTTGCTGGAATTACTGAACCATGGGCTCTAAGTTATCTGATACGGAGTCTTGCACAGCTGTATCCTCTCCACACAGGACTTAAGTGACCAAAAGCTGGTTGACCAGCTGGTTTGCTATTGGCGCTTTACTGGTAGGTGTTGAGTTCAAGTTTGCCCAGTTCCATGTTTTCAGGTACGCCTGTGGCAGGGGACCAGAGGAGAGCAAATAGTCAGCACGGCTGATCTGCAGTGTTCAACCTCAGCGCTTCAGTTCCAGGGTTAATGGCCCGGACATCATTGACTCATGGCTGGTATTAGCAGCAAGATTGCAGACAACTTGTTAGCAGCAGGGTAAGTTTGTCTGTCCTTTTGCCATCTCTTAAGAACGTGAAGGAGTTATGGCATTAATAGCATTTGTTTAGACGCTGCTGGGTTTTTCCATAGTTTTCTGCAATTACCAGTCCATTACAATCTACCAGAACAAACTTCCCTAATACACTTCTAATGGCACCACCATTGCCACTCTCCCCGCTAGTAAGTGAGAAATATAGTGAGTAAACAGGGAGCTTTTGTTGTTTTACATTTATTTTTAATGTGTGAACCACCTTGATTTTCAGAGGAAAGCTTGCAAACTATACTTAAAGTCTTAGTTAAGCTATAGTAGCAGTAATAATTTTGTTTAGAGGAAACTCTAGAAAATATATTTGCTCTGGTTTATAAAATCCTAGTTGTCAGACCACTTTTTGCCTGTTTTCTGTTGCTGGACATTATTGATTAAGAGCTAACCATTATCAGTATAAATGCTTCTAGAAATGAGCAGACATCTTCAGAGTTGACTGACACTTGAGATTTGGCACTGAGGTAAAAAAAAATCAGTGAAGGTTTGAAGTGAGGCAGAGCATATATGGTCCTTGCAAACCTGTACTGATTTGCATAGCTCTGAAAATATTTTTGGTTTTACTGCTTATTTATTTTCTTTTGGTATTACTAAGGAAGCCAACTTCATAAAATACATGTGCTTGGATGCCTGCAAGTGACAAGTATGCATTGCACTGCTAGATTTAAAATGCATTTTGTTTTCACATTCTTGCACTCTTGATAGTATCTATGAGTCATGCGTAACTTTCTGTAATTGCAAAGATGGTTAAAGGATGAGGAGAGAAGAACAGGGTAAATTCTGGGTAAATTCACTTAATCAAAGAAGAAACCAAATGATAAAAAAAATACTTCTGTATAAAACAGTAAGCAAAGAAAAAAAGTGCTGAATGAAATATAAAACAAACTAGTGGTAGAATGAAGAGTAGGTGATTGCTGGAATTATGAATATGTTTTAATTAGGTAAGGATTTTCAAAGGGACTAGCGATTGTGGTCGCCTGACTTCAAACAGGTAGAGGGACTCACTTTTCAGAGGCTGAGGGCAGGATATAGACATAAACATTGTTATCTAGGGACTTCTTAGACCTAGACTTAAAGAGTTTGTTGCCTAAAGATATCCCAGCTTCCCGTACTGGAAGTCTCTTAGGAAATGCCAGGCGCTTGGAGCTGGCTGGCAGAGGCAGGTTTTCCTGGAGACCCGCAGTGCTTGAGAGCCAAAGCAGGTGCCAGGCTGGATGCCTTAGGGGAGGCAGAGCTACAACGAAACGCCCTCATTTAAGTAACTGAATCTTAATTGGTCCCGAGTGTCTTCTGAGAATCACTGGATGGAGTTAAAGTGGCTTTGACCGAGTGCTCGGTTAACACACAGCCCAAGTCCACTTTTAAAGAAGCCTTAAATACTACAGAAGTATGAATATATGTGTGTAGAAAAATATTTATTCCATTTCCCCAAAGTTTGACTAAATGTAGGTATGGATTTTCTAGGACTGCATTAATTTACATTTTGCCTATATACTGTCTATACTGAGATTGTTGATGCTTCAGGGTTTTGCAGCCATAGTGCATATCCAAGATGTTACTGTGATTTAACTACAAAAACAAAAATATAATATCTGAGAAGAGAATTCAGAACAGCATATCTTTTGTAAGCTTCCATTACACTTTTTTATTTGTAGCTACATTAATAACGACCCTATCTTTTATCTGTTTTGGGTAAAGCTGAAATCTGACCAGAAGGCAAGAAACTGCCTAAGAAGCTGTACTGAGTTTTTCACTCTATTGAAGTGAGTTTTTGTATTTGTACCCTAAGTGACTTATCAGTAGAAACTGCATCTACCCATGAGCAGAAAGGCATGAATACTTAGTTTAGTGGTGTACCCATGTATAAGTACATAAAAGTTCCTCGGGCTGTTTTTTCCTTTAATAACGCTTATGATAGTTTGCACACAGAAATTACTCGAAGTCTAACACATTCAAGCGGATCTCTTAAAATCCTCAAATGTAACTGATGAGAAAAGTGTTTTATTGAACTGAAGCATAAAATGGCTGTAAAGATAGAGTGGAATGACATGGTATTCAATATTTTGAGGTACCTCACCTACTGTAGTAGTAGTATAATAAAATGATGTTTGTTTGTTTGTTTTGATGGTGCAAAACCAATGGAGCTAATTGCAAGCCCTCTATTAAACTGTTAGCAATTCACTTTAAATCCTATAACTACTGTGGTTTGTATGGTTTTAATTTAGCCCCTCATCCCCTTGTGCATGGGCAACATGACAGGATCTGAAGTCACAAAATCACCCAGGCACTTCTTCCCCAGCCTCATTTAGTGAAGAGGGCAGATAGCAGCCACTAATCAATATATAAATATATACATATTTACTGTATGCTGTTCTGTCCCTATTTAAAAGAAAGATTTTTTTTTTCAACTTCTTTTTGAGGTGAAGGTATATTACGGAGAGAGCAAGAGCAGGAAAGATTAAGAGGCAAAATAATGTGCTGTGGTGCTTGACCCTTACTTTGCAGCTTTGGGGCCTAGATTAGCACAGCATAGATTTTTATTAGCCACTTAGGGACCTGCCAACCTCGCCTCTTGATTTTTAAGACACTGTTTTTGATTGAACAGTTGCAGACTTGCAGGAAAAGATTTAGTCGTGCCTGGAAAAGACTCCAGTTAAACCACAGACAGAAAGAGATAAAAGAATAAAGTAAGGTGGATAGGGAAGAGAGCTTACAAGGAGGCAGGCGAGAGAAATGGGAGCCGTTCTTGCCATGTCTGGGGACCTCTGGCCCTGGTCAACCCTGATTTATTACTAGGGTGGGTCTTCCCTGATAGTGACCAGAGTGATCATAGAGGATGTTCCTAAAGTTGCAGCAGGTGGTCACGGCCAGGCTCAAGTCCTAGGCACTAAGAGTCCTGGTAGTCCTAGACTAGAGCGTCTACCCATTCTGGTTCTTCAAACTTTATCATGTTTACATTCAGGTTAAAAACAAAAGATCTATTCGAGATACTCAAGTCATTCCCTATGGAAGTTTCCACTTCACAGCTTAGGGATGTTTTTGTTGTTGTTGTTTAGTACAGCCAGATGTTTTCCCTCTTAATCTTGCTCTTGTAAAAAATTTAACTAGTTTCACTGAAATATTTTCTTTTTCCATTATTTTATTTTTATTTTTTTTCTCCTGCGTGTGTGTCTGTTGCTCTGTCATTCTTCCTGCCGCAAATGTCCCCTACTCTGGCATAGACAGTAAGCAAGAGTAATTTCAGCTTTATTAGATCAAAGCTTGACAAAACTTATTAACAGGTGATAATACAGTGTAACAGGAGTCATTTGGCTGTGCTGCCTAATCTGTTTTTCCTTTAGTAGGATATTGAGAGTAATTCTATGTCTTGAGGTTTTTTGCTTGGGCTCAAATTAATAGGCATATACAGCGTGGAGATGTAAGAAATTCCTCTTAATGTAGCAGTGCCAGCTCAGGAACATGATCCTAGTGTTTTCCACTTCTTTCTTGGCTGTTCCTTTGCTGGTTTGATTGCATCCTATTAAAAACATTGTCACTAACTACTTTGGGGAGTGAAGATAATCAATACTGGAATGCATGACTAACCACGCAAATGGTTACGTTAGTATCTGATCTGTATCTTTATGTGAAAGAGCTTTCCACATATATTACATCTTTGGTCATGGGTTTACCTCTGGTTGGGATATTCTTCTTTAGGAAATCTTTGAGTAAAACAGATGTTATTCCAGAAATTGCTAGCAATTCTGCTTGTGCACTGTCATTGCTTAAAGTAAAGTTGGATAAAATAATATAATTAAAACATCTATGAATTAAAAGCTTATCTCATGCATCATGTAATAAAAGTGGAAAGGGGAAGAAGATGGTAGTTTTAAGTGCTTTGAAATGTCAGATTTTTTTTGTATAGTGAAGCTGTTAAAGGCATGGTAATTTAAAAATCAAAATGAATCCCATTGCAAATAAATCTTTACTTATAAGTACTAGACTGAACCATTTTCTCCAGGCCAGATAATCCAAGTTAAATGCAGTGAACCCTTGTCTGTTCAACTCACAGAATCTACTGAATCTTCTTTTTCTTTTTTAAATAACTCACTGTTCTGTCCATCCTGGTGTCCACACCAGCTCGCTGCCTCTCCTACCACTCTGGAGTGTTTTGACACTTGTTGGTCCTTGCAAAGCTATGAATAGACTACTAAGAAATGCTGCTTGCAAGTGTGATGACAACTGTGTGCGAAGAGAGTAAAGTATTTATTATATTTACTATTTATTAAAGGTGTTTGTTGCATTTACAGTTCAAGTTTTTTTAATGAAGAGAAGTTCACAAGGAAAGGCTACTTTATTTGACAGCATATACATGAAAGTAAAGAAGTCATGCTAAAGCAAAATGATTTGAGCTCACAAGAAGCTACTATCATTTCATTAATAAGGACACTGTATTTTCTGTCTCTCTTTTCTAATGAATAATTAAAGTTTTTAATGAATAGCAATAAAGTGGTCGTTTTCCTAGACTCTTCCTTCAGATATTCTGGCAGATGAATATTGGCAGTACAAACGTAAGCATATGGCTTTTATTTTTAAAAATATTCTGTGGTAAGTCTTTTACCTTTACTACGTTTTAGACAGTACTGTGTTATAAATAATTATGAAAATAATAATGTATGATTGTAATAAGTCACACTTGCATCAGTGCTAAGGTCCGTGTCCGTTCCCAGTGAAACTGATGTTCGTGAATGGAGTCAGTTTAAGAAAAGTATCTCAATGGGAATTAAACTGACTCAGTGGGCAATAAATTGGAAACAGTTTAATAGTTAAGAAATTAGTTTTGAATGAAAGCTAAGAAGGTTTTCTAACTGTTTAATCTGTTTTATGTAGCTGTTGTATTTCTATTACTTTAGCATCCTGCTTTAGACTGAAGCAAAATGTGAGCTCAATTGTGTTTTCAAAAACAA
>JAUBNY010000721.1:547903-576231 GCA_032275445.1 Crypturellus soui
TAACATTAGGAGTTATTCTCCAATTCTGAAAATCTAACTTATTTAATTGCATGTCCACTAGGTCTGTATGTCTGCCTTAAAGTGCATTTTGTCAAATGAGGTTTTAATTGTATTTCAGAAATAGCAGTCAGAGTAACAAATCTTGACTTTACATCGATATTGGAACCTAATATGGATCGATTAAATTGAGAGGCTGCCATGAAATGACTTTGTCCTATTAACTGTGCAACTTGAATGCAGAATGTATGATTCAGTGCTTGTCAAAGCTAGATGTTGTCCTCATCCTGAACAAATATATGTGTTAAGACATAAAATTGTATACATGGTCTTGCCTAGAGAATAAAATGAAGCCTTCATTGGTCCAGCTTTGTAGAAATAAATGGTTAGCAAGAAGAGTGTGTTTCCATGCATTTTATTAGTGTCTGTTATGTATGTGTTTCTCCCACTTCTTTTGTACCATTAATCTGCAAGTGTCTTAAAGGTAGGTGGTGTCTTGTCTTTCACCAGGTTAGATTTGTTCGATTACTAGGAAACAATCATCCCATCTGTTTCTCCTGTGTTTCACTACTCAGCTATGCTTTCGCATTTAAAAAAACAATCTGATCTTTTCTTTCTATGTCCTTAACACTCCTGCTAGGAACTGTGCGTTATTTTTTTTTCTTTGAAATTACCCCTTTACTTCATCTTTTGAAAGACTCTTTAAAACTACATTGTGGTAATTTCACTGTTTCTCATTGGGCACGTGTTTTTATACTGAAATGGTATCCTCTGTGTGTGCATGTGTTTATCCAGAGGTATTGTCACATCCACCTTGAGATACTCGATATTCATGTGAAACTATGGAGAGTTTTCCTCTCTCTTCAACTCCTTGCCCAGAGCCTTAATTTAGAAGCAAGGCATTATGTGGAACAAGCAGAATAAACTAAATTGCAGAGAATCCTCCTTTCATTTTGCAGAAGAGGATGTAAAGGCAGATTCCTGCTTTGGGAGGCGGCAGCTGCCCGTGCCTCAGATACTGGTGCAACTTCCCAGTTTCAGCAGAAAACATGGACTGTTTTCTAACACGTTTTTAAACTTTCCAAAGCAGTGGACTCAGGTTAGATCCTACTAGAAATTTCAATAATTTTAAATGTAATTTCAGATCATCTAATTAGAATCAGTATTTTAAATGTACTTCAGATAATTTATTTACTCTTGATTTGTTGCAGATCACGGGGCAGTACGAGCAGTGTAACAGAACATCAAGATGTAGGTGTAAAATCCAGGACAAAACGCCTGAGACAGAATTGTTTTATGAGGCAAATGAGCCTACCACGGAGCAGTGCTGATAACTTTGTGCCAAACTACTTTCTGTAAGAGTATAAATCCTGCTGTCACGAGGAGGTTCTAGACGTGTTTGAGAAAGATGTGAGCACCTTGTGCTGGTGCTTTTGATGCTTACAAGGGGAATAGAAATGTTTCTGAGCAAGCTGGATGCTCTTCATCTCCTGTGGGCCATAAATTCAAAAAAGCAATGGAAGTTTTTAGTTAAGGGGTTGGAATATTGTAGGTAAAATAGCAGTAGGAAGCTTGTGTAAAGGAAATAGCCTGCAGACCATATTATCAGTCCTGTGTGAGAGGTATCAAGGTTTGGGGAGACACCATGACCCAGCTGAAATGCTGCTTGCTGAATCACATTTGTGTTTAAGGAGGGGGAAGCTGCCCAGTTTGGGAGTGCATCTCTCCCCTGGCTTGGTACGTGCTGTTCACAGGGTAGCTCGTTAGTCACCTTGAGCAGCCAGTAATTGCACTGATGGTTCCAGGCGTTCCTGAAGCAGCGTTAGAGCACTTGAATTTATTTACACAGATTTACTGTGTTGGTAACTTTGCATGAATAATTAGGCCCTTTAAAAATTGGGCTATTAAGGGGTCTTCATTTATGTGGATAGCAGGAGTTCTCCCTCCTGGTCCCTCTAGTGATCTTTTAAGCTATTTGCTTCGCTTGTACTGGCATCTGCTTTGTTTGTCATTGTTGGAAGTAAAATGATGTAGTTTTAGTAAAGTGGCTTTTATAGCAACTCGTGCATAAATATTTTGGTGGCTAATGGTTTTAGAGGAGCTGAAAACATTTTAAATTCAATAACTGGAATGATTTAATAGCTCTCTACTTCTGGAAAGTTAGTACTTTATTGCTATTTTGTTATGTTTTAAAATTAATTTATTGAAAAAATACTTTACTAATCTTTTTGGCAAGTTTTTGTCATTTACTCGTAAAGTGTAAATGTCTTCCAAATATTAATGATTACTTGAATATTCATTAGTACCCATAAAAGCCCATCTCTGTAAGAATGTATTGATCCATTGGCAGGTTTACTTACTTTCATTCCTGTTACTGCCTCATAAAATTAAATAGCTGTGTTCATTTTTAACAAAACTGTGCAATCTCAAAAGCAGCTTGAAGATGCTTACAAGTGCATCCGTAAAAATGCTGCTTGCTTTCTTTTCCAAGATGGCCTAGGAATACTGGAAAATAATAAAAAATAATTTAAATATGTGTTCGTGGTTCTGTTGTACAGGGATGAAAGTAATCCTGGCCTCCCGCACACACACAAATTCCTAGTAGGGAGTTACATAATCACAATAATATTTCTAAGGTATATGGGTAGTTGCAAGCATCCTGCACTTGAAAGGAGCGCCTGTGCGCTAACTTCCTTAAAAATGATGGTGCCAACTCCAACCAATCTGCCCTGCGTTTCTGTGCAAGGGGATGTGGCCAGTTGTGCTCTCGAGATCC
The DNA here is from genome assembly GCA_032275445.1 of Crypturellus soui. Lineage (NCBI taxonomy): Eukaryota > Metazoa > Chordata > Aves > Tinamiformes > Tinamidae > Crypturellus > Crypturellus soui. The sequence goes on from JAUBNY010000721.1 coordinate 550,677, forward strand.
CTTGCCCAGGTTCTGATCTCCTGTGTCTGGACTTGGTCATGGCTGGGGGTGCTGTGTTTTCATGTCCAGCACTGTGTCCAGGGAGGTGGGAGTGGGAAGGAGGAGGGTGAAACTCGGGTTCGAGGAAGCAAGACCAGATCACAGTGGATGTCTTGAACTTGCTGCATAATCTCAGGTAGTTACAAGGGTTTGTTTATTAACTGCAATGTTTTCCACTCTCTGCTGGCACCTTACAGAGCTGATAAAACAGACAGCTTCTGTGGCACACTTCGAAAAATAAAAGCTGTTTCAACTCCAGAAGCCCGGGGAGGAAATCTTTTCTGCAGCCTGCAGTACTGATGTGGCTCAGTCTTCGTGTGGGTGCTGCTATTAACCACAAGATGGTGCAGTAAAATGAGTTGCAACCTTTCAATACCGTTACTTCTGAGAGTTATTAATGCAGGAATATTCAGCAGTCTGTCATGGGAGAAAAAATAAAAATAAAACACTTTCAAAAGGAAATTTATGAAGGTGAAGCCCAGAGGTACACTAGCCAGAGGTGTACAGTACCTTATTAGAGAAGAGAGACAAGAAAGCAGTCTTGACTGTTACTTAGTGCTGAAGTAATACTCCTTTTGGAAAAGTGGTAAGATCTTGTAAGACCCAATATGTGTTTCATATGTTGCAAAAGAGATTATTGTTACTGCCCAGTTATAGCTCTGTTAATGGAAGATGATAGATGTCTCCTTAAATGTAATGCTCAAGAACAGTATGTGTCACAGAGAAAGGCACTCCAACTCCTTAGGTTGATTAAAATACTATTTTGTTGGGTATAATGCAGGGGGCAAGAAGGGAGATAGTGTAGGGTTCCCATCCTCTGTCGTGGCAGAAGATGATCTGAGCTGCCGAGTGTCGGCTGGGTCCTGGCGTTGAGGCCACACGAAGCGCTCGCTCCTCCTACGGAGACATCAGTAAAACCAGCGCTGAGCATTGGGCTCAAGTGAGTCCCTGGCAAATACTCACTCTTTGCTAGGTTTTATTAGCCAGTTATTGTAGACAAATCTGGCAGGTCCAAAGCTGTTAAATTGCAACATTATTCAAAAAGGAATTTTTAACCTGCTAGTTTTTCTGATGCACAACCGAAGTGCTCAGAGCTGTCAAATTTCTGAGATTGGAGCTGATTTTAATAATGAGGCTGATTTAATACAGAGGCCATTACCACTGAAGTTACAATTTATTGATTCCTTCTTGGAGGAAGCAAGCATGTGACCCATTCCCTAAGAAAACAGTAACAAATATTCCTGGTATGTACAAAATATTAGTCACCACAAAGTGTTTTGTCTTTCCTGATGGAATGTCACACAACTTTCTTTAAAATTGGCAAGGCTTCACTTCTCTTAAGATTCCAGGGGCTGGCAGGTAGAGCTGTCTTCGTAAATCACATTCTTAGAAAGCCCTGCATCTATCTTTATTAGAGCAACGGCACTGCTAACCTCATCTGGTACCACTTGCAACACTTTGCTCTCGAGCAAACTCGAAATCTATCTTCGGAGAGGTTTGTCTCTGTTGCTTTTCTTGGCAATTCCCTATCTGGTGACAAGAATGAGTATGAACAGATCGTTGCAGAGTGGGTAGCAGTGACCAGGGTGCCGCATCATTTGCTAGGATTGCTTATGTCCCTGCAGATCTAGAAACCTTCATCTCTTCGTGAAATTAAAAAAAAAAATCCTGAGAAATCATTTGAGCAATTTTACAGGATTCCAGTGCTCACATTCTGCATTCATAGGTGTGCTATATGCAGAATGACAAGTCATTTATAGCTGCACTCTATGCAATATGACAAAATGACAAGTCAATATGCAAAGTATCGAGGAGGCGAGGGAGGGGAAGAGGAGTGGAGGGAAACAGAGAGGGGATAGGGAGGGTACGAGCAGGTATAGAGCTTGATGGAGCTGTATTATTTCAATGTATTAGATAGCACCTCTTGCTGCAATCCTGACAGAGGTTTTCAGACTCCAGTAGAGTTGTTGAATACTAGTATCTGCTAGAAAGATGAATCCAGTGAATCTGAAGGATACTTACAAGTTACAAGTTTTCCATCAGCTAGATGAATGTATATGCTGACTGTTGCTCCTGCGCTGCATTCCTGCAAGCACTTACTATCAGTACAGCCCACACCTCTTAGTCATCTTGTGATGCTATCCTAAATGTTACAGTGCATGTTTCCCTCGTGCATGGAATCCTTATTGCATTAGAATCTCTCTTTTTTTGTAGCAGACAATCTTGAACAAGTTAAGAATGTCCTAACATGTCTGTTTTTAAAAAATGGCTTTCTTGGTGTTCTCATGGTTATTTGGGGGATTGAAGTGATAAATTTGGGAACTTTAGGACCAGTAATACTTTTAATGCTATAGTTTCATTGAAGACATAACTATGTATTTTGTCCTGTTTCCTAAAAATTATGTCTAAATGCACATCATTATGTAGTGACCATATATGAGTTATAATGACCAGCGAAGACTATTTTACTATCACTTTCAGCTTAGTTCCTTGTCATTTTTTGCCTGTGTCTGTCATTTCAATGGCTGTTCCCATTGCTGCATAAAGGTATGTGTTTTTATGTGGTATGCAATATTTTTCTTCTTTTTCCTTCTTACTGAGCTGGCTGAATCGGCGGTGTGTTCTGCCCATGCACCCTTTCTATACCCACTTAGATGGTGGGTCGGCCTGAAGGATGTTGTGAGTGTAAGGACTGATCCTACCTCATGCTCTACAACACAGGTCGACTGATTTAATATCAAGATAGCATCTATGAGGAAAACATCTATTGGAGAAAACCCTCATTTTTGACAGGGATAATCAAGAACAAAATCTCTTTCTTTTCTGTGCTACAGACGGAACTCTCCTGTGGATTTAGAGGAAATAAGAGAAACCATTTATTTCAGCTGTCTTCCAAGAGCAACCCCCCAAGGAGGTGCATAATTGGATACAAGAAAGCATCAGAAATTATTTTCAACACATGCTTCTGTTTATAGCAGACCACACTTGATGCAGGAAGGAAGGACAGTTTCGAAAGGGCCAGGTTTTGAGAGGATGCAGCACACGCGGTTCTTGAAACTCCTTTCAAATCTTTGGCAGGGAGGGAGTGCTTTGTCCCTCTTAGCATCCCTGCTGTGAAAATGTTTAGGAAAAGATGTGCTTTCAGGATGGGAAGGAGCCTTCAGGTGCGTTGCCCTTGCTGCATCTCAGGCTAGTACTTTCCTGCGGATCCCAGAAGTGATCCGGGATTTCCTAGGGAGGGGATCGTGCTGGACCCATTAACTCGGCAAACTGTTGTTTTTCCTCAGAAGTTAATGCCTTGCTGCTGATCGGGGCTTCTGCTGGATTGGCAGAGATCTGTTGTGACAGAAGTCCACGGCCTCTCATTAGGGGTTACCTGCCTGATTATATTTTAAGGACATGTAACTTTTTTATATATATAGTATATTTTTAACTCTTATTTCTAGTGGGGCTCGAGCTGAAAACTGACACTCTTCTGCAGTGCCTGTAATGAGAAAGGCTGGACAAGAAAGCAGCTCCCTCGCTCCGAGGGCTATGTTTTAATATTATTTTCAAGTCTGTATGAATGGGTAAGTAGGGAAAATTAGTTTAGGGCTACCGAGGATTTATAACAGCACTTCAGCACAGGTGACTAATGTGTTTTTTTATCTACTGCCATTGGCAAATATAGGACAAGCTTGTGTTTGCCAGCCAGATGCTTACCTGCAGCGTAAGAGAGCATTGCATAGAAAGTATGACGTCTTCCTAGCCTTAACAAGACATCCTGTAATTAAATTTATGTAAATGTATGATGTCTTTTAGCCTTTACCGGGCATCCTGTAATTAGATTTATGTAAAAGAGAAAAAAATGTAAGTTTTGTCTTTTGCTGTTGGAGCAGAGTTTTCTAAACAACTATGACTCTTTGCCCTCACTACTGTGCTGCTGCTGGGCTAATTAATCATTTCCATGCTGGATAGGGATCATCCAGGAATGACCCGCAATTCTCAAATTCCGTGGAGCTACTTCTTGTGTATGTTGCTGAATAATTAAAACTTAAAATCAGCAGTTTCTTTCAGTCACTAGGTTGCTTTGATCAAACTAGGGAATGCAAACTGAGTGCCTTGCAAAGTTAATAATGCACTACCTCTACTCTCTTGCAACATCTGTACTTGTCTTTCTATAACTAGAGAGGTGCCAGCACATTAACTCAATACACTTTCTACCTGAAATATCAACTTAATTAGGATCATTTATCAAAATGACACATGTTTCATAAGGCCAAATCAAATTGATTACTGTTGTTTCTGCTGCATTTGTGCAAGCATTGAAAGCAATACTTCTAGTTTCAAGCCTGTGTAAATACTCATCTTGCTATGCCTAAAAATATAGTATAAGAGGAAGCTCAAACATTTAAAAAGTATTGATGCATATAAATTCAAATACAAAAATTAAAGGTACTTAGATAGTCTTTATGATAATCTTATCTGACTAGCCGCAAGCCTTTGCTATGTGAGATACAGGGTGTAACAAGTTAAAAATAGTCACCATTTTGCAGGTGGGAAGTTGCGAATCAGAGACGAATGCTCTGTTTTTCAGTTGCATTTAGTCAGATTAATGGCGTTTGTTGACACTAGGAGTTAAGCACCCATGTACCTTCCTACTACTGAAGATCAGCTGAAGTCAAACTAAGCCATTTCTTTTTGTAAAAGAACTACCGACGTAACAAAATGCTTAAAATTCAAAAAGCTAAAATATTCATGTATTTTCCCAGGAGGCGTACTTTCCAGGAGAATAAATGAAGGGTATTTCACTTCCGGCAGCTATAATCCTTTAAAAAAATCAAACTGTTTGGATCCTATTCCAGATGTGCTGGTGTCATGCACTGTGTGTGCAAACGCTCGCGGATGGCAGGGTCTGGATGGCGCCTGCGACGTTGCTTTCGTGTCATCAGCCTCGAATGCTTCAGGCCAGGACGTCAGCGCGGCCCCACCAGCCCTGCGTTTCCTACAGTAACCCAGAATTTGAACTTGAGAAGGGGGGAAGGATGAAGTCAGAGAGTCTGGGCGGTCAAGACTAAAGCAGGATTTAGCCCGTTCTGAGTAAGGTAACGTGGCCTCTGAGGGCAAGGAGCCCAGGAGCCCAGTCACAGCAGTGCTCCCTTTTCGAAGGTGGGATTTCAGTGTCCTGACTTTCACTTACCAAATAAAGCCGCTTTATAAATAAATACATGTTTTTAAAAATCAGCAGGTCCTCAAACCTTATTTTCTGTAGATGATTTTCACACAGTAACAGAAAACTTACTGTAGTTAAAGCTTTAAACACTCTTAAGTTACTTTGTGAAGCTTGTTTCCTAGCTAGTTTGAGAAGCTCAGTTTCCAGAGTGGAAAATAAAACTCTAGTGAACTGTGTTTTATTTGCTGGGATGAAAGGTATATTAGTGACATTTCTTCATATCACCCAGAGCCACAAGGTTACCTTGCAATTCAGAGTCCCCAAAAGAGAATGCTATCTAAATTAAGCCTGATTTGAAATTTTAATTTCATTATATAAGCAAGAGAAACCAGATGACCCTTTTTATCTTTTTAAGTTTGTATATTGGATAGCAATAATCTGCAATGACTTTTGTAACTTTCCCTTTTATATGGACTTTCTTTTCTGTACTAGGAAGGAGGAAAATACAGGAGTATTTTGTGGAGGACATGTAAAAGTTACAAGGAAAATAGTGCATGTAAATTTGCGTTTGCAATTCTTTATTCAGAAATTTTCTTGCCGTTTGGTGAAGTCCTGTGGGTTTCCTTTTAGCGAAGGCACACAAGGAGACGCTGGATGTCATCTACGTCAGCTCTGGTGAGCTCTCGAAACATGATGTTCGCCAGACGAGCAAGGGCAGCACAGCTGAGGTGAAGGGAAGGCGAGTCAGGCCCCAGATTGGTTTGTGACCTGTATCCAGCACAGAGCTTCTTCCCCAGAGAACCCCCTATATAGGACAGAGTCCTGAGGCTTGTCTGTCTGAAGACAGTAGCAGTTAGTGCTGTAATGATGTGGATGCTTGTGACACAGAGCTGTGAGCATCTGCTGGGATGCTGAAGGGGCCACTTTTGCGGTCCTAAGCAGGCCTGACAGTTTGGAGAAGTGGTTGAAATAAATGAGGGGTGAGTTCAGGATTCTGCCTTCTCCCTGCCAAAGATGCTCACATTAACCCTGCAGAGGTCACACGGGAATAACCCATTTCCACATCAGTTCTGCTGAAAAGGGCACAGGGTTATAGCTGATCACTAGTTGAGTGCACGTCAGCGATACCAGCTGTTTTGCTGAAAGGCAGATTATGCTGGGGGCATCATTGCAGGACACATGAAGTAAAGTTTCTGCTCTGTTCAGCATCGGTAGCGCCTCTGCTGCAGTATTTGACCTCATTCTGAGCACCATATTTTAGGAAAGATAAGTAATTGGTACACACTGTGCACGAGGGACCCATAAAAATACTCAGGTCTGCAGTATGCGACTTCTAAAGGAGAGCTGAAGGATGTAGATAGTTACCTATTAAAAAAAGGAAAGCAAACTGAGAAGCAATGTGGAAATAACAGTGCAGTGAAATATTATAATACAAATAGGAAAGAACTCTATTTATCTCTGATACACCTGACAAGAAGTCCCAAGAGGAACTTTTTCATTTAGGGATTAGGAAAAAAACAGCAACAGAGTAAGCAAACCAGTGGGAAGTTTTGCCTGGAGAGTTCAGAGTCTCCAGGATTTGATGTCTGTTAGAACAGACTAGTTGAGCATTTGTCAGGATTGATAGTTTATGACCCCTTTAGGACACTTTTCTGTGATACTGAAGTTTATTTGACCTTCTGCAACCTAAACTTCTACTTCTTGAGTCATATATGCAGTCACTTCAAATCCTAAGATGTGCATAAACAAGATCCTAGTGACTGAAAATAAAGGAAGCAAGAGTAAGCCTTAGATTTGAGATTTCTTTAATTAAGTGTTTAAGTATTTCTAAAGATGCATTTTTTTATTTCAGTAAAAAATTGAATGTGGAAATTGCATATTTTATTAGATTTATGTGCCAGTGGTTTCATACTCTTCCCTTTCACCTTGAAATAAATAAACTTTTCAATATAGCAAATAGTTTGCTCTTGAAATAACAAAAAAGTGAGCAAACGCTTTGGTTTTCAGTCTTTGTTTTACGTTGGTGACATTGCAATTTGCAGGCATTATTTTTCATACTAAAAGAGAAAACTGTTTGTTGCTAACATTGGTTTTTCAATTGAAATTGAAAATGTGCTTCGTTCTGGCCTATTTATTTTTAATTCTTTCTCCTCAGTTCTTGTTGCCTCCAGCAAAACACCTCTTCACCCTAGCGAACTATTAAAAGAAGTGATACCCACACTGCCTGCTTGCTGTATTCCGCCAGCACAGGAATGTGCATGAGAATCATCAGGGAAGACTTTTCTAGTGCTCTCACTTTGCTGTATGAATCACTGGGCAGGTAAATCGTCCACGCTTATATCTTGTTGACCTCCTCTTTTTTTGCCTCGTTTTTGAGGAACTTGGCCTTCTTCTTTAACACGTGCTCAGGGAACTGAAACGCCACTCGTGTCGACTGATGCCTGAGCCACTGAGGTGGTGCCGAGTGTGAGAATTGGAACCCTGACCGTTGGAGGAGACCATTTCAAACCTGATGGACCCTGACCATTTGGGGGACCGTTTGAAGAGATGGCACTTCTGAGGAAAGGGCTTTCTTCCCTATGGATAGGAAAGTTTGGACTTGTAATTTGAGGTGTAATACCCTGATATTGCTGAAGGTATTGAAAACGTGCATCTCTAACAGTGGCTACTTTAGACTGTTTTAGAGGATGGTCTGCAAAACAAAGATTGCCTGATAAATTAGGTACCTTCTAATTGATCATCCTTCCTTATGATAAGTAGCTTCCAGGTCTGTCTTCCCTCTTTGGTCAGTGTTGTCCATCCTCAGCATCATATGAGCATATTTTCTACAATGCTGAAAATGAAAGGGGAATTCCTCCTATAAAGATGTCTAACGTATAGGGCAGTTTAGTACAGGCTGTGCACAGGCAGCGTGTCACTGAAAGTTCTTTGCTACTTAAAAAAATTTATCTTAGATCCACCTGGGAAAAACAGAACTTTTGCTGGTTTCTCATGGGAAGAACTTCCTGAATCTCACTTTTCTCATGGAAAGAACTTCCTGAATCTTGCTTTCAAGTGCCAGCTATCTGGCTACTGTTGTTGGCAGTTGACAGTCTGTGTGGCTGGAAGAACTGGCTTTGAAAAATAACACTGGAAACCGGTGGTTCCAGGTTCCTCCAGGAAAGTTGTGTTTCTGTATTTGGGGTCAGCAGTTGGCTGGTAGTTGATGTTGTTGAAGCAACTCTGTGGATCAAGCGGGCTGAGCTTAAGGATGCTTAAGAAGGGTGCTTTGCAGAGGCCATTTTCAGAGAAAGATTCTTATGTTCACAGCAGAGTATTTTAGTCTATACTATAGCTACTGTTGACTCCTTGCACAGTACATTTGAAATCTTAAAGAATAAGAATCTGCGGCTTTTGCATGAGGTATAAAAAGCGACTATGTTGACTTAGTGCTCCTTTTTCTGTATGCTGTGTCACTTGGCTATTGCATGCAACTTGCAGAAGATAAACTAATATGAAGTGAAATTTGTGAGGTTGATATTTGGTTTTGATTTTTGGCACCCTAAAAATGACTTTTAAGACTCCGGTAGTCCATTTGCTGAGATTGGGTAGTCTCAATGGCACAGTTTCAGAATCTGTTATGCTGATGTTCAAAAATTAAGTAAATTTGCTTACAGGCTACACAGTAACAGAGAAGTAATTTCTTCACTCTTGCTACATTACAATTAGTCTTTTCTTTAAAAGAGACTGCTGCTCTTACACATTGGACTCATGTAACATCTGAAGCCTTGAGCAATATTATCTAGGAAATGTAATTATGATGTTGCACAAAACGTGACTATGAAATGAAAACTTCCTCTAATCATAGCTCATCATAGGTGCTGTTCAGAAATGTTTCTGCCAAAGGTGTCTGTGATGTAGCAGCTCCATCTCATCAAGAAGTTGCCTTGTATTGCCCACAAAAGGCCTGACCTGATGACCAGCAGATTTGCTTACCATTTCTACCATATATAACCATGAAAACTTGCTCTCTTTGAAATTTCCTAAGTTTCTTACAGAATGCCACCAAGAGGTAAAGACGTGTTTTCATTCTTTAGTCTTAATCAGTGTCTGAATCTTCCCTTTTGTCATTTTATGTTTGGATGGCACAGGGGAACATAATCTCTCCATCGGGCATAGAAGAGCAGTCGTCATTTTTAACAGCAGCAGAAAGGATTCCAGAGGAGTGAAAGACGGTGTCTTTAAGAATCCCAGAATTAAACCCTGACCAGGGAGAAGCTGCCTGAAGAAGAAAGCAGGCGTAGGCGTTGCGCCAGACACTTGCTTTTTCTGACTCCTGCTATGTCTGCAATGTACATTCCCTCCTTATCTGCAAACTAGGGTTATTTGTGAGTATCCTGATGTTACTAAGGTTGGTCCTTCACTTTGGAGGATAGGTGCTGTTCACAAGGAATATATGTGAGATTAATAATATTTAGATTTGTATGGCTGAGATGCTGTTTGTAGGAACAGGGTGGTGAAATGGTAATCACTCGGTTTTAACAAATGGAAAATGAAAATAGTTTAATCTTATCAAGAATGTCTTGTAATAGAAAATCTTGTGGCATGTGGTTATTGCAATCTCCCATGAAAAGTCATTTTTATCCTAACTGCAGCCATCAGGCTAGAAATGCTATAGAAAGTGGGATAATTCACTTCCTTTGGATGTAATTGCTGTACTAAAAATTTAAAGTGAAACTCATGTAGTAGGAAAGTAGCTATGATGGCACTCATTTCTGCTGTCAGAGACAGTGCATTAGCATTTTTATGCAGATGATACCAATACAGTATTATTAAGACAGTAAGATAAAAGCCTGGGTTTGAATGGACTCAAATTTAGAAATGACTTGCAGGAAACCTTGGCCTTTTCTTTTAGAAGAAGCTACAGTATGTGTTTCAATAGAAGAAAATGAATTGGAAGTATAAGGAAATCTTTGCCATTAATAGTTATAAAGTGAAGAGGTATCAAGCTAGCCTAAAGCAAGAGGAACAGCATATTTGCTGTTTTTTTCCCCTCAAGTGAGTTTTTGAGGACTTCATTTCTGTTCTGAGGATCTTTCTGCTGATACAAAGTCAAATTGACTTCAACATTAGCTTTGAAAACAGTGTTTTTTTAAAGACAGAAAAAATATTCTTAAGGCCATTGCTTGAAACAACAACTAAAATTGCAAAGTCAGACTGAGCTCACCCAGGGTGCTTTAAGGGGCAGTAGGATTGCCCCATCTCTCTAAAATCATGTGTTGAAATGAAAGAATTAGCTTTAGGAAAGTGTTGTCTAGGCTAATAAGACAGCACTATTTCATCTACTAAGAGCACTAATTTAAAAAAAGAAAAAAGTAAATCCGTGCTTGTAAAATCTGCCTGTTATTTTTAGTTTTGTCTTTATTTGCTCATAAAATGACAAGTACTTGTTACTTTAAGCAATCAGTAATTAGCTATATTTTTTCCTTAAGTGAAGTATTTGACAAACTGTTTTTTTAGATTGTGCTACAGGACCAAAGTAGCTGATGGAGATTTCACAAGGGGTGATGAAACCATTGTGGGCTCTGTCATCACAGAACTGACACTCACATTAGGAGTGGATGGCTATAGGATGAACGTTGGTAATTGATTAGAAAGTGGATTTTTGTGATGCTTTTCGGATAAACATTTAAGTATCTCTGGAAGTTCCTATTCCCCTGCATAGAGCATGTGCTGAAGCAACGACCCACACAACAACCTTGAAGGAGAGGGGAGTTAGTTACTGGATAAAGGCGTTTGGCGCAGGAACATTTCAAAAGTTGATTTGTTGCCCATGGAGGAGAGTCCCTTCCAGTGACTCCTGGGCACTTATTCTGGAGGGGCCAGTTAGTGCCTGCAAGGAGCGTGTGTGCATGTGTGTTTTGTTGCCTCTCATTTCTGGAGCTGGAGAGACCAGGAGAGAGCCAGGGGATATCAGTTATCCAGCACAACATTATAAACCAGTGTTCGGTTGTGACTGGCTGGGCTGGTTACGTTTCAGAGAGATACTGTGAATTGTCATCTCATCTGAAGCTGCAGACTGGGCTTCTGGGCCCTTGAGTCTCTGTCATGGAGCCTCCGTCTCATTGAGTCATGGAGCCTCCGTCTCCCTCCTTGGGTTAGGTGCCTTCGGGAGAGCCCAGCATGGGCACCGGCACCGCTGCCTCCCAGACTTCCTCCTACTGCTCTTCGTGGGAGATGCTGCCCTGCGTTGTCTTGAGGTTCTTCCCTTCCATGAATGTTGACTTAGATTTCTATAAAAAACAGAAAACATCATTGATTTGTAAGGCAGACGATTTACAAGGGATTGCTAAAAATTCTGCCAGTACTCCTTTTGCAAATGTCAGGAATATGTTCTCTTAGCAGTTACATATGTACTGTTTATAGCCAAGGATGCTTGTGAAAGATGATTTTCTGGCTGTTATAGCAGAATATTTCAAATTCATAGTCTTTAAAAATGCCATTCTTTTTTTTTTCTAAAATATTCTGAATTTCTATGTTTAGATGTTTGCCTCCATAGAAATAACTCTGGCACTATAATACTTGTGGCTGAAGTGGAAAATGAAGCAAATATGATCTTCTCAAAATTTCTCAGAACAAAAATATTCACTTGTATTATTCTGTATCTGACACTGGTTTTGTTATGTATAACATAGATACCTTGAAAAAACACACATTCTAGCTTTTCTTGCAAATTGAGGCAGGAGTGCTTGGCAGCACAGGAATTCTCAAAGGAGTGACATTATTGAAAGGACAAGGAGGGTTTGTAATTATCATTAATAATTAATTATATCCAGTTATATAATATATAACAATATGAATCGTATTGATATATGATATATAGTCTAACATAAATATAATCATAAATCTTCTGACTTTTTTGGCTTGCTTGTGTAACTTTGTACCTTTTTTTGTTAGGATATGCTACAGAATTGTCCACGTTAATTTGATTTAAAAAGGAATCTTGTTATCTTGTTTGCTCAGGTCTTGGTGCTTGTTCTTGTTCTTTAAAAAGCTGAACTTTACCTGCGGGTCAAGAGTTGTATAAGAATGTCGTTGGTGCTTGATGCTTGAAAAAAAAAAACACTATTTAAAAAAAAAACAATTAACTCTATTTTTATTATTTATTTATTACAGCTTTCAGGCTTACCTTTCAAATCTGGATATTTTCAGAGTACTTATAAAAGAGAAGTGGTGTGTTTGTATATTAATGCGTGCCAAATGTGGCCAACCAGAATCTTTTTATTGAGCAGAGGCTGTTGTCTTTCTGTTAAAAGGTGACTTTTCCTTTGAAGCGAAATAGAGGGAAGTAGAAAAAGTGGAAAAAGTTTCATGCGATTTCACAAGACTACACAGAAGATTACGGTGGAGATACTGCCTGTTAAATTGAGCAGACAGTTTTTTCGGGTAGGGATTTGCTGTACATCTCCCTAAGAACGCTGTGGTTCTGTGGCGGCACCGTACTGCAGTTGGGGCCATCACAGAAATGCCAACCTTGTACTTTGTAATAATGCCTATAAGAGAAGCCAGCCTGGGGGAAATCTTTTCCTTATGCTTTTTTATTTTTTTTTCCTGAAAAATGTATATTCAAACGTTTCAGCAACAAGTTTTATTTCCAATTGTGACTCTCTTTCAAGATTCCTGTCCCTTCTTCCTCCCATCATTCTCACAGTAGAATGGATTTAAGTTTTGCTGAAATGGGGACAAATGCATCTGGAAGAGGAATGGGACAAGAGGTCTTTGCAGGAATAGTTTTCCAAGATGAAGGGATGACTATGTGTGTGGAAAACTCCCATGAAGCCTCAAGAAATTCTTTGTCGCCCCTTGCAAAGATGCTGGAGAGACCTGGAGTCCAGACCTAGGTTGGCCAACATGATGATGGCAACTGTAGAACAGAAACTTGGCAACTTCTGAAATAAATCCATGGTTTGGAAGAGATTCCTCTTGGCTCATGCCCACATTGCCACTGCTGGTTGAGGATAACGGCTGTTGAGAGCTGGTTCTTTGTGTAGATATGTTGGGCAGTTCTGAGGGGAGAAGGCCACTGTGGGGAGGAACTGAGAGTAGCCAAACAGAACGGCTTCTGTCACTGTGATCAGGAATGTCTTGACCTGACTAGTTCTACTTTTTTGGTAGCTCAAGTATATGCATTTCCCCCAAGAGCTATATGAAAGAGCACTATGCATTTGGGATACTCAAAACGTATGAGAAGTAGCAGAAAAGTTTAATAGGTATTCATGGGCACTCCAAATGTGATCTTGCCTTCTGGTCCTCATCATTTTGGTTCACTGAGGAGACATTTTAAATGCATCAAAATGAAATTAGGGAGCACTTTGAAAGGTTTTGTAAATCTAAATATAAGCACTGCATTATATAAGGTTATCTCAGCCTTTGTTGGCAGCTGAAGTAGTACTTTGAAGAAGAAGCAATTCTTCAGCGGATTTGCTGGCATTTGCTGGCATTTAAAAACAGGTGGGGTTTTGCAGGTAATCGTATAGATGACTGTAAATGAGTACGTAGTATGAGACAATTCCAGTGTGTAACTGTGGAAGTATTTTATCAGAAAGCATTGATTTTATTTGGGTTTGGAGTCTGGAGAGAGCATCGCTGTGCCTGGGAAGGTGTGTGAGAGTGTCTGCCCGCACTGTATGTGTAGGAAGAGCTCTCTGGGGAATAGCGTGTGGCAGCCTTTCCCCTCTCACCCCAAACTGGGCAGAGGAGAGGGAGAACCTCAGCTTACTATGACTTGGGCTCTCAGGAAATGCTGAAAGGCTGGATGCAGCAAATTAAAACTTGTGCCTGAGGCATATTTCTGTTGTACTAAACCATTAAGCTTCATTTTCCTTTGTGAAATGTTTGCTTGACATTTACAGGTATCCATTATGGAAGAAATCGGCTGCAGAAACAAAGCAGGTAAATTTTGCAATGATGTTGGTAATAAGCCTGCCTTTGAAGGATGGCTCAGAAAATTTGGGTTACTTCTGTCTTCTAAAATGAGCTTTTCTGGATTATAACACTGTGAGTCTAGAACTTATCATCAGGACTGAGTTTTGTTGCATTCTTCGCTGTAGCCTCCTGAGCACTTCCAGAATGAACAGCAAGTGAGATGGCAGTCAGGTTGCCCATCAGTAAAGACTTCTCTTTGCTTCAAACATCTGTGTTAAAAAAGAAGCTTCTTTGTTAAGGCATAGCAGATATAGTTGTATATAGGTATATACTATAAGGTATAGTTGTGCATGTATATAATACATATACACACGTGCAAAATATGTCATACTTAGCTGCTTATTTCTTATGAGAGTGACGTCCATCCCTACCTCTTAGAACAGGTTCACTGACTGGAAATAAATGTTTTCCTTCTGAAGGCCATGCACAAGCTATAATGAGGTACAGCTCACTACTCCTCATCTTTTCAGTAATTAGCAACAGCCTTTCCAACCAGCTATGTAGCCCTTCATCAAGGCTCCTCACTCTTTCACAATGAAGAGAGGAGCAGGTACCTCTCAGGTACCTGGTTGGCAGCTTCAAGACAAAGTGGTCACTTGAATCATTACAGAAAATAATTTTACTCTACATAGATAAACATCTGTCTTGGTGTTGTAGAAAGAGAAAAGATCTGAAAAGTTTGTTCTTATTTTACAGAATAGAGCTGTGTTTTTTTTTCAATTGTTTGATTCTGTGCAAGGAAATGAGCAAGGAAATCCAGGATGACAAGACAGAGAGAAACTGTGTGTGTATGCGGGGAGAGCTTACAAAACCTGTATTGGCTTTATCTAAATAACACTTTCACAGCTGAGCAGATTTCAAAGGGTAAAGAAAAGCAAGGATCGGTCAGAATCAGCTGCTGGAAGTAAATCCCAGGTGCAACACCTAATGCTTAGGATGGCTGGATCTCATTATGCGTGGGCACTAGGTTAAATGCATGGTGCAGGTGCAAGTACACTGCTTTATTAACTGAGCATATTCTCTAGGTTTGGGGGGATACCTGGTTCTTAGGGAGAAGATGCCCTATTACTGTGTTCGGAGCAGTGACGTCAGAGCACCGAACACTTCTGTTTTAGTTGAAAAATGTTTATTCAGGCTTTGAATCCCTTTGGGAGTGTCCACCCCAACTCACAGTTCTCAATCTTTCCTTTTTTGTTTTTAAGACTGTTTTCCATCTTTTTATGATCTACACAAGAATATTTTGTGGTTTGGGCTCTTAAGTGTAGCTAGAATGGCAAAGTTTGTATCTGCTCAGCCTTTTAGCTTTATCAGCTTAGCCTTTTAGTTGTCTAATTTATGACTAGATGAACTTTTAATACCATTGAAGCCATTAGTTCAGGGTGTTGGTATGTGTACTGCTATAGCATAGATATGTTCAGGAACTTGATAATGATTCATTTTCAAAACTGCAGCCTAATTTAACTCCACTAGATGTGACACTAGGTATCAGTCATTACTAAAAGGCTCTAAAAAAATACCGAATGTGAAACTATTAAAACCTTTGTAATTTGAGCTTAAATCACGGCATTTGTGTTAAGATTGATTATGTCAGATACCTTGGGAGGAGAAGAAAAAATATTGGGGTAGATTTTGAGAGAGTAGGCGATGGAAGGGAGTAAAACTCAAGATGTTACATGCGGAGCCCAATAGCATAATCGTCATAGTCGCATTGCAGCAGAACCATGATTACAGTTGATTGCCACGTTTGTTTCTAAATGTGAGGAAAATGATCAATTTTAAGAACACTGAGATATGGTTTAGAGACATCCTTTTCATAAAAGCATTGGAATTTCTGAGTAGTGCCTTTTGCATTTGCCAGGTAGTCCTACTGCTAATGTCTGTGCAGAATCTCTCTTATCAACCAAGGCACTCAAGGCTTGGGCACCGAGTCAGTGGTTAGCAATGCACTGACTAACTGATGAATGCTTCTGTTGGCATAAACTTTGTGTTTAGATAAAATACTAATATCTCTGAAGAAACAAAAAAACCTCCTCTGGATCTGAAGGTGCTGATGATTAAGGACTTCGTCATGCTTGGAGTAATTGCTTTAATTAGCTATTAAACAGGTTTCAGGGTCAATGTGAGAACAGGTTTCTTTCTTTCATTTGATTTAGTGGGAACAGTTAATGATTTTGTTTTTATTATCTTTTCTCTCTTCTTTAGAATTATTTACTTAGTGCATGGAAGGCAACAGATATTTGCTATTATAAAATCAATTTCATGCCTGACTAGGCTATCTCTTCCACCTCTGTCATTACTCTTGGTGCTTGGGGTGTTATCTTGGGCTCATTTGTGTTTACACAACGAGATGGCAATGGGCCTTTCCAATAATTATTTGGGGATTTTGGACCCTGCAGCAACAAACAATGAATGTTCAGAATAGCAGATTTTGAGTATTCTTGTACATGGTTGTCAACATTCCTTGCTTCTGGAAAAATATGACTACTTAATTTTGGACACCATTAAACATATAAAGCACATAAATACTAGAAAATTTCCAGTATGCTGACATCAGTAAGAACAGGAAAAAGTTTTATATAGAAACTGCTATTGTAATCAGACATGTTCTAGTGGGTAAATTTCTGCAAAGTAAAATTTCACAGAATCACCGAATAGTTGAGGTGGGAAGGGACCTCTAGAGATCATCTGCTGCAACCCATTTGCACCTAAAATGTTAATTCTTAGTATTTACCACCTTCATATACTTTTAATCCATGTCCACTCTGAGTTTATTCTTTCATTTTGAGCTAACAAATCTTGTAATAATTTAACCGATTATGTAATGTGCGTGTGTGTGTAATGTAATTATGTAATGGTGTGTGAATTAAAAAAGCGCTTCTCTTCAAAAGTAAGTGAAAAGTTAGTTGCTAAGCAATGCTGTTCCTTCATTTTTTTTGCTTCGCATCTGTAACTTCATTAAAAGATGGTGATATACAAAAGAAAGCCTAGCTACTGCAGACGCAAAGATCACATGCACAGCTCCTGTGCCACAAAAAGTAACTCCACCTTCAGGTTAATGCTCTAAGGTAGATTCACTTTTCAAATATGTCAGGTCGCCTGGCTTAACATAAGCAGAAAAATAGTTCTTTTTTTTCCCCATCAAGTCACTTTCCATGTTTCAGGATCTGGGAATCCTTTTGTGTTTTTCTGGTGGTGTAAAGAATTGTCCCTATGTCCCAAGGACAGGCTGCCTCTTGCATGTGATTTTTTTTTTTTATTTATTTACTACGATGGTGGGAGACACATTTACTAGGAGTTGGTGTGAGCACAATTGCTGTTGACCTTGTTTTCTAGCTCAAATTGGAGATTGTTTCCAGTGAAGGAGGTATCAAACTGGACCTCTATGTTTTTCACAGGAGTGAAAGAATGCATTTTTTCTCCTCTTTTTTTATTCTTCTCTGTTGTTAAGAACCCTGCAACCTCTTTTTTTTCCCCTTCTTTCCTCTCAAATGCTCAACATTGCCAGTGCTTTCCTTCATACTGAAAAACAACAACAACATTGGAAAAACACCCCACAATTCTGCAATCTGAGCACCCACGGGTTCCCCTGCAGATATAGTAGGCAATGTGCCTAGAGAGCATTTAACTGAGGATGGATTGCTCCAGCTCCCACTTTTAGCACTTATTTTCCCAGACTCTGTGTAGTGCCTGAACTTGCCTTGTGGTGGGTAAACGCAGAGGGTGCCATGCCAATCAGCTTGAAATTACTCATGTGTCCTTTCATTAAAAACAAAACAAATGCCAAAGCATAGAAATCTCAGTCTTGTTCCTTGAATCCAGTTATAATTTTCACTGAGGTCTCTTAATTTCTTGTGCTTTTCAATGTTTTCATGGGAACTAAGATATTGAGTCTACACAAGTGGATTATTTTCTATTTTAAGGCTGTTTTTTGCCATGCACTGTGCAGATCATCAAAGCTGTTAGAATGAGGCTGAGAAGAATGACTGGCATCTTGAGATGCTGCAAGCAAGTTGCAATAAGCAAGTGTTAGTTTGAGCCTTGTAACGAGTGTTTCAGAACATTAAAAACTGCAGAACTGGAAAAATTAAGATGGAATCTGTGAATTGTATGATTGGTTGTGGCAAGTGAAAGATCAATGCTCTTTGCAAAGTTTGTTTCTCACCAATAGCTAATCTTGATCAAAGTCTTAAGTTACTCAGCTATAAATGAAAGTAAATCAGCACATGTTTTGATCTTTAGCCTGCTGGGAGAGTTTTTCATTTCAACATTGAAAATCGTTGTAGGAGAAGGATGATTGCGTTTGCCTTTTGTATCCACAGGGATTTTGACCAGGGTTTTAGTGCGTGCTTTGGACAATATTTCCATGGTTTCTCGCTGTCCTTATGTATAAAACATGTCTAAAAGCCCTGTAGATGTTCATACTCATTAGCTATCCATACCGCTGTGGTAAAGCAGTGCCTCTGTAGGAGGGGTGTCCTTTCAAGACCGCACGCACGCTGCCAAGGGCTGTCATAGATGCAGCGTGCTGTTTTCCGTAAAGAATTCCAAGAGGAAGTTCAGAGGTGCATGCAGTTGTTTTTGTCTTATTTTGGTTGGTTGGTTTGTTTGTTCTCCTTGCTTGGGAGGGGAGGCTGGTTCTGTTTCCCAATATGTGTGTATGTGTGTATTTTTTATATGCATATGTATATTTAAGTATATGTGCATGCTAGTGCCATGTCTTTTTACACTCTTAAAGAAACTTAGTCTCTTTACATTCTTATTTCTGCAACAACTTGAGCATGGAGAGTACTTTTAATTAAACATTTATGGTTGTGCAACGAATTCTGAGTGCAAATGATATATTCAAAATGTTCCCTCAGAAACACTCCTGATCATGTAGCCTCCCCTCTCTGTCACTGCAGTTGCACTTCTTAGGCCTAGAGAAAGAAATCCTGATTTCCACTCATTAAAATGGATTTCAGTAGTGAGAAGTAATTAAGATTTTCTGGTTTTATACGGTGATTAGTATTTTGACACTGAAATGGCAATAGATATCCTACTCTATTGATTTTTTTAAGACAATGATTTGAATTACAAGATGTAATTTCAGCCTAGCTGAGTAATAGCAGCCAACTTCTGTATTTTCACGCCAGTCAGCTGTTCAGGAGTAGGGCCAAAATAGCAAGGCAGCTCCACAGTCAGCTCTTGCTTATCTGGGACAAAGTTTGGGATTCCATAAAAGAAATAAGAAAAAAATAATTTGCTTATATAAGATGTCACAGAAATAAAATTTCTGCTCTCAGTTTGTGCAGTTATTGGTCTGTGGCTGAGGACAACCCAGGTAGCTTCTGCAGAGCAGGGGAGCTGTCCCCCTGCGCTCTTCAGTGCATGGGGCTGTTGAGCATGTGAGGAAGAACTTCTTTCCTGTGAGGGGGACAGAGCCCTGGCACAGGCTGCCCAGAGAGGCTGTGGAGTCTCCTTCTCTGGAGATCTTCCAAACCTGCCTGGATGCCACCCTGTGCCACGTGCTCTGGGTGTCCCTGCTGGAGCAGGGGGTTGGACTAGATGACCTCTAGAGGTGCCTTCCAACCTCAACCATTCTGTGATCCTGTGAAAATTGCCAGGTGCCAATAATAGGCTGGAGGAGCGGTGGCTACATGGATGCTTTTTTCAGACTGATGGGTGCAGAGTTGATCTTCTTAATGCAGCTTATCAGGGTTTTGCCCCACTTGAGTGACTTTAATCACAAGGGTGCCCATGGAGAGGCCCTGTGCCTTTTCCTGCCAGGACACGTCCTATAAGCTTCTCCTAACCTGTGATGCGCATTCGTGCATTGGGTTGCTCTTATGGCACCAGTGAGCAATGCTTTTCTGTATGGCAGGGACTTCTGTGCTAACAGTACCCCATCCTCCAGGGTGCCCAGTGGAAAAAACTTAGTGCTGAAGTCCTATAAAACAGCAGTTACAGGTCGACTTAAGGGCTAAACCTGATTATTGCACAGTAGCATGGCTCGTACACTGCAAAACATCTTGACAAAGGTGGACTGGAAGAATGGGGGGAATTTGTGACATCTGAATTTGAAGGTAAGTTGACAGATAGCCAGTTCTGTTTGTTTGTTGACCTATAAAATTAAACAATATTCCCTTCTTATTGCCCGTTTCTCTTTGAGACATGAATACTTGTAAATGAGGTTTTTGTTTGTCTGCTACTTGTTTGTTACTGCATTTTCACTGATTTGTCCATTCACTGATATTAGGAGCAAAACATCTTTTGACTTTACTGTGTCCAAGGTTGTGTTGTTAAAATCTTTTTAAAGCAATATGTTGTTTAATTGAAAAAGAAATACCCACATTATAACTGCAAAAAAATGATCATTCTGAAACAGTTTTTAGAATATTTAACTGCATTAATGATGTATTTAGATGTATGCAAGGTTACTCGTGGTGTGATTTTTAAAGTTTTTGTCAGTGGGCAAATTTTATTGTGACAAATTATTAATACATAATGCACTGCCAAATTTCATTATTTCTTACTGGAAAAAATCAGAAATTAGAATGCACTTAGATGGTTGTAATGCTTATTTGGACTGTTTTCAATTATGTCTTGTAAGTATCTCTTTATGTTACATCCACTGTAGTGTGGCTATTTATCCCTGCCTTTTTCTCATGCCCCAAGTCAAGAACTTATCTGTATATTTGACATATGTAGCAGTTTGGACACAGAAACATATGTCTTCTGTGTAGTTTGATGCTAAGGTGCTAAGAACTTGACAGTGTTTCTGTAAAAGTTTCGAGTGTCGCTTGCCTGCGTTATTAGACAGAGGTGAGACTTGAGCACGTGCTAAATTATAAGGTCACATACTCCTAGGAGAGTCACAGAATCCCAGAATGGTTGAGGTCGGAAGGCACCTCTAGAGATCATCTAGTCCAACCCCCCTGCTCCAGCAGGAACACCTAGAGCACGTGGCACAGGGTGGCATCTAGATGGGTTTGGAAGATCTCCAGAGAAGGAGACTCCACAGCCTCTCTGGGCAGCCTGTTCCAGGGCTCTGTCACCCTCACAGAAAAGAAGTGGCACTTACTGTGTTTCCATTTGTACCCATTGGCACCACTGGCCACAGGCCTCCAACTAGACTCAGCTACTCAGCTCCATTTATCACAACCCTCTGAGCTCTGCCATCCAGCCAGTCCTCAATCCACCGCAATGTCCACTCATCTAATCCACACTGAGCTTCTCCATGAGGAGATTTTTTTGGGAGATGTTGTCAAAAGCCTTGCTGAAGTCAAGGTAGACAACAACCCTTCATCCATCCAGCCAGTCAGCCCTTCATAGAAAGCTATCAAGTTCATCAAACATGACTTCCCCTTGGTGAATCCATGCTGACTTCTCCTCATCACCTCCTTTGCCTTGACGTAGCTAGAGATGGTCTCTAGGATGAGCTGCTCCATCGCTTTTCCAGGGACATGAGGAAGTGAGGCTGACCAGCCTGTAGTTTCCCGGCTCCTCCCTCTTGCCCTTTTTGAAGACTGAGTGATGCTGGTTTTCTGCCAGTCCTCCGGCAGCTCCCCCACTCTCCATGACCTCTCGAAGATGATGGAGAGCGGCCGAGCAATAACCACCACCAGTTACCTCAGCACTCTTGGATGCATCCCATCTGAGCCCATAGATTTATGGGTGTCCAGTTTGCCTAAATAGTCCCTAACCCAATCCTCCTCGACCAGCGGAAAGTCCTCCTCTCTCCTGGTTCTCTCTCTTGTCTCCAGGCTGTGTAGTTCATGGGGACTAGTCTTAGCAGTAAAGGCAGAAGCAAAGAAGGCATTCAGTAACTCTGCCTTCTCTGCATCCTCTGCCACCAACGCACCCTCCTCATTCAGCAGCGGACGAACATTTTCCCTAGTCTTCCTCTTGCTGCTGATGTATTTGTAGAGGCCCTTCCTGTTCTCTCTGACTCTCTTGCAATCTCTGTTTCCAAACGAGGCCTTGGCTTTCCTTGTTGCATCCCTGCATTCTCTGACGGTGTTCCTATATTGTTCCCGTGTGGCCTGTCCCTTATCCCACAATATGTACATGCTCTTTTTCTCTTTAAGTTTACCCAACAGCTCCTTGCCCATCCCTGCAGATCTCCTGCCCACCTTGCTCGACTTCTTTCTTGTAGGAATGCACCAATCCTGAGTTTGGAAAAAGTGGTGCTTGCATATTGGACCCCTCTCTTGGACCCCTTTTCCTTCTAGGACCCTGGCCCAGGGGATTCCTCCAAGGAGCAACCTGAAAAGGTCAAAGTTAGTTCTCTTGAAGTCCAGGGTTGCAATCCTACTTCTTGCCCATTTTCCTCCTCGCAGGATTGTGAATCCCAACATCTCGTGGTCACTGCAGTCAAGACTGCCCCCAACCTTCACATTTCCCCCTAGACCATTTCTGTTTGTCAGTATCAGATCTACCAACACCCCTCCCCTCGTTGGCTCATCAACCACCTGCATCAACAAGTTATCTGCAGTGTTCTGCAGGAACCTCCTAGCCTGTGCGCTCCTAGCCGTGTGATTATCCCAGCAGACATCAGGGTTGAAATGAAGGGAGTCAGGTCAGCAAAGATGTTGGACAGAACTGTTTGCTTGACACTCGATCCTTTTGTATCCTTCAGCTAATCTCATATTAACAAGATTATTTTGCATAATAATGTGGGATTTTATTTTGTGCTACTCGTGTAATCTGCATACACATTAATACAGAAATTTCTCCTGTTGATAAAAAGAAACCCCAACTATACAGCACGAGCTCCTATTGTCATGGTACCTGCTTTCAGCGAAACTAAAAGCATGCATCTGGCATTTACAACACCTGCTTTCGATCATTATAACATATTTCTTCTTACTGATGCATGCAAGCTTTTTATGTTATGAATTTATTTTTGTTTTGAGGATAGCTTTTGTTTTTTTGGAGAGAGAAAATTTCCTTAGGTAACTTGGCGTCTGTATGTGCCAGTGGCTTTTATCAAGCTTCTGAGATTTAGCGTTTCAAATTTGGCTGTTATAGGCCTGGGCAGTGGGGAAAAAAGTAAGCTGGCTCTTTTTTTCTCTTAACCACTCCATTACTTAATTCTTTAAGCCTAAAAGAATTTCTGCATAGATAGCCTGTGTTATGTAAAGGCATCTCTTTCCTTTCATGTTTTTTTTCTTCCCACCCACCTCGTCTTTCTCCCCAGCTTTTCACCCACTACCAGACAGAAAGCTAGGAGGTCTGCGGGGTTTGCTGTATGTGCAGAAATGAAATGCAAAGAAATAAAACGAAAGAAAGCCCAAGTCAAAATTAAAGTGGTTTTAGCACCTCAGTAAAATCTTGAGATGAAGAAACTACTCCAAACTGAAAGCATTCATTTGTTTTACAAGAGGTTTGAGTCTTGTGCCAATTTCAGATAAGTTAGGATCATGTGGCTAGTAATGCAGATTATTTGGTTCAACAAGTATTAGCTTCTATTATCTGTGATCCCACTTAAGAGACTGTCTAAATAAATTTTTTGTGTAGATCTGCATCATGATGTTTTATTCCATATGCTCTTCTTTAAAACAGGCTTTAGGTGTATAGTTACAAAATGCAAACTGTATGTGTGTAACATACACAGACTGAAGTTAATTGTAGACATCTTTGTGAGAACTCAGTTAAAATGAATAATTCCTCTATGTCTGACTTATTTTGTGAGGAATATCTGCATTGGCAGGGAAGAGCTCAGTTTGGAGGCTGCTGTGTATATGGATAAGTTTTGCTGAAGGGGATTGGTATTGAATAAAAGCATAGCTGACGATCATAATTATGAGGACCATCCTACATGATAAACAGCAAGTCCTAAATCAGAGTGTAGTCAACTTATTGCTTATATATTTTTGCTTCAATTCTATCATTTTCCTTTTCCAGTCAGCCTGAACTCTGATCTTTACAGCAAGGAGTGAGAGCAGCATATGACCAGGAAAAATGTGTGCCATAAGCTCTGAGTCTCTTGACTGTGTTGTAGAATTAATTTAGTCTGTCTGGATTTTTGGGCAATTGTCCAAGTTGTCAGTTATGAGGCACTCTATTTAAATTGTACAGCTCTCCTAAATAATGTCTCCATAAGACCTTCCATGAATGAGGTCAAAAAATAAAATTGCTCTATATGGAAAGGAAAGGACAATCTTAGAAAATGTGCATCGGAAGTCCTTTCCAAAGTAGTTGGTGGTGATATGTTTGGGTTTTTTTTCAGTGTATAATGGCATATCTTTTTGTTTTCAGAGCAGGCATTTTTTGTTTGGCTCCATTATGTAGTTCTATTAGCTTTGCTAACCAGTAGCCCAAGGGTGGTGGGTGCTTCAGAGTTCCAGAACATAAAACTACGGGTGTAACTATAAAGGCTATTCCTTTTTTTCTTCCTAATTACATGACATTTCCCTCCAATTTTAATATGTTCAACAGTTCCCTAATCCACAAGGTGTTTGCCTGCAGGTTTTCTTACATAATGTTCTTATATGAGTTTCAAATACCTAAAAATACTTTGACATATTAGTCACACTAGCCAACCACTTTGAGGTAAAGGGGGTTTGTTTCTTTGTACCAGAATAATGAAGCGTTCATGAAAATACCAAAGAGCGCCTCATGCAGTGTAGATCAAGTGACCGATGTACTTGGTTGTGTCACCTTCAGCTTCAATAATGAGTTTCCAGTACACAAAAAGTAGTTTGAGGAAGCTCCTAAATTGCACACAAGTTGAAGACGTGTGTGTAACAGCCTTTTCAAACATGGTTCACATGTATATCAGTGTAACTTCTTTGGGGTGGAACTACTGTTGGAAGAGAGCTATCTCCTAAAATGGGTAACAAACACATTCATTTAGATCACTTCTGAGATCCTCATGTCTTCCCTTTCACCCTTTGGCTTGAAGTGTATGTGTGTGGATGGTGGTTCTGTTTGCAGCCCTAGCTTCTTCTGAGCCTTCTTTTTTTTCTGTTTGACAACTACCACTCATACCACTGTGTACACTCACAGAAAATACATATATATACACATGTGTGAATGATATATATATAACATATGAACATTTATACACACACAAATAAAGATCAGTCTGTCATTACTTTCTTACCACGAGTGAGAAGAGAAGGATATGTAATGCTGAGCTGTCATCTGGATGCTGTACTCAAGCTGATACATGAGCCCATCCTATGATCTCATGTGCTGAGACCGTGAGTAACCTGCACGTGGGGTACCTGTGTTCTCTGCCTTGGCCAGCAGAGAGGCTGGGATCCTCATGAGGTGTCTTTCAGAGACACCGACTGAGCTTTGGGGCCAAAACGTTCTTGGTGGTGGCCAGCAACAGGACAAATTGAAACACAGGCAGTTCCACCTCCATGTGAGGAAGAACTTCTTTCCTGTGAGGGTGACAGAGCCCTGGAACAG
>JAUBNY010000721.1:594198-605874 GCA_032275445.1 Crypturellus soui
TTAAGACTTAGGGTCTTAAGTATATAAGTATATATAAGTAATGGTTTAAACCTTTGTACAGCTATACCTCCTGCTAAAAATTTTTCTGATAAAACCTTTATACCATTCTGTGCTAACATGCATATTGTCCCTCCCCTCATTTTCTTATCCAGTGTCATCTAGCTCATCAGTGATGCACGTGGTTCAGCAAGGTACCTGTGAAGCTCAAAACAATTTATGTTTGTTTGTATCTCGGAGAACGATCAGTTCATTTGGTGCTGCTCGGTTGGAAATGCTGTGCCTCCAGGTGTAAATACTAAGGTCACAGTGGGGAGTTGCTTCCTATTGAATGAAGATGAGATTTGAATGCAAACAGTAGGAGATAGGTTCATATTTTTCACTGAAATTACCTTCAGGTTGTACTATGACAAGACTACAAATTAAAAAAGTGACAGACCTGTCCAGCAACGCACCCACTGAAGGAGAGGGTGGTGTACCTAATTAGGAAGACTTGTTCCTGAGTTGTGTTTGAATGTATCTCAGTTGCATTTTGCTTTCATGGGATGATTTAGGTCATATTTGTACCTCGTGATGTGCCTGACAGCATTAGCAGTTACAAGCACCGTGAAGCAGCATCTTCATTACAGCTTGGCGCACACCACTGAGAGTAATCAGTCACTAAAAGTTTTTATCAACAGCTGTGTTCCTCCAAGGTAAATGAGTGCCTTCCTATCCTCTCTCCTCTTCCTCACCCACTTCCTCCTCTGAAAGCATTGTCAAAATCAGGTTAATCTGGAAAGGGAATCAAAGCAAAAGGAAAAATATGTTAGAAGGGAAGGGAAGGGAAGGGAGGGGAATGGAGAGGAAGGGAAGGGAAAGCTTTTTAAAGTGTTGGTTCTCAGCTATAACAATAATATATTTGTATTTCTCTTTTCTGGGTGGGCCTTGCAATTTAGTCACATGTCTGCAGTTTTTAAAGAAAAGTAGGAATCCTTTCCCACTAAGATAAAGCAGAAGCTCGGAGCTAGTAGAGGGTATATACAGTGTTTAGTCTTTGTTGTCCTTGCATGCTGTGTTATGTTATATGTTGGGTTGCTTAGGGTCTAACTAAAGTTTTCTGAAGTGAACAAGTGTCACTGGTGCAGCTCCTGTTTAACTTTATCTAGTCACCATTCTGAAGTTTTCATTTGTGCTTTTTTCCTCCAGTGAGTTAAATTTGAGATAACTAGTACTTCAAACTGTGTACAAGTTTCTTCAATCAACTTAATCATAGTTCCTGTTGCTGATTAGTGATCAACTTAAAATCAGTAGGCAAAGCCAGTGATCAAAATACAGCTTTTGGGGACACCAGTTTCTTTTTGTCCTTCCTTGACCATCTCTTGGCCATCACTAACAAATCATCTTGCTTCTTCTTGCTAAGATCATCTAACATGTAGTTGGTTCAGTGTTCAAGCTAGCATTTTGGCCCAAAATAGTTCTTTAAGATTCATAGAACAGTGAGCTGAAAAGTGTTTAAAGTGTGTGTATATATATATATATATATGTGTGTGTGTGTGTGTGTGTATATATATATATATACACCCTTTTTTTGCTAACAAGCTTGGAGTCATCAGCTCTTGATTTGGATCTCTTCAGATACTCTTTTCTTGCTATAACCAACTGAAGGGTTGGGGGCAGATTTGGAGGGGGAATCTCCCCCCAAATCTCCCCCCAAAATTCATGAAGTTTAATCCCGAATTTCTGTTGTGACAAAAATTTCCTAGCCTGCTTTTAATCAGCCCATTTTCTTTGTTTATCTTTCTCTCTTCCATTGTTTTTATACATTCATTACTGGCATGATGCTTAAGGATTTCTTGCCTGATAGAGATGTGTTTTGTCCTAATGATTCTGTTATTAATAACTGAAGCTTATTTCATTTTTGTCTTGATACAACTTGTGCTATGCATTTGTTTTCTGTACTAAGGTGCATGTTCAACTGTGAGGGGGAAATAATTAAGCAATATTTGTTGTTTCTAGTGTTTTATGCCCTAAATTACTCTCCCTTCAATTAATTGTTTGTCAAACCACCAGAGAAGCAAAGGCATAAAATAGAGGGAGATTTGCTTCCCTAACAGCTGACAAACATTTCAGTGATTTAAGTGTATAACTAAGTGATTAATCTTGTAGTAGTGAAATATTGGTCCAAACCGTGCTTTTCCATTGAAGGGTTTTTCTTTTGTACTAAGCATTCATTTCTATTGCTAGTTTAAGTGCTGAGGTTACTACTTAAAAAAAAAAAAAGTTCATACTGTAGTGTAAATAGGTTAAAAATCAATAATTCATTTTGATGACTTAAAGTTTTGCTCAGGTGAAATTTTGGAAACTCAGTTCAGGGAAGCTACTGTTGGGGGGCACAGGAATGTTTCAGTTTGGGATCAGGTTTGTCCGCGCGCGCTGCCCCAGAGCGTGGGCCAGCGCCGGGCTTCTCCCTCAGCCTGGGAAGTTGTGAGTCAGTTAAGCTGGTTTAGATAATGCGCATGGGTTTGGGTCTGGCTCTCTTCTGTTTACTGAAAGAAGTTATTTTGGTCTACAGTTTAGCTAATTACTAACCATCACTTTTACTGTTCTTACTGCAAAAGATGTTCCTGCTCTTGTATGGAGGGGGATGTTGGTTCCGTTTTACGGAATGGTAATCCCAGGTGTGGAGAGAAAAGTGAGAACTGGAGCTTAGAGCTGATTTTTTCCTTTTGCTTGTTGCTCCTCTCGTTTTTAATAGCACCGTCATTCTCTCCTTGTAAAAATATTTGTTGGCTTTGCCCTTGGGAAAGCTAAGCTAGGTGTTGTTAATATTTTCCCTATTTAAGAATACTGTCCTGCTCTGGGCATTGTGAGTAAAAGCAATTGGTGTTCGCTGCCCTCTTTAAGAGGGTCTGAGGAGCACAACCTCCACGGAGCTGGCAGGAGAGGAGGTCAGGCCAAAGGAAATGCAGCTCTCAAGGGATGGGAGAGAAAAGTCATGTGGTTTGGGGTTTTGTTCATTTTTCATGTTTTCGGAGAAAATCGTGTTTGAAGCAGTCAATAAAGCCGTTTCAGTGCCAGCTGGCACTCAGTTCACTGCAACTTGAGCCACGTTTAGCATCTGAAGCGGTTTCCTGGGTGAGCTGTGGCCGTCCCTCACTTCGGTGCTCTTTGTTGGATGGTTTCGGGTGCTCAGCTAACTGCCTATCACAAATCTATTCTGGCCGTCTGGTTTGGAATAGGAAAGTGCAGTTCATAATGCTGTGACAAGTGAGCACAGCCAGGAACCAGCCTCTATTCTAATATAGCTCAGCATGGTGATGCCGGCTCCTCTTTCTAGAATCCATAGGTCAGGTACAGGAATGAAATTTTTCTATAATGTAAGACCTTCGAGAAGTAAATACCCCGTGATAACAGAAATAAATCTTTGGACAAAACCAAAAGCTCCAGAAATCTTCCACTGATTCTTCTGCTGATCCAAAAGTTGACTTCTGGTTGTAGTTTCTCAGTAATGGTTCAGTTAGATATTGAGCAGAACAGTTATTTTGGTCTCTGTGGGAACGTGTGTGTCTTCAGGATCTGAGTGATGGCCAGGAGAGCCTTTATTTGCACATTTGGCATCTTCTTCTCAAACTATCTCAAGCTTTAAACACTGCTGCAGTCTGTTATGTGATTATCTTAGCTTTATTTTTTTTCTCTTGTAACATGGCTAGTAACAGGTTATGCCACTATGCATTTTATTTCCAAAGCTCTTATTAGTATAATTTCTTTACCACTGAAGGAGGTGCTCCTTCACTTAATGTAATTAGTGGGAAACGCTGAGTGTTAATTCAGTTCTGCTAAGTTTCTGCACCTGAGCATTTATTTTTTTCCTATGTGAAAAGTACAATAAATGAAGGCTCTGGAAAGCAGCAGTGCTGGATCTTGAAGTGCCCCGCAGCGACTGTGTGTTCTCCCTTCAGATTTAATGACAGCGAAGTATGTAAAGAAGCAGTATATTTCTGAGCTTTTGGGAATGAAAATGAGAAATGAGTCAAAAGATCACCTTTTCCCCCAGTGCTGTGCACAGCTGAGCAGAAAGCCTGATTATTAAAATACCCAACTCTGAGTATTGGGAACGGCTGCCTCGTGGATCCTGAGTCACGCTGGGCTCTGGTGCTGCGCTGCTCGAGTCAGCTGCATCGTTGGGAAGCACCGCGCTCATCTGTAGCGCGTCACCTAGAATCCAAATATACTCCTTAGAGTCCTCAGAGTTGAAGTTTCTTTTTTTTTTCTCGCAATGACAAGGGAAAAACACTGACAGTTTTATTTTCTAGTCTGTGCCCCTTCAAGTTATACCTGCCTATTTGTTAGCTCCTCACTGTGGCCTCTGTCATCTCCGCAGCAGCATTACGAAAAGCGGCAAAGAATGAAAAACTGAGATTTTTTTGACACTTCTGCAAAGTGATTTCGTGTTGCTTCATTACGCTTGAATGGAAACGAAATGGCGGGAGGATAAGAGGATCACCAGCTCCCTTCTGAAATGGAAAATACAGAATTAATTTTTCAGTGTCTGGAAACTATGCTCAATAACTGAACTGAAGAAAAAGAGAACTTTTTTATATTATTCAAGACTAAAAGTAATACCTATAATCTTATTGAGCTGTCATTAAGAAAACATCAGTATTTATATTTTATTACTACAATATACTGTGTACAAAGCAGACTGAGTTCCACAATATGCAAATGCCATACAAAGCATGTTCCTGTTGCTGTAAATGCCTGAGGAAATGCTGAGGTAGTTGATTTGTCAGTGAGGATAATTTTGAT
Organism: Crypturellus soui; assembly: GCA_032275445.1. Classification (NCBI taxonomy): domain Eukaryota; kingdom Metazoa; phylum Chordata; class Aves; order Tinamiformes; family Tinamidae; genus Crypturellus; species Crypturellus soui. Next base: position 598,984 of record JAUBNY010000721.1, read on the forward strand.
TTCCAAGCACTATCAGGAACAGCATGTAATTCTGACTGAATCAGCTGGAATTAGTAATTTGGAACAGCTAAGCAAGGTGCCCCTTAGTGTCCCGTTTATGAAGAACTATGAGCATCCAGGAAAAACGGCGTTGAAGGGAGGAACATGGGCTCTCTTAGGCAACTGAAAACTAAAAATCTGGAATAGATATAAGCGAAAAAAGAGACCAACTTTTGGAAACTGTCCCACCATTAGATCTGTGCATACACAAGTATTTGTCGGAACGTAAAATTCAAAATGCTTTATGTAAAATAAGCCAAGATCTTCGTAGTAAGTTCACCTTTGAACGTTTTCTCTGAGAGTCAGCAGTCCCTCTGCGGTGCAAAGTTGAAACATCCTCCCGTTTCCTTCCTTTCCGTGGTTCTGCCAGCAAACTAGCAGGGGGCTAAGGGGGGCTTTTGCTTGCAGAAACTAGGATTTGATGAGAGAGGTGGAAAAATGAGAAACCTGAGATGGTTCTCTAGGGATTGGACTGATAGTCTGCCTTAACTCCTATGGATGCCGCTCTGATTCCAGCTGGTCCTCAGGGCGTGTACTCAGTTTTGCCTCATATCTGTGTTTTTAAAGTAAGGTGTTATGCACAAATGTGCTGGGTAAGGACAATGTTTTACACTAGGTTCTTCTGGCTCTAACAGATGCCTGCTTACTCAAAGTCGAGGGCTTTTTTTGTAAAGAATAAGAAATTGATGCTCTGTATAGCTCAATGTAGGCATAGAGAGTCTACTGTGACTGTGCGGAAATGAGAAGTGCGAAGATTCAGAATTCTTAAACTCAAGTATTTATATGGCCCAATATAGAGAATATTGCAGGCTGTGTATCTACAAGTTGCTAAAATTGTTACTTTGCCTCAGTACTGAACAATAGATATCACATTTAAAAATGAGGTAGCTTTTCAACCAATGGCTTTGTCTCCTATACCTAGAATTAAATATAGTTGTGTACATACACATGCGTATGTACCTTCATATATATTTTTTTGAAAGCTGCCCACTGGACGATGCTTTTGTGCCTGTGTTCTTATTATGCAGGTCTTCGTTCTGGAGCCTGGTAGTCGTTTGGTCTGTGGCACTGACGAGACGGATGCTTGGGCAGTGGCAGCGCCCTGTGCTACTTGGCAATGGGGTGAAGCTCGCGCCAATGCCACAGGGCCAGCACTGCTTTCGTCGTCTCTCCGGGGCTGCACAGCACTTTCTGGGTTGCTGCGACTCTCCTGCTGCTGGCATTCAAACTAGTTTTAATTTCTGTGTGTCCCTGCTATCTGCTGTGTAGATATATATTGATATTGATATCAATCTTCATAACATATCCTACACAATTTTGGTATGCTCATAATGGATATCAGTGAACTGTGTTCTTTGCCTCTTTCTCACAGAGGAGTTTTACATTTTTTCACCCTCCTCACTCTGGTGGCTAGTGTCCGGGTTGCTGCAAGCAGTAAAGAAGCAGCAGAACCAAATCATAGTAGCAGAGGTACAGAATATCAGTGTGTTCCGTGTGCTGGCATCTGTGAAAGGTTCAACTCTTCGAGAAGCAGCATGGCTTGCACCAACCACAAAATCCGTTTGTGCTGTTGCCACAGTATGGGAACTGGGCTTGCAAGCGAGCCTCTTTGACTCAATCTCTTCCAAACTGTCTAGGGAAAAATGATGAAAATGTTTCAATGTCATAGAGTTTTCACTGAATTCTATATGAATTTGGCATAGGTTAGAGGCCAGCATGTACAGTTCAAAATATCAGTGCAAACAAGAATTGCTGAGACCACAAATCAGGTCCCCAAGAATCTCTCAAACTAGCAGAACAGCAGATTTGCAAGCTGGCACCAGAGACTCAAATGCTTTATATAACACTGCAACGGGGAAAGCATTGAGAATAAATGTGCTTTCAGTAGACTCTGCACTTGCCCTTGTTGGTCTTCAGGAGGTTCCTCTCCACCCACGTCTCCAGCCTACCCAGGTCCCTCTGAAGGGCAGCATGGTCCCGGGGTATATCAGGCACTCCTCCTGGTTTTGTATCATCCAGTCTGTGAGGATGCTATGGGGGACAGTCTCAAAAGCCTTCCTGAAGTTAATGCAAACAACATCCATCCAGAGTGTTCTGCACTCTGCTACTATCATGAAACGAGTGTGTGGGGGACTGTGTGTGATCCAATGAGCTTCACTCTCATATGAGAGAAATAGCAATATGTTTTGTTGATACGGACAGTGGTTTTAACAAGATTCAATTTGAAGGTCGCTGCTATTTACTGCATGGAGGACAATTTTCCACAAAATTACCAAGGAGACTCTCCTGTTGAGTTACAGCCCCCTATCTAGGTTCAGGCTGAACCCCCTTGCTTTCCAGACTCCTCTTTTCAGAGGAGTCGGTACAGTTGGATCCAGTCTTAGTCCCAGACTTGGTCCACAGTTTATTCCTAAGGGATTATGTGCACAGTCAATCCTGGATACAATTTAGGAAGTTTTCAAAGTTTTAGAAAGTTTTAGCATGCTATACCCACTTACTGTGGGTCTGTTGCTGGAAAGGGATCTCTTAACCTCAAGGAGTTTCCTTGAGAGACATCTCTGCATACAAGGGTAGATCCTGGTATGCAGCCTGCTGCCTTGCAAGGTGAGTTCAGCAGGCTCTGAGGCTGTCCTCATATTTATGGGATAAAATTAATTTATAATCTTTTTTTTTTTTTTTTTTCATATCAGCTGAATTTTGGCTGGCTCATGCTCAGTTAGCCCTTGGCTCTTGTGCTGCTACCTGTCCCAGTCCCCGCTTCGCCCTAGCCCACCGGCCTGTCCCCCAGCAGGGTGCAGCCCTCAGGGCTGCTATTGCTGGTTGTTGTCCAAGTGGGGGACAAGACGAGGGGGGCAACCCCCACGACCAGATGGTGCCCCTGCTGCCTAGCACCTGGATGGGGCTGTGCGTGGGAGATCGAGTGGGGCTGCGGAGGGAGCACACCCAGCGCATGTACCCAGTGCATCTTCCCTTTCTGGCAGGCTGTCAGGTGGGTGGGTGTGATTTCCCCTTTGCGCATCCGTGCTGACTCCTCCTGTGAAGGCTGCCAACAGTCAGCAGTGACCACAGCATGGACAGCATGGAAGAGTGGGCTTACGGATTGGAATTCCTGTGGTATCAGCGGATTCAGATGCTGAATGCTCAGTCTTCAGGCATGTAAGTGAGTATCCAGGTGAGGTAGATATTGGATTAATTTTAAGCTAGCTCAATTATTCCAAAAGAATCACTACACCTAGCTGCCGTGTATACGTAAAACCTAATGGTGTGTAATTAGCCGGGTATTATGGTGACGTAAGAAAGTCTAAATAAAAGCATTAGCACCATCTCTCCCCCCATTTATTTTTCATTCTTTTGTCTTTGGATACTATTCTTGGGTTTTGCATCTCTAAAGTACTTACTGCAAGAGTAACATAAGAGCAGAAGGTCATAAAACAAAATTTGTCAGTCATCACAAGTGTGCATTAATGGGTTGTCACTTCTGGAAATAGAGTCATTATGGTCAGATGATGTTCAGAAATGATGTGTAGGACAGTTGATGAGCAGAAGGACTCCTTTGCACTTATTCTAAATACTTTTAACTCCTACTAAGCAAATAAATGAAAGTATAAGGCTTCTAGTACATTTTGCACAACTAACTGTAACATAATTAAAATCTGGAAACAGCGGTATTGATTATCTAATATGGAGGAGCAGCTTGTACTGCAAAGTTTCATTGATAATTACATTCCTAAGTACCGTTTTGTTTTATTTGCCTTTTCCCCTTGTTTTCTTCCTGTATTCCATTTGCGCTGTAAACCTTCCAGTGTGAAAACAGTGGCTATGAGAACATATGGTAATCAGACTGACTGTAACCTGAGAAAGATTGGATTCCTAGAGAGGAGGTGTGATCGCTGTTATTAGAGCAGATGGAGATTAAACATTTTATGTAAAAGCTGAAGAAGAGTCCAATGGCACATTATTTATTTTAACATATGCTTGAATGGCATATCTCAATGGGTGCATGATAATATGTTAATAAATAAAGATAATGCATTCATTTAGGAAATTGAAAATTAATTTTGGTGTATTGAGTTATATTAGATTAACATTTTGCCCTAAATAACTGTGTTTAACAGAGTATTACTGAGTATCAGGTGTTCTCAAAGCCCTTGCTGATGAGACCACAAAAGGTCTTAATTCTATTTTCCTACTGCCATAGGATGAAACAAGTGCAAGCGATGGCAGAGGAAACCTGGTGGGAAGGAGTGAGTGCTGGGTGAGGATCTGGTACCAGTGTAACTGGGCGAAGATGAGAAATTGCAAGTGTTTCAGCCGTTGCCTTCCTCTTTGTCTCTACTGGCACTGTGCTTTACTTGTAAGATATTATGGTGAGCGGAGTAAGTGAGAGTAGACTACTCTCCCGTGGTCTCTGGACTGCCTTGCAAAGTAGGGGAGAAAAGGAACTGGGCTTTGCCCTTACTGCCAGAAGCTCCTGAACCAAACCCAGGCAACTGCTATGGGACACTCTACTGAAGCTGCTAGCATGCTCATTTAATTCTGCCAAAATGGGTGTCACCTGCATTTCTTCTGTGCCTTCAAGTAGTTCACTTCGACTGCTTAACAGTTAACTAACTTGCTGTAATGTAATTGCCCCAAAACCTGCCTAAATTGCAAGGTTTATTCTTTTCACAGGAAATTGAATCTTAATCTTCATCACACTTACACATGGTATGTGTAGGACAGCTGATGAGCTCTCTTAATCACACTCTCTTAAGTGTACATTTTCTGCATGTCTTTTGCTGATTTTTGTGTTTTGGGATTTCCTCACTCTTCTTGTGGGCTACCTAATTGATTGTTGCAGAGACAAGTTTGCCATGTTACATTATTGTGCTAAACAGCAAATATCCACATCCATCCAGCCTGTGAAAACTAGCTAGATTGATGGCAAAGGGCCTTTGGTAAGTTCTTGCTTTAGGACACAACGTGACGTTTGGCTAGTTCTGTAATCTCTGTTAGCATATTCCTCTGTGGTGCTAGCAGTCTATACGTGTGGTATTAAAATATGTGATGTTTTATTTCACCTTTGGATGTCTTACGGAAGCAGGAAAAGACCTGCCAGCTAGCTGGAAGTTGGCACAGGTCTCACAAGTACTGTTCCTAGAAAGGTTTTCTGGAATGAATCCTGGGAACTCTTTGGCACTATTGACATCTCTACTGTAACATCGCTATAGCAGACAATGCCAAGAGAGCCAGCAGCAGTGGTGGCTTCGTATAATATGGTTATATTAAATGAAGTCCAAGAGAGAACTAAGAGAGAAACTGGTTCTGTTTGGTTTCAGTTAAGGATATCACTTAAGCAAGTCTAATACTGAGACCATGGTTTTCATTTGTGTTTTTTGACCTATTTGTGTAACAACTTGCCATCTGTGGTGTAACTAACCCCGTACAACTGCCTTCTGAATAGTTCTTTTTCAGAAAAATGTTTTGGGGAATGTGGTGGGGAAAAGAAAAGCAGATTTATTGTAATTTTGCTTATTTGGAGTAGAGGGAGACATAACAACAAAAGCATCTTTACTGGAAGCAACCAAGAATAGAATAATAGTAATTAGATTTTATTTTTTCCTGGAGAAATTTCCATTTTGTGAAAAGCCTTTTATATTAAAAAAATAAAGCAGATTCAATTTCTATATTGTAATTAGATTGAAACCTCAGTGGAGCAAGGATCTCATCTTCCTTTACATTATGGATGTTTGATAACATCATCGCCACTTAAATAGGAAGGCTTCCTGAGAGTGTTGCATGGGACTTTTCAGTGGCGATTACAATATGTAGATCTGAATATTTTATATCCAACTGAATGTAGCATTGGACTGATTTTAGAAAAACGAGAGCAACTAAACATATTTTCTATGTATAAATGTTATATTAGAGAAGAGAACCACCTAACAGTGTGAACCATGAAGGTCTTGTCTGGTGTGACTGGCAAAAGAGGCTGCCTCTCCATGGGCAGGGTGTCATCCTGGACAAATCAGGCAAAGCATCTTACCTGTTATCTAGTGTGCTCCATGTTTGGCGAGTTGCTCATCCTTTATGTGTGTGTATGTGTCTGCTTTGTGAAAGTCTAAACGATTCCCTGGGGTCCATCCTTGAGCAAGCTGGTAATGGCACTGCTTGGCTCAGCTCTGGCACTCACAGTTTTCTGTTTGCAGTGGAAAGAATCTTCTCAGGTGTTGTCTTGCCAAAGAAGCAGACACAGAAATAACTTGGATTGCTTAAATCTTCCTTGCTGCCTATAGCAGATTGAGACTTGCGTGTGAGTAGCTCTACTGGTTATCTGTCAGCGAGCCTGCTTGTGCCCCAGCCTCCAGGCCTAATCAGAGGAGATCAAGTCAGGACGGTGAAGGTGCCTGAAGGATGATTTAAGTGACTGGCCATAGGTGTGGGCTGAAGGTGGGCTGAACTGCCCCCTGGGATTCACTGACTATATTAACTAGGCTACTATAAAGTACAAACACTTACATTTAGGTATCTTCATCTGGAGCTCAGTCACATCCTCAAAGTCTAGAATATGTCATAGATGATTTTATAAGGGGAGAGTGTTTCTACTGTGTTCAAACTTGAACAGTTTTTAAAAAATAAAATCAGTATTTTTCTTCTGGTGCATCTCATTTTGCTTTTCACTGAGCATTCTGAGATAAATATGATGGTGAGGAAGAAAATACTTCCGTTAAAATTAAAAACAAAATCCGAAATGTAGAATGCAAACAGTCTGCCAAGAAGGCAGCTGTCACCACAAAGCACTAGCTGGCACGTCCTGCTGACATTGACTGCATGTTTTCTCACAAATGAAGAGGATCTCTCTGTTTTCATGCT
>JAUBNY010000721.1:608550-620460 GCA_032275445.1 Crypturellus soui
GCTTGCCCTCTGTGGGTGAGAGTCCTCATAGCCTAGCAAAGCTCCAGAGATGAGAGGGAAAATAGAATCAAGGGGAAAAGGACAAGTTGCTTTTGATACATTTGTGCAGCTAAAGGAAGAGCCTGGTATAAACTGTCACACATAATAGTATAAAGACAATAATCTTCAAGTGCCCATAAGTGTCTACAGGATCTGCACCATCATATGGCAAGATAAATGGACAACTCATCCTAAGTTACACAACATGATGAAGTGTCTTCCTTGATTGTTCCTCTGATTTAGCTGGTTAAATGGAGCACATATTCTGTGCTCCTCTTCAAAACAGAGACAACCTTTATTCCTGTCTGCAGGTCAGATGTCTATCTTACTGAAGTTCGGTTATACAGCTTGTATATTCTGCTTGTACAGAAAATGAATACAGGCATGAATACAGCTTTGGCCAATAATCTTTGCAACTAAAATGCCTGAAGCATGATCCTGTTGTGAGTATTTCTGCTGCACTGTGGTACTCAAAAGCTATTATGACAACATATCAAAAAAATCAAACTCAAAATAAGGAATCAATTTCTAGGACTTAAAAAGAATGCCATGAAAATTGGATTGACCTATTACATACTGTCATTGTAGACGTGGAATAAGCACAGTGCTGATGTCTGGATATTTTCATTCTCACTCAGGTGCACTTTACCACAGTGTTTTTCTTGAGCTCTTCTTGATGCTGAATTTGTTACTATGGCTTCAGATTTGGCATTATAACATGCTAGTTCTCTGAATTTGGCTTTGAAGACAAGAACTTACGGTGACTTAATCACATTTCTACAGCTGTCCTGTAGGATGTTACGGTGAAGTTACTCAACTGCTGTCCTGACCTGTCCTGCCCTCTCATGTGCTCTGTCACTCTAATAGCTATGTTTCTTCAAACCATATAGGGCAAAATATGAAATTTGAATACTATTTGGTTATAACTGTCATCTAGATGGAGTCTTCTGGTTAATGATGGGCACATCTGGGTTGATTGTTGCTGCATGTTGCTGTCATTACTCATCCTGCCACCCTCTTGCTGCACATAGCTGTGTGGCAGTTGTGACCACGTGTGGTAGCGTTTTGTTTTGTTTTGTTTTTTGACAGCCACAGGAGAGCTTTTGGCTAGCACAGCCATCTGCAGCCTTTTGTGGTTCTGATCCCTTGTAGTTGTGGAAGGGAGTGCTCCTAGTGACAGACTCATCATTACACAGCTACACTTTACATTGTGTGACTAGAGTGTTCTCTTGCTCACTTTATTCAGGCTCTTAAAGAAAAAGGTGTCCCCTCTTAAGAATAATTAGCTTGAATCTTCCTCCCTTGCTATAGTTTCTGTACAATGCAAGACAAGGGAGAAGGGAGAGTCAAAGGCACATGCAGGGGCATTTCACAGGTGATGGTAAAAAAATGTTAATACGTGAAGAAACGTTATCATGTAAGAATGTGTATACTAATGCAGATAATGGGACAAAGCTGTCCCATATTGCACAACTATAAGACCTAATAATCCTCTAGCTGATTGACTCTTAACTGGGTAGATTGAATTGGGTTGCTTTGCTAATCCTTAGTGTGAAATATGATTGAGAAATGCTTTGATATTTGTATTTGCATTATATAATGTCCTCTATTGGATTTATTTAATATGTTTTTATTGGCATAGTTGTTTGGTATGGTTGTTCTCTATGTTTTGGAAAGAAACTAAAGAAACAGTTTTGTGATTTTTTCTGTTTTTCCTACAAATTTAAAATGTCACATAAGATGGGAAGGCAAATGGTGCTCATGGGAAACTGTATTATTTCCATTTTGGTTAGTTACTGTGTTGATAATCAGTACGTTACTTTTTTGTTTATATTGTGATGATTTATGTTACAAAATTTCTCAAATGTGACCCTAGGCAAAATTTCTCAGATGTGATCTGTAGGCAAAAACAGAGCGAAGACTGCAAACTGGACAGTGAATTGGAGGTTTGATAGTGTCTTCTTTTTGATGTTTTCTTTAGTCTTATTTAAACTATTAATGTAAGTTGGAGTGTCAGTGTATGTTTTAATGGAGGTCTTGTGTGTGATTTTCCAGGATAAAGGAGAATATTCTAAAATTTCTATTATGATATTCTCATAGGTAAGGCCAGGCTTTTCACTTTATTTACAGAACTTCCAAAATGTATTGAGAATGTTTATTTCTAAAAATTTCTTAAAAAGTCCTTCTCACTAGGGCATTGTTCTTAGTTTTGTAATTAAACATACACTACTTCAGAAAATTAGACCTCTTTTTCCCACAAAATAGACCGTGTCCAGATCTACGACAGTGATATTGTAAGACAAAGTTTCTTGTAAATTGTTGGAGTTGGGAAGGTTATGCATGAGAGCAGGAATATTGTAAAATGCTTCAAATAGACTCTGATTTTGTTGTGTTTCATGTTCCTCCCAGGCAGCCTGGTGCAGTGGCTTAAGTCAGTGAAGTCCCCAGTGTAATCAGCTCTGTTGCAGCTCTCCTGCTCTGCTGTGTGCCTGGCAGTTTTAGTTTTATTTGTTTTATCCGTTTTTGGCAGTATGGCAATATTGGTTTCTTTGTTGCGTTTATGTTTTATTCATTTACTTAACTGCAGAGCTATTTAGCATTAATTTTCAAAATGCTATTTCAATATATAGTTAAATTACAAAACTCCTTACGCATTTCTGAAAAATGAATTCTAGCTGTCTCACCGAGCTCCAGTGCTTCTTAGAGTTCATCATTTTCACAATATAAAAGATTATGCTCTCATGTGAGAGCTGTAGGGCGTTTTTTTGGTCTTGTTTTCAGTCTACCAGCTTCTATGTTTTAGTCTCAGAATAGCTCTTAAGCCCCTTGTACTTGCTGTAAAACTGTAGCTTTTGTGGACCTCGAGCTATAAAAGCGGGGGGAAAATGAAGCACGTTATGGGAAAAGGGACCTCATGCGAATATTACAGTCTCTTCTGCTATTATTGCCTAGATAGACGGATACAATTGCTGTCAAGTCTTTCCGCTGCGTATTACAGGTTTTATTAGATTCTTCCCCAGAATCTATCCCCCATCAAAATTAATCTCCCTTCCACTTTTGGTTTTCGGTTAGATATGGTTGGAAAAGATGAGTAAAAAGAAAAGCCACCGTGATGCTGATTATGCTTTTATCACTGCACCGTTACAATTTGTAAAAGAAAAGGTAGCAGCGTGTTCATACTTTATAATGGCAGAGTTTTTTCTTTTGAGCCTTTTACTGAGATGGATTTGGGAGTTCATAGCATCACCCGCCACTCCGCTTCCTGCTGCATCCTGTGGGATACTGCATGTTGGACATGACTCTGTTCCCAAAGTTGCTGCTGTCTTCGTGCTCCTCTGCTCTGTTAATGTAGGGAATCAGCCTGGCCGTGCTTGACCTGGGAAGCTGCGGCACATAAGCCAATGCTGCTTCCTGCTACTTAGTGCTCCGTATTTTCTTATGAGAAATCTGTGGATTTTCTTCTGTGTAGGTGATTTTTTTTCCTCCTTTATGGAAGACTGGCGGTTATCTGTGTATCTTCCCAATACAAGCACGCTGAGGTGCAAAGCTTTTTTTTTTTTCTCCTTTTGTTTATTGTCCATATTCTTCGGTGCCTTCTAGCACAATCTCTGTGGTCGCTAATGTTCTCCGAAAGGAAAATGAGGCTGAACCTGGCCTAAAACTGGCAGTGGGCAGCTATGCAAGCATCACGTTCCCCAGTGAGATAAATACGTGCTTGGTGCTGTGGCACATTGGAGGGAAGCGCTCTGGAGCGCGCGGGTGGGCGTATAGCAGGGTAGGAATTGGGTCTGTATGTGTTATGAGAACACCCTCGCGCTCCGAATTTGCCACTGGGTGTCCACGATGCTGGCCCACAAGGATCAATTCGGAGCTCCTGGTACCCTCTGTGCCTCCTGCCCCCACACACCGTGCACCAAAGCGGGTCGCAGTCGAGCTGCGACACGGGATAGATGAGCGTGTGGCCATGCCAGGGACACAGAGAAGCCTTTGCTGGCCCCCTGCTCATGGTCCCTGTGGGCACCGGTCCTCGTGTGTCGCTGTCTCTGGTCGCTGCCACCACCGATCTCCAGGCCCACGTCTACCTCCTCCGCACCCGAGGGTTGTCGTAGCTGCCCTTCCCTGCGGCCAGCAGCTGCCAGGACCGTTCCGTGCCCTTCTCCTGGGCAAGCTCCCTGTGTTTGGGGAGTTTCCACAAGGACTGTATGGAATGATGTAGGATCATCTGTGTTTCCAGCAGGTTGGCAAAAGGAGGTTGAATCCAAAGCGGTATTGCAAGGTTTAAGCCGTGCTGCTGTGCAGTGCTCAAAGGCTTTCAGCTTTGCATGTCTGTCCACCCAGGACGGACTCTCACCAAGTTCCTCTGATTAGATTCACAGACTCATTAAGCAGACTCACGTCCTTTATCACCAGTATAATTTAATTTGATTAGGAATGTGGCCATGTGGTTTTTGATCTCATGGAAAATAACAGTGGAGCATGTTTGAACTACAGTAGATTTTTGTTGCTTTATTTTCAGTAGCAGCATATTTTCCCTTTTTTCTTTGCTTTTACAGAGACTGCCTCTGTCTGCTCTATTTTAGCAGCTTCCCGTATGCCTCGGGCTTTAGGCATACCCCTTGGGTTTAATTACGAATGCATGTCATGTTTGCAATTACGCTAAACATAAGCAGCAAAATGTTACATGAATTAAGCTGGACAATGGCCAACTGCCTTTCAGAGAATAGCAAAGTCAAGGAGATAAAAGCTGAGAATTAAGCTAGATATTTTCTTTTCAAAACTGGAGGCTATACTTAATTGTATTTTGGACTTTTAAAAAATCTCTAACCCTTGTTTACAAGAATTAAGATAGAAAATGATTGATGTCCCTTTAGTGTGATGCATGTTAGGCAGTATTTGACAATAACTTTGAAATAAAACCATGTATTGTAATTAGTTCAGTAAAGAAGACAGGATTTGTTACTTGGTCCCATTGTAACGTTCATTTAAATACTATAATTAAGGGAAAGATTAATCTATCAGAAATCCCATGCGATTTAAAGAATTTCTGGACTAATGAGTTCACTTTGAACCAGCATCCCTTTTCTTTTTAAATGAACATGATCAGATTGAATAAAAAAAAAAAAAGAGGAGCCTTTATTTTTGTGTAAAGAGAAGGACCCTCCCTGTCCCAAAACAAAACTAAACAGAAGCTCGCAGGATGATCTGGAGCAGCTCGGAGATTTGGGTGCATTCCCTGTGTCGTGTCTCCACAGAATGTCCTGGGGAAGCAGGGCGGGAAGCTCCGGGCGCAGTTTTGTGGTCCTGGGCTGCAGCCTCCTGTAGGTGGGGGCGCGGTATAAAGGGAGAGGTCAGGCAAATATCTACAGACTGCAACGTGGTGTGTCAAGAAAGACGTCAGTGGAGCTGCATATGATACAGAGAGCATTTTTCAGTTCCTTTTTCAATAATGGTAGGTGTCTAGACAGCAAGCGAGGGCATGATTAAGGAGTTAGATATAATTGGTAGGATCATTTGAACGGGATTACAGTCACTTTATGAAGGAGAGCAGGAGGAAGGGAGAATAACAAGGCAGGTGGCACTCTGTATTAAGCACTTCATTACTTCTTTTAGAATTACTGATAACAGAACCATGGGTTCTTGCATGTGTGCGGATCGATATGCTGCTGGAGGGATCTGTTACCAACCCTCATCTCATACCGCAGAGAAGAAGAGTTTCTTTAAGTACCTCCATAATTCACAGTTAATACAACTGTGGTGTTATGGGGGAACTTCAATTTGTGAGACGTTTAGTTGAAATTCTGTGCAATTGGACATAAAACAAGCTGTGGTTGCCAGAAATTAGAGGATAATTTTCCAAAGCAAAAAGGTGCCGCCTCCAATGTCTGGTGAGGCAGTTTGGGGTTTTGTTGTGATGGGTAGAGATGAACTAACCTCCGGCCTAGGGACCAGAAATCCTGACCTGGTTATATCTAACGTAGGGAAACAGAAGACGAGTTCAATTGCAAATTTATATCAAAAGGGCTAATTTCCCAGAACTAAGGAATTTTATACGTGAAATTGCCTTGGGCAGAGTGCAGGGGAAATTAAGACAGAAAATGAGGAATTTCTTTAAAAAAGACTAGGAGAAAGGCACCAGGGAAAAACCCATAGCTAGGAGGTACAGGGAGCAGCAAGATCTTTTTTCTAAAGCATACTCAGATGAAGAGAAATTAGTACAGTGTTACAAGCTCATTGGTAGAGAGACAGAAAGATCTTTATGTTGATTTAAAAAAGAGGGTTGGGGGAGAATGCTAGTTGACTTTCTGCATTGTAAGGAAAGTATGTACCCTAGGTGGTAGCCTTGAATTGGGATAATCTCTAATCTCTTATTTTCAGATCTGTTGTTAGTAACCAAGTTAGAGGATATTTATAAGTAATGTACTCTTAGGAAACAAGAACTGCTGTCGCATCTGCACCATAACTGATGTAGGAGATTGGGGAAACCTACAGGAAAAAAAAAGGTTGCATTTATTGTTTGAGTTGTTAAAAAGGCATTTAATCACTCAAAAGGTAGCATCTTAGTGTTTAGCAGAGGCTTTTATGGAAGCTACATGACCCCCATCTTAAAGCTACATAGCTACACTGTATATTAAAAAATGATGATTAGCTCAAAAAGAAGCAAACAAAAACCTGCTAGATTTTAATCCAACTTCAGATATTCATCCAGCACAGCTTGGCATGAGGTTTTAATCCATGAAACAAAATCCCGGAAGGCTAATTTCACCAGCAGAGCGACTCAGAGTAGCCCCGAGTGTGCAGGTGTCTTCCAGCCATAATGCCTTTTGGGATGATAAATGTGTTGTGTTAGCACCTGGCTCTGCAGGTAGGAGTTGGAGGCAGAGCAGTAAAAATGCCTGTGCTTAAGAGTGGGTGTCTAACCATAGTTTATACATTTCTCTTACTCTTCTCCGGTGATTTATGGAGAAGTTCGCTGCGAACTTTGGGAGCAGTGAGAAATGGCTGTATGTGTCAAAAGCTCTATTTAACTTATGTTTCCAGCATCTGGAAGAAAACAAGATCAGGTTGTCAAATTGCAAGGAGATGTGTTGAGCTAAAACAGCTAAGGTATGTGTTACGGCTCTCTAATACCACCCTTGCTCCTTGCTGTTCTATTAGATTTGTATTACAGAAAGACCTGGGTTACTTACACTTGCTCCTTTGCTCGCAAGTTTGCTTCTGCTCTGAAGCAGGTAGGAAAGCAGGGTGTTTCATGTCAATCTCTTTTATCTTCTGCAATATCTGGAATCTTTGTCTGTAGAGCATGGACCCCTTCTGAAAAACACGCTTGCTCCCATGGGGAGTCTCTTCACCAGAACAGATCAGGATGCTGAGTGTCTGCCTCTGCGATGCCCGTTTATCAAAGGACTTGCTTATTCTCAGAGCACATTTTTGAAGGTTTTCTGAGAAGTATGGCATGTTCCTAATGGTATATTTGTTCTTAAACAGAAGACAGCATATTTACAAAAGTAACTGTAGTATTTGAGAACAGAAAGACTTAATTCTTCTAAAACATCTAATTAGATGGCAGGAGTTTGTACATATTTCTTAATTTTCTCTCTAAAACTTATTTATTCTGTCATTTTTTTTTCTTTTTTTTTTCCTGAGGGTATGAGCACAAGATAGTGTATTAATTCTCCCCTTCAATTTAACAGATATGATGATGTTTTTTTAAGTACAGATCAGACTGAAATGCTTAATTAACGGAGTACAGTTTGATAAACTCCTGTTGGTCAGAAAATGCAAGATGGTACTTAACAACAGAGATGTTCCCTTTAATACCCATGCAGAAAACTAATCACAGACGTTTAAAAAACTGTGCACAGGTCGTGAAGTAGGAGTGAACCCTAAGTAGTTAAAAATGTAAAAAACCCAAGTAATAGAGTTGGCTAATTAATACAAATAGTGGCAGTTAAAAGATAACACTTAAGATTATCTTACCATTGTTTTGTGGCATAGCTATCCTATTTTATTCCCTAAAAATGTTTGAAAATGCAATGCCCAAATATTTCCTGGATACTGGCTTATAAAATTCCTGACATCAAAAGCTAATATAAACCTCAATTTTTATGTTTTTCTTTCCTTACATCATGATAACAAATTCAGAATAAACTCCTTTTTATGCTGTGCATATAGATCATATGTTTGTTCCCATTTTCAACAAATGAAAGCGTGGTTAAAAAAAAAAGAAACTGGAGTAGGAGAGGAGGAAATCCAAAAGAATCGCAGGTTTTCCTTAGATAATCGCAACAAGGTTGTGAATTCTTCTGTGTTTTCTATAGAACTTGTCTAAATTTGCAGAATTGGTTTCATATGAGCATTAGACTAGACTGAGGTGAATTCTTCTGTTTAGTGGTCGTAGGAAATGACCTCTAATTTATAGGGAAACGGCTCAAGCTCTGACATTGCTCTCTTCACAGATTTCATTTCTTTACTTTCTTCCTACAGTGACCTGTCTTGGTTAAGGACACTTAGAAGTGTTTCCAGCAGTCCATAGCTTGTCATTGAGTATGAGATGTATATCATGTATACTTAACTAATCCTAACGCTTGTTACCGTTTGCTTATTGCAGCATTTATGTGTTAATCTCTTGGGCTCAAAGCCATCCTTTGTAGACTTTGAGAAGAAATATTGTTCCTACTTCAATACACTTTGATGGTTTTTCACTGAGAAATGCAGCTCAGATGCAGATTGTAGGGACGCGTGTTTTCCCTCCCAGCCCTGCATGTACTTTGCTCCTAGGGTCAGTCTTCATTCAAGCATCAGGCAGAGGAGAGAACAGATGTTACAGGGCCATTTCAAATGACAGGCAGTGTGTTTGTTAACATTCACTCATGTGTATTTAACCGTGCACCACTTCTGGTCTGTACTTGCAAGGATATCAATATTTTTGAGTTACAGTAACATTAATGTTAATTAATTCCTGAAATTAATAGGGCAAAATATTAAACCCATGGGAATTGGATTGATCTTGTCAGGTGTGAATTTAGCCATGAACTTCTCACCATGGGTTCATCTCTCTGTTTTTTAGAAGGTTACATCTTTTTTGCTTTTGTTAGAAAGGAGCTCAATTGAGAAAGGATTCATGCACATGAACCACTAGCTAGTGTTATTTCTCTATAGTTTGTGACATTTCATAGATGTGGTTAATGTTTTGTCCCTCTATACATGAAGCAGGCCGTTCTTTCCTTCTTCCCATCTTCCTCAGTTCCCATTGCTAGGATTTGGGAAATTTGTTACGGAGTTTCTGTGGAAATGCAGTCACAGTTAGAGAAGTCAGAGGAACGCTGACATTCATATTCATGTTTATGGAGACATATGTGCTCCTTCCAAACTATCTGAGTATTCAAACCTGACGACAGCTGCTTCGGGGTGCAAGCATGAAGGTTGGAGGTGAACACAGGTGAAAACTTTCTACCCTAAGTAAATTTGTACGTGCACAAATAAGAGAACTGAATGTCCTTCTGCAGCTAAATCATTATTATTTCGCACGCTTTTCCTTGCTATGCACAAAGTATTTTTGAGAGTTTTTAAGGGATATGCTCACAACCCGAATGAAGATGATCCGGCTCCCGCGTGAGCCAGCCAAGTGTTGCACCGTGCGGTGGCGCGATGAGTTCCACACAGCGCACGACATGAGGAACGGCACTAGGTGCCATCCCCCCAAGTACGGAACAGTTCGGGAAATGTCAGCTACTAAGCAACCTTTCCTATGCCTTGGAAAATCCTTCTAAATGGCTTCCAGCCATTATACTTTAAGATGAGATTACCGCTGTGTAGCTAAATGAGATGCCTATTTCGGTCTCCGAGCAGCTTAATTTCAAGGCACCGAGGGCCGGGGAGGTGCTAATAATAATCTCATAACAATTTGACTGCACCTTTCCGTGGGATTTAGCTGTGTTAGAGCCTGGTAGCCCAGAGCAGGATCACTGGGTTATTGGCATAACAGGGAGCAGTCTCAGCCACCCCTTGAGCAGGGTTGTTGTGGAGTGACCGGAGGCCGCTGGTGCTTGGGCGGCTCTTCTGGAAACTTGTTGCGCTCTGGCCTGAGCGTCCCAGCTGATATGGGGCCCGAGGCACCTGGTGTCTGGGGTTTGGCTCATGGGCATCAGCTGACGACTTTTGGAGGACTTTGGAGGGTCTGGCTCATGGGGCACGCGGTCCGCGAAGTGAAGGATGAACTTACCGAGCAGGTGAGTCTCCCTGTGGCAGCCTGAACCACTCTGAAGCAAAACCCACAAATCACCCACCGGGTGCTCCCGGCGTTCCCGGCTTTGTGCTCTGTAGGCTCCCTGCTCCCTCCTAGACAGCTGGAAAATCACAGGAAATCAGCAGCACAGTGTGGCGGGTAGCAAAGCGCAGCTGCCGCGGGGCCAGAATATACCTGAACTTGCAGCACTTGCCATAAAGTGCTAGATTGGATCAGTCACTGCAATAAAGCAGTTCAGGTGCCTTTTACAGAGGAAGGCAAAAAAGGCCTGATGTTTCTTTTAAGATACTGACTTAGAAATGAATTTTCTATTACTATGTAGATTGAGACCTTCTTTGTTTCCCTGAGTCATTTAGTCTGTCTCCTTTTTTTCGCTCATAAGTTCTTGTTCTGTAATAGAAAACATAAAGCTGGCCTCCCTCTGATGACTGCTCTGGGCAGACTGTATAAGACTTGCAAATGCACTTTGAGATGCACGAAACACAGGTGCTAAACAATTGCAAAGGATTTTTCTATTATTGATAGAAAAATAAGTTTCAGAACATGGCATCTTAGCAGAGCTTTTATGGAACAGTGAATTGACATTTAAATCTGAAGACCAGAGGCTTGTTTACAGTTTAATTAAAGTAAATATGCACTAATAGTGATATTATTAGTATTCAGTATCTTTGGGAATTTGCAGGCAATTAATCTTCATATTTCCCAGAGGAATAAATGATAATTTGGGGATGACTAATTTGATGTAGTCATTCTAAATATGATTTTGAAATTCATTTATGTGATTTCAAAGACACTTCATTTATTTCCTCATAACTGAGTCAAGACTTGGTTTTAAAAAGGTCTTTGCTTTTGAATGAGCCTGGCAGAAAACTTAACCAGTGAAATCAATTGGATTTTGTTCTGGCTAGTGAGTTGAATCCAGACGCAAGAGATGCCGAGGGCTTGTGCGAGTAGCCAGGTAGGGAGGCAGGTGCTCGACAAGTGAACACCTAGATAGATTGGTCAGGCCCTGCGATTGCCCCACACTCAACTTGAGGGTAATATCATGTTGACTTCCAGCACTGCCTCTTACTTCTTACAGTGCTTCAGTAGAGGGAGGTTGCCACAAATCTACTGTCGAAATCAGAAGGAAGAAGTGTGTGTGTGAAGGTGATAGAGCTGTTTGATGTAATTTATTGATGAACTTTGACAAAACGCTTTTTACAGGTTCCCTTTCCTCAGGCTAAGGCTACAGTGGAAGTCTTTCTTATGGACAGATTAATGACTGGCTAAAGACAGTAGAAAAGAGTATGGCCAGGCCTGCTTTCTTCTTTCTTTTCCTTTTTTACCCTCCCCCACTCCCCCTTTTTTTTTTCTCTCTCTTTTTCCTTGGGTGGGAGGTTACCAGCACTGCCTAACAGGAGTCCTTGGGAACACGCGCTGCTCAGCATATTCCAGAGTCTGGAAGAAGGGATGAATAGTGAAACGACATAATTCTGTGGCACCGAATCATTAAAGCATTAAACTAAAACTCAAAGAGTTGCAGAAGACTCATGATACCCGGTGACTTGGCAATAATGCGATAACCGAAATTATGGCAATAAATTCAAAATAGTGCAGCAGGGGAGAAAACTCTTGCTCCTTAC